>BMAC01000505.1:537245-566427 GCA_014905375.1 Phtheirospermum japonicum
GACCCCAGCCGGGATCTAAGGAACACATGGCGTGAATTAAGGGCCGTTACCCAACAAATCCTGACAAGTGGTCCCACTTGTCTCTTTGTTGGGAATCTGAGAGGCAGCTCTCTCTCTCTCTTTCTAGATCTTCCTCTAGCCCACAATACTTAGTCTTCTTTTTCCTCTCGCTTCTGCTGTTTTAATAAGCCAGCCCTTACTAATACTGAGGAAGGGCTCTATAGACCTAATCAGTCCTCTGGCCCAGGTCAGGATAATCCCCACCTCCAGGGCTCCAATCGAAGATACCCTCAGGACCTTCAGCGCTCTTGGCCAGAACCGAGTCAGGGTTTGAAAGGAATCGTCCCTCCCACATCTCGTTTTGCCCAGTGGGCTTTACTAGATCTTTCATAGGGACAGACCTAGGCTATCCTTCTCTTAATTTTGGGTCAGAGCTACCCCAATTCAGGTCTAGTACACATTCTGCCCTATCAATAATAAAGGGGGAAATAAAAAAAAAAGAAAAGAAAAATATAGGATGGTGGATATGTTGATTAATTGCCTACACGCTTATAAAGGCTTGAGTCGAATTGTGTATTTTATGAGGCCTTATGTTTAAGAGGCAATAGAGTTGTGATTAAGTGGTTTTTGAGTTTCAAGTTGGTTTTACGGTTTGCGAGTTGGGAAATAGCCTATATTTTAAGGCTATGTTATGAGAGTTGAGTGAGGTTTTTATTTTTGAACGAGGTGAAGCGCATTGCTTCGTGTTTAGGTTAGGTTGATTGAGTTATTGATCATGTTTGATCATGAGTTAGCCACACGACTTATATATTCCATACCCGTCCAAAGAGCCTTATGTTACAACCCGCGAAGACCTTTTCCGATTCTTAGTTTAGACAGCACACTTAATTTGCGATTGAGAAGAGATTGATTTTCTGTGTTTATTTACTGTGCTTGTAATTGCATGATTTGAGTGTATACACATCCCATGCAGAAAATACTTGAGTGCTTTTGAGCGTACTTATATATATTATCCTTCGTGAGGAAGCATGATTTTATTTTGAAGCGACAATGTAATAATGGTCAAATGTTTCATGTTGCGTGACTTGTACCTATATTTTCAAAATTACGTATGTAGCATAGCACGACTCTTTGCTTGAACTGATTTTCATTCTAGTTATACTTTGAAATTATCGTTTGTTCGAGGACGAATAAACCAATTAAGCGTGGGGTAGTTGATTAGAGTAGATTTGTCCTTATTTTTATTAGCTTTGTAGTTCGTTTTTCTATTTGTTTTGGTATAAGTTGGACGATTTAAGCTTAATTACGTATTCTTATAGTTCCGACTTATTTTACCGTATTTTAATCGTAATTGATGCAAATAGGTGATATTTTTACCTTACAGCTAAGTAACCGGAAGAGTTCAGCGCGTAATAGACGAAGTTCGATGTTCAAGAATAGGAGAACGGGCTTTCCGGTGAAATGAGTAGAAAAAGATCGAGAGACGGAGACAGACGCTCTGTCGCATTGACTGACGCGAGCGTCGATGCTCTATCGACGCGAGCCATGATCCGCGTCAGTCGACGCGAGCTATGATCCGCGTCGGTCGATGCAGGGCCGACGCACCATTGACGCAACTTGCTGAAGCGTCGACTGAAGGAGCGTCAGTCGACGCACTGTCAAAGCAATTCTCTGAAGCGTCAATCCATGACCACGTCAGTCGACGCACCCACCCAGCCGACGCGCACACCCAGGCAGCACCGACGCCGAGCACCAGCGCGCGTCAGTCGATGCACCGTCGACGCGACAACCCAGAATTCGGATTTTAGGGTTTCTTGTGCGCCAAGACTTGCAATTTCTATATAAACCCTCCTTATTTCGGATTTTTGGAGGACACACGACCACCTAGGGTTTCTTAGCTCAGAATAAACATAATCCCACATCTCATAACGAGATTTGAAGACGGAGATCAAGGATCGAAGAACAATGCATCCAAAACATCGAATTCGCATTTGGGGTTCAATCTTCGCCCAAGATCGACGTGCAACTCCGGAATAGCTGGAGATTCTCATTGCTTTTAGTAGTTACAATAAGTTTTCTAAACTCTTAGTTAATTTAGTAGTTAATTTCTAGTTTAATTCTTAGTTAATCTCTTAGTTAATCCTAGTTTAATCATTTTTATGCTTGGATATTGGATATTGGATATTGGTTAATTTAGTTTACTTATGCGATTGACTTATGTTTAGTTATTCGTTCTTAGATTCATATGATACAATTGCTTCATGGTAATTTCTTATATTCATGTTCTTAGTTTTGTTAATTAGAATTAATTCGTAGCATTCTATAGATAATTATTGCTAGTAGTTGGTAATATAGTTTAGAGTAATTAGTTAAATTATCTTTAGTTTAAGGGAAAAAAATTGTAACCATCCTGTACTATACACGTTTTTTGGGTTTGCATCCTAACGTTTTTTTTGTAATTTAATGCATCCTATACTTCACAAAATTCTGAAAGTGCATCCTCCGACAAGCCAACTCGCCCCAACTCACTGAAACTCACCTAATCTCGCGAGTGACGTTGCATATTTTCAAACCCGTATACTTTAGGTGAGTTACGGTGAATTTATTATTTATTTAAAACTAGTTTCGGCATATTTTATTAAATATGCAAACTCACCGAATTTATTATTTAATAAATAATAAGTTTTATTTACTTAATAAAACTAGTTCCGGTAAACGTTAGAATAAAATATGGTTTGCATATTTATTTAATAAATTCTATTTTTTTATTTAATAAAACTAGTTTTTTCTAAATTTTGTATAGTACAGGATGCACTTTCAAAATTTTGTATAGTACAGGATGCATTAAATTACAAAAAAAATGTTAGGATGCAAATCCAAAAAACGTGTATAGTACAGGATGGATATAATCTTTTTCTTACAGGATGCGTTAAATTACAAAAAAAATGTTAGAATGCAAACCCAAAAAACGTGTATAGTACAGGATGGATATAATCTTTTTCCCTTAGTTTAATTTCTGCTTTAGTTTATAATGATCAATTCAACATCTTTTAAAACCCCAAATGTACATGTATGTTATTTTAGTTCGTAAATCGAGAAAAACATCCAAAACTCCAAACAGTTGTTTCCTCGAGAGATACGACTCGAGTCAAACTCATCACCCTACAAGTACCTCGTACTCTTGCGAGCAAACTGACGTGCTTTTAAATTAATTTATTAAAAAGGGGTGCACAAAAGTTTGGATCAGCTACGAGGAGGGAATAAGGTTGATAATGGAGTTGGAGAATTTGAGGTAGAAGATTTTGAGAATAAACCGAGTGTGAAAGAGGAATAAACGAATAATGACGTGCCTTCTTTGAATGGAAAAAAGGTGGCGATTGAGGGCATCCATAGGACCAAAAACCCATACGTGCCAGGTTCGCTGACCGGGATTTTTCAATCCAAGGAAATCAATTCGAGAAAAGATAGCGCAAGCAAGACATCCGGCCGGATAGACCACGAATCTGACCGGATGAGAGTAAAGAAAGAATTGTCGGTCGGATGAGCCAAGAATCTGACCGAATCGGAGGGCAGAAGGAATCATCCGGTTGGACGAACGAGAAATCCGATCGGATAGTGAGGACGGAAGCAGCATCCGGACAAGAATCTGACCGGATCGGAGTACAGAAAGAAACATCCGACCGGACTATCGGGCATAACCAGTCGGGTCTTAGAAAAATCAGCTCATCCGACCAGATAGGTACTGGTATCCGACCAGATACCATTCCTGAACAGGGTAATTCCAGCAACTTCAAACCGCAACGAGTTATCTGAGACCCTGTACCAATCCCAATCGTCTCAAGCCAGCAAAGGAGAGCAAGAAATTCATGGAGCTCTACAACATGCTTAAGAATGTGAACGTTAATCTTCCGCTCTTTGATATGATCAAAGCAATGCCGGCTTACGTTAAATTTTCCAAGGAACTCGCATCAAATGTGAGAAGTCTAGAAACGAATGGGCGAGTTATGTTGTCAGAAGAAGTGAGTGCAATATGCCATCAACCACTACCTCCAAAAGTGAGCGATCCCGGGAGTTTCTGCATCACGATAACTCTCGGGGATGGACAAAAGGCATGAGGGATGCTCGATTTAGGAGCAGGGATCAACTTGATGCCCGTCGCCCTGTACAAATAGTTTAACATTGGGGAGATGAAGCTAACAATCTTACGACTTCAACTAGCAGACCGTTCGGTGATATATCCTTTAGGAGTGGTCGAAGATGTTTTGGTAGAATTCGGTTCTTTAGTGGTCCCCGTGAATTTTTTGATACTAGACATTGGGGAAGTGGCCAAATCAAGCAAGGAGCATAATATTCTGTTGGGCCGACCATTCATGGAAACATCACACACATTGATCGATGTCGGAAGAGGAGAAATAACACTTTCCGTTTTTGATGAATCAGTTATATTTTCACTCAGATACATCCAGAATGTTTTCATATTTGTTGGGTCCTGATTATTATTATATTGATTCCGTGGACCAATGTGTAAGAGAGTTATTCGGTGTCGTACCATTAGAGAAACGCGATCCGAACTTTTATGTTCCTTTCAGAATTAAAATCTAGTTAAACAAATGCGCATCTACGTTTGAAAGGTTTTAGTTCGCCAGCAAGAGAACAGGTTCACCGTAGACTGGTAAGTTAACTCAAGTCAATTCTCTCGAGGAAGGCTAATCGGAAGTTATTTAAGTGTTTGTTTTTACGAACGAGAAACGAGGAAAAAGTCTAATCTAAACACGCGGACAAAAGGGGTTTTGGTTTTATCATTTGAAAGGTAGACATCATGAGAACTAATCTTGCTAGAGGGCGACAATCTCGTCGCAAGCAATTAACTACGTTTATGAAACTAAGCAGCGAATTAAACTACTCTTTCTAGGAGGTCGTCAATCTCCTCGCAAGCACTTAACTACGAGATTGAAACTAAGAATTGTTACTCAAACATTTCGTCGAACACATAACAAGCATTAACTAAATCACTTCTAAAACTAGCAATTGTAGCCAAGAACATTACCAAATAGATTAACCAATGCGGGTGTCAATCGCACGATTAAGAAATATTGAAATAACCATTAACTATCGAAACCAAAAGAGTTCAAACATTCAACCATACAACTAAAGTAGAGTTTAGAGAGTACAAAATTGAAATGTTTGCAAGAACTATCTCCAGCTATTCCGGAGGGAAGATGAACCACGCTGGAATTCTGGAAGCTTGTCACGAACCTCTGATTCCAACGATTAACGATAGCCAATCTAATATCTATCTAAGATCTGAAAAACTAAATATTTGAATTGGAAAAACGAAAATGAATTGAATAAAGATTCAAGAACACTCTTGGGTTGTCATACCCAAGAGGTTCGAGATTGTCTTCTCAACCAGTCTATCATGAACCGGATGAGGGATCCTTCGTCTATGAGGGGATGATGAATGTGGCTGAGTTTTTGGCCTTTTGTAGCCTTTAAATCCCCTTTCGTAAGTGAAAATCTCCTCAAACTTTGAAAGTAGCTAGATCAGAGATTCATGTTGTGCATACAATATAGTTTTGCAAATAAAAACACTTTGTCAAAAAATCTTAAGCTAAGCTCATGTTACCTTTTCACCTTGGAGTCAAAAGAATGCGTCCTCGCGAAAGGGAAATATATTATGGTGCACTCATTTGCTCGTGTTTTTCAAAAGGTAAGTGTATACGCTCGGATCAACATAAACATGCATTCAACGACTCGTACATCGCATATGTGTGTGCAGATTTAATCAAGAATCAGATTAGGACTTTTAGGGTTGTAATGTAGGCTCTTTGGTAAGGTATGTCATATATAAAGATGTTTGGATAACACTCAATCAAACATTTTTAAGCATAGAGCATAGTTTTGCTCCTCAATCCTCCCAAAATAACCATGTACCATTATTTTTAGCCTTTTATAACTAAAGCTACTTCTCACCCAAAACCTGAATACTTGCCTTTATACATAGGTTTTATTCTTAATATCTAGATGCTCTTAAAGAACTTAAGCATCCTTAGTTTTATCTTCTTTTTTTTTCTTTTTTCTTTTCTTTTTTTTTTCTTTCTTTTCTTTTTTTCTTATTATAAACTCCACTAATTCCCACCCTGCAATTGTTAATCTCAATAGACCAATAATAAATAAACTCTCATCTCACAGACTTAAATGAAATAAGAGCTATAATGATGCTCATGGCTAACAAAGAGACGGAATAAAGGCTCAAAGGGGCTTATTAGGAATTTATAGTGGTTTTTATTTTTGAATATAGATGGAATCGGGTTTTATATGTGCCTATCGTCATTTTCAAAACCAAATGTACACATGCGACTTTTAGAGACTTCTCAAAACACTCATCGAATCAAAACATGAAATGTTGATAAACACACAAAGCTCCTTACTAGGGTTTTATTCAAACTTTGAAAGCAAAGTGATTGAGTTTTAAAAGCTTCGCAAAATTTCGAATGACTAAGTGTTGTTTTAAATAATTATATAAGTAGGTTTTAAAAAATTGTGCACTAAACAAGCTCAGAAGACTCCAACGATAGATCACGCAATACATGATTTCGACAGGCAAGCCAGTACAAACACAAATAAGCATGGGAATGATTTTAACATACGTCAACATAAACAATTAGTTAATTCGTACGTCATCACAAAAAAAGACTCAAACAGAACTATTCGACCGGAATGATACGCATGCATAATATTAGACTCTCCAAACCACCCCACGCTTTAGTGGTTTGTTCATCCTCGAACAAATGAAAGAATTAATAATCATGTGAATAGTTCGCTGAATAGTTAAAATGAACACTATGTACATAACACATAACAGAAAAATCAAACAAAAACAAAACACTAAAAATGAAAACAAACGAGAGTTAGGATAGAAAGTGATACTATATTGGGGCTCGTGCCCGCCTAAATGTCCATGTTGTCAGGAGGAGAAGATGGAACTTTGCAAATGGGGGGCGATGGTTCTCAAGTAAGACTGTAGAGTCATCCAGTCGGATGTGTCTTCTATCTGGTTAGATGGTTTTCCAGAAGGTTTTGTCCGGAAGGTCCTTTGTAACAATCCGATCGGATGGTTCTCCAGAAGGTTTTGTCCGATCGGTCTATGCTCCTCTCTGATCGGATTATCTGGATTTGATGATTTTCGTCACTCCCTGCGCACTTAACACACCTTTACCAAATCTATCCAAACTCCAACTTATCACACACAAAGATATGTACAAAAATACAATAAGAGACATAAAAACAAAATTATGGAAGAAAACAAAGCAAACTTGGGTTACCTCCCAAGAAGTGCGATTTTTAACGTCTTTTGCTTGACGACTTACACAAGTGGTGTTATCCGGGATCTAGAAATAAATGACAATTGTGCCACGCCTTAGTGTTCTCCATGAGTAATAGAGGGTGATGATGATCACCAAGGTGGGCACGGTGAGCGGTTTCCATCATAAGAGAAGTGAAAACTCCAACTGGCTTTGGAGGTCAGAAACGTGAGTAATTGATCACCGAGAAGAGATTGAAAGTCGGCCAAAGTGTGGAACAATTCTCGATCACCGGAATGACTAGGAAATCAGTTGAACAAAAGGAATGATCATCGACCGACCCAAACTCCTTCTTGATTGCCTATTCTACCTCCTCAACGTTAAGATTGATCAAAGCATCGGGCAGGACACATGCGGCTCAACAAACACAACCTCATCCAAACTCGGTAACACAACTCCAACATCTCCACAAAGAGAAAGTAAGTCCGAGTTGCCAAAATCATCACTCGGAACCTCCAATGGCAACACCCCTACACTATTACCCAAAACTTCATAATCAATCTCAAAAGAGGCGATCAGCCAAATCCTCAATCTCCATCTCCTCACACACCTCTCCCAAACAAGCATTCAAGCTTGAATCACCAAACTCCAAGGTGGGATCCACTACATCAAAAAATGGCAGCTCGTCAAAAGTAAGCTGCTCCTCCTTATCACGGAAAACCGAGCAAGGATCATTATCATATGGGGTATCAGAATGATAGTGGATTTGTTGGTTGTCCCTCTCTCTTTTAACAATCTTTTCACAGAATCCTTTACTTGACCTATCATCGTATCCATATTCTTCATGAATTTCTCAGTCGATTGCGCAAGTTCGTCCCGATGACGAATGGTCTCAACTTTTAGATCTTGCTGCCATGCTAAAAATTGATCGTCTGGTTTATATTCCTCATAGCTCGAGTAGTAGGGAATTGAGTCAGAAAGGGCATAAGAATCATATCTCGGATAGGAATAATTAAATTTGGGTGGAGCATACGAGTCATATCCCGTGTAATAAGAAGGTGAGGTGGAGGGAGCGTACGAAGGTTCAAAACCGGGATCATAAGAATTTTCATTAAGGACCGGGTGATAGGAACTATGTGGTGGGGGGTGAGGTTCAAAACTCGGATTGTAGTGGTTGGGCGAAGTATGTTGGTCATTGAGGATCGAGTTGTAAGAACTTGGAGGTGGGGCCCATTCAGATGAGTAGAACGACCCCATGAAATAATTATACACTTCCTCCCACGTGTTCAAGGAATTGGGCTCTAAATTTGCCAACTATTTTCTTGCCCAATCCTTTAATGGGTAGGCGAAGAGTCGCATCTTCACTTGATCCTTCGTAAGGCCTAGAAGAGGGAATGTTCCCGTTATGGCATCGTACTCTTGGATGAAGTTGAATGGTTCCTCACTCGGGAGCCCATGAAACTAGAAGTTGATCAAAGTAGAACTCGTTCGGATCGTGCTCCCGCATCTTGGAGCTCAAAGGAATGGCCGGTCGAAAGCCACGCCAATCGGACGGTGGGTAAGACATCTTTTTTTTGAAATGGCTTGTTGAATCTTGGTCGTCAAGGTACCTTGCAATCACAACACTTAACACACAAGATTAAACAACCTGTGGATGATAACAAAAATGAACAAAAAGAAAAATCACAAACGAACACGAAAAACAAACAAAATCAATAAAAATACGAACAAGGATCACGAAGAGAAAACACAAAAATTACAACCTTTAGCCTTCCCCGGTAACGGCGCCAAATTTTGATCCAAACTTTTGTGTTCCTTTCAAAATTAAAATCTAGTTTAACAAATGTGCGTCTACGTTTGAAAGGTTTTAGTTCACCCGGAGGGAAGATGAACCATGTTGGAATTATGGAAGCTTTTCACGAACCTCCGATTCCAATGATTAATGATAGCCAATCTAATATCTATCTAAGATCTGAAAAACTAAATATTTGAATTGAAAAAATGAAAATGAAAAGAATAAAGATTCAAGAACACTCTTGGGTTGTCATCCCCGAGAGGTTTGAGAATGTCTTCTCGACCAGTCTGTCACGAACCGAACGAGGGATCCTTCGTCTATGGAGGGGATGATGAATGTGGCCGAGTTCTTGGCCTTTTGTAACCTTCAAATCCCCTTTTGTAACTAAAAATCTCCTCAAATCTCGATTTTATAATGCTTGACACTGGGTAACCCAGTGTGGACGACATACCCAGTGTCGTCCGGTCGGATGTCAGACCATCCGATCGGATGAGAGTCCAGTAGGTTTGATCTGACCGGGCATTAGGTCCATCCGACCAGATATCCTGACACTGGGTAACCCAGTGTGGTCAACATACCCAGTGTCAGAGGTAACACATGAATTCGTGGCCCAATTTCTTTGAAACTCCACTCGCGGGCCCACACTCGTCCATCTTAAGATCAAAACACTTCAAAATCCCTGAAATAAACATAAAACACGGTAAAATAAGCTGGAGATACATAAATACAGAAATATGCTCAATCTATCCAACTTATACAAAAATTAATAACAAATCTAACTAAAAGACTAGCCAGATATGTACAAAAATCATGACAAATACGTGCGAGTCAAAATGAAATGTCGAGGACGACAATTTTGATTCAAGTACGGAGGGGGTGGTCGATCTATTCGTGATTGAAGACGAGCATATGAGCAAGACTCCTATTGGGCCCGTTTTGGAGCCTAAGATGGAATTGAAACCACTTCCAAGCCACCTCAAATATGTTTTCCTTGAGGCCAACGAAAAGAAGCCCATGATAATTTTCGTGGAGTTAGCAGAGCATGAGAGGAATAAGCAAGCAATTGGTTGGAGCATCAGAGACATTAGAGGAATAATTCCAGTAACATGCATACATCGGATCGAGTTAGAGAAGGAGTAAAACCGATAAGATACGGACAAAGACGTTTAAACCCTACACTCATAGAGGTAGTCAAGAAAGAAATTTTCAAGCTCATTGACGAAGGAATCATCTACCCATGGCAGATAGTGAATGGGTCAGCCCAGTGCATGTCGTTCTAAAGAAAGGAGGCATTAAAATTGTGGGAAATGATAAGGGAGAGGTCGTTCTAATGCGCCTAACCACCAGGTGGTGCATGTGCATTGATTACCGAAAACTCAATGCCGCGACAAGAAATGACCAATTTCCACTACCATTTATGGACCAATTGCTCGACAAGCTAGCGGGATACGAATATTATTGCTTTTTAGATGGCCTCTCGGGGTATTACCAAATAGCGATAGCTCCGGAAGATCAAAAGAAGACGACATTCACATGCCCTTTTGGGACGTATGCCTACCGGAGGATGCCGCTCGGCTTGTGCAATGCCCCAACGACTTTCCAAAGATGCATGCTCTCCATATCCACCGAGTTCGTTGATGACTTCCTCAAAGTTTTCATGGATGATTTTTCGGTATATGGCTCGTCCTTTTCTCATTATTTAAATAATCTGTCTAAAGTGCTTGAGCGATTTGTTGAGTCTTGCTTAACTTTGAGTTGGGAAAAATCTAATTTTATGGTGAAAAGAGGAGTTGTGCTTGGTCATTTAGTGTCAAGTAAGGGGTTGGAAGTTGATAAAGCAAAGATAGATGTCATTGAAACTCTTCTTCCCCTAGAGATGTGAAAGGAGTTAGAAGTTTTTTGGGACACGCGGGTTTTTATCGGCATTTTATAAAATATTTTTCTAAAATTTGCCGCCTTTTGTGTAAATTATTGAGTAAGGATGTGCCATTTGAGTTTGATGGTGAGTGTCTTAATGCTTTTAACATTTTGAAAGAAAAACTCACACGGGCACCAGTTGTTGTTGCACTTGATAGGTCCCTTCTGTTTGAAATTATATGTGATGCGTCAAATGACGCGGTAGGGGCTGTCTTGGGGAAACGTGTTGATAAATTGATAAGGATCATTTACTATGCTAGTTTCATGTTAAATAGTGCCCAACACAATTATACTACTACCGAACGTGAACTATTTATTATTGTGTTTTCATTAGATAAGTTCCGTTCTTATATTGTTTGTTCGAAAATAATTGTGCATACCGATCATGCGGCCTTACGCCATTTATTTGCTAAAATCCAAAGTAAGTCGAGATTGATCCATTGGATACTTCTTTTGTAAGAACTCGACGTTGAGATTACCGATAGAAAGGGTGCAAAAATGTGGTTGCCGATCATTTGTCTCGCATGTTAGTAGATAGTGAGTTTAGCAAGCATAATTTTGTTGATGACATTTTTCTTTACGAGTATGCTAACGCTATTGAAAACATTGATGAACCTTGGTATGCAGATTTTGTGAATTACCTTGTATGCAATATTATCCCTAACCACCTTTCTACCCAAGAAAGGAAGAGATTTTTGTTTAAATGTAGGAGCTTCTTTTGGGATGATCCGTACTTATACAAATGCTGCAAGGATGGACTTTATCGCAGGTGCATTCCGGACGAAGAAAAGATTAACGTGTTGAGGTTTTGCCATGATGACGGAGGACATTTCAGAAGTCAAAAGACCGCATTCAAGGTCCTCCAATCCATTTTTTTATTGGCCCTCACTCTTCGCTAATGCATACCAATATTGTAAATCGTGTGACAATTTTCAAAGGTCGGGCACAATTGGAAAAAGGGATGAGATGCCCTTAGTACCGAACTAAGTGATCGAAATCTTCGATGTGTGGGGCATCGATTTCATGGGCCCATTTCCAAAAAGCGGTGAGTACGAGTACATAATCGTTGGTGTGGATTATGTGTCAAAATGGGTGGAGGCAATCCCTACACGAAAAGCTAATTCTGAGGTCGTGCTCAAGTTCATTCAAGAGAACATTTTCAGCCATTTTGGAGTGCCGAGGACGATTATAAGCGATGGTGGCAACTACTTTTGCAATCGTGCTTTCGACCGATTGAGGACCAAGTATGGGGTGCGGCACAAAGTAACAACTCCTTATCATCCACAAACATCAGGGCAAGTGGAGAGGAGAAACCGACAAAAAAAGGTTATTTTGGAGAAGACGGTGAAACCAAACCGTAAATATTGGGAAACAAAATCGGTTGATGCGTTATGGGCATATCGAACGGCCCACAAGACGGTTTTGGGCATGAGTCCATTTCGATTAGTTTATGGAAAAGCTTGCCATCTTCCAGTTGAATTAGAGCACAAAGTGAAATGGGCCGTACGCACATTGAACATGGATTTGAACGAGGCATAAGAGTATCGTAAGTTGGGGTTAAATGAGTTAGAGGAGATTCAAAACGATTCCTATGAGATGGCATGGACGAGCAAGCAAAGGATGAAGGAAAAGCATGACAAGAAGCTCGTTCAAAAAGACTTGGAGGTGGGGAAACTTGCCCTACTTTTCATTCACGTTTCAAACTCTTCCCCGGAAAACTCAGGTCAAAGTGGAATGGCCAGTATTTAATTACGAATATCAACGAATTCGGAGCAATCACTTTACACGACGAAAAAATTAACTCCTCCTTTCAAGTCAATGGACATCGTGTGAAGTCGTACCACGGAGGACCCATACCCAAGAACGATCATGAAGTCATGCTACTGAATGATCCACCTCGAAAAGATTAAAACCCAAATGAGGTATTGTCGAGCAAAAGACATTAAAAGATTCACTTCTTGGGAGGTAACCCAAGGTATCGTTTTTATAGTTTTTTTCTCATTTTTTGTACATATTTGTGTTCATGCTTTACTGGAGTTAAGGAGGTGTGGTAATGGTTTGTTGAGTGTGCAGCGAGTGTCAGAAATAAGCTCTCCGAGACCATCTGGTCGGATGAGAGATGACCACCGGTCGGATGAAACACACTGGACAACCATCCGACCGGATGCGGGGTGATGACCGGTCGGACCAAACACACTGGAGGATCATCCGAACGGACAAGTGCATCATCCGATCGGATGCAAACACACTGGATCCACATTCGATCGGACATGTGTAGTATCCGACCGGACGACAGCACATACTTGTAAAGTCCACCCCTTCCCATTTGTTAATTTCATTCCAAAACCTAATATTTCTCTCTTGCAGCCAAAGAAGGAGAAATCAAAAACAAAAATTCCACTTGCAACCCCACAAATCATATAAGTAAAGGACATACGATTGGAGAACTTAGGCCAAGAAATTCCATCCTTTCGGAAGAATCAAGGCTCCATTCCAAATATCTCTCCCTTAAGCATCAAGAACGCAACTCGGCAATTCTCGAGGAATAACGGCTTAAAACTTGAACTTATTAAACTGTTTGGGAGTTGGCTTGTAAGGGATTAGAAAATAGGTTGTTGGTTTGGAGAGATTGAAGGGTTTTGAGGATTGTATTTGTGACGCATACAAGGTGTTCGACGAGTTGCCTGAGAGAGTTTCTAACCCAAATTTTCAAAGTTTCTCAACTTGCAATGGCTTCCGGATCACGAACCAAGAGGGGAAGCACTTCGGGTAGAGAAAATAGCTTTGGGAAAGGACCAAGTTACACTGGGGGAGGTTTGGCTCCATTCAACCTCATTGACAAAAGGGAGGTCACGATATATAAGTCATTGATCACCCGAGACGTGTATGCTCCTCGGCACATCAACATGGGATTTTGGACTGAAAAAGCCAAACAAGGGGACAAGACGGCTGAAAAGTTCATGGAGGGCATTAAAGAACTTGACTTAGTGATGTGGGTCGACATCAAGAAACCTGACTACCAAACTCTCATGCTGGAGTTTTTCACGACCTACAAGCTCATGGCCGATGGTTCTTTCGATTGCAGGCTCCGTAACCGCCCACTCCACACTACAAAAGATGACCTCGACTTGATCTTCGGCATAAATCACGAAACAAATGATGCGGTGCCACACAAGGATTACGAAAAAAATGAATGGTGGGCTAAACTCTTTGGAGCACCACCGGAGGCCGGGTGCTGATTTAATAACACTTCTCTGCGAATGAATGCAGTTTATTTGACTTACAAGTTTTTCATGCAAGTGTTCTTGGGTAAGGAAGATATCACGAGGATGTCATCGATCGAATTGCGAGCACTAAGGATCACGTACAACCGGGGTAATGCGAACTTATATCCCCTCTTAATGGCTGCAATTGAGAATGTGCAATGAGTGCACGAGAGGAAGACGACAAAGCTCACCTTGAGCACGTTCATTACTGAGCTTGCCCGATACCACCGTTGCGACCCCTACAATGAAGATGTCATATACTCGAGTGTGGCAATGCAGGTCGAGAGTCAGATGCACAACGGGAGAAATGTGACTATCCCGATGTTTATGTCGCATTCGGACAGGATAAGGGCGGAGGCCATCGAAGAGACTAACGACGAGGGAGATGACGATGATTAGGGTGATGACGAAGAGGATGAGGATACAGTGAGGATGATGACAAAGAGAACACTGAGAATATCACGCACGGTGACTATGGCGAAGGCTTTGAGTACGACGGGTATAGCGGAGGCTATGATGGAGGTTACTATGGTGGTGGGCTGAGCGATCAGCAGTATTACTCCAATGCGCAGTTGAGGCAGTAGCAGGACTTCCAGACGAGCATGATGGTGCAGATGAGGCAACTGAGCCTCAATTAAGAGGAGCACGCGAGGGATGCTCGACAAGATGCGTGGGAGGCACGTGAGGAAGCTAGGACATTTCAGCATTCCTTGGCGAGTTTGGACGCCAACATAGCCGCAACAAATCAGTATCTCTCTAGGTTGAATGAAAATGTTGAGGGCAACCACGGTTACCTCATCTCCATTGAAGAACGCTTGATGAGGACCGAGCATCACTACCCACCTCCCTCTCTGGACGACATGGACCAATAGGCGGGCCCACGCCCCATTTGTATCATTTTCTATCCGAACTTTAATTTTTCTTTCATTTTTAGTAATTTGTTTCTATTTGACTCTTTCTATTTGGTGTTGAAGTTTCTATTTGACGTTGTGTGCGTGAGTGTCTATACTAATTATTTGATTATTCGCATGTTTCGACTTTCCCCACCCCCTTTATATCGATTCGTACATTAGCAACCAGGAGATTGCTTATTTTTATGCGTAGGGGAGGGTGATCCGGTCGGATTGCTACATGTAACCTGTCTCTTTACACATCTAGATGTGTATAAGAGACAGTCCTTGCAGGTAACCGACCTAATTCCATATTACCAGCACCATCCGACCGGATGTATGCAGGTGACCGGTCGGACAAAAGCTACTGTGATATCATCCGACCGGATGTGGGCATATATCCGATCGGACCAAAAATACTGTAGCACCATCCGACCAGATGAGTGCTACATCCAACCGCATTACTTATGTAGCCTGCCGACTGTATTTTAATGCATGCATATTTTGAGTCATTTCAGTTAAATAGTTCTGTTTGAATCTTTCTTTGTGACGACGTACGGATCGACCAATTGTTTATGTCAACATATGTTGAAATAATTCCATGCTTACTGGCTTGCCTGTCGAAATCATGTATTGTGTGATCTATCGTTGGATTTTTTTGATCTTGTTTAGTGCAGAATTTCCAAAACCTACTTATAAATATATTTAAAACAACACTTAGTCGTTTACAATTTTGCAAAGCTTTTAAAACCCGATCTTCTTATTTTCAAAAGTTTGAATAAAACCCTAGTAAGGAGACTTGTGTGTTTATCAACATTTTATGCTGTCATTCGATAAGTGTTTTGAGAAGTCTCTAAAGTCGCATGTGTGAATTGGTTTTGGAAATGACGATAGGAACATATAAAACCCAATTCCGGCTATATTCAGAAATAAAAACCACTATAAATTCCTAATGAGCCCCTTTGTGCCTTTATTCCGTCTCTTTGTTAGCCATGAGCATCATTGTAGCTCTGATTTCGATTAAGATTGTGAGATGAGAGTTTATTTTTGGTCTATTGAGATTGACGATTGAAGGGTTGGAATTAGTGGGTTGTTTTTAAAAAAAAGGGAAGAATCAAGGGTGCTTAAGTTCATAAGAGCATCTAGATATTAAGAATAATTCTATTTTTACAGGCAAGTATTTGGGTTTATGGGTTAAAAATAGCCTTAGTTATAAAAGGCTAAAAATAATAGTACCTAGTTGTTTTGGGAGGATTGAGGAACAAAACTATGCTCTACACTTAAAAAAATATTTGATTGAGTGGGTTATTAATTGCGTTTGTTCGCAAGTTAGCTAAACATCTTTATATATGACATACCTTACCAAAGAGCTTAAATTACAACCCTAGAAAGTCCTAATCCGATTCTTGATCAAATGTGCACACATATGCGATGTACGATTCTTTAATTTTCACGAGTCGTTGAGTGCATGTTTATGATTGATTTGTACTTTTTTGTACACTTTTTTTGTTATCTTTTTGTGTCGCATTCGCGTGTGTTTTGCTTGCATTTACGGGTTTTAGGAGTCGTTTTGGCCTATTTTGTTAGTTTTAGTTTTTTATAGCTTTTGTACGATTTTAGTCGTTTTTCGGATATTTTTACCCTTTTTGGTATTTTTGGCCGTAGGATTACCAAGCGGGTCTCGTGCACGCTCGGAGCATCCCACTTGACTCGAATCGGAATGGAAAATCAAGGAAACACAGCGTGAATGAGGAGCGACAAACTGGCGGACATTTAGAGCGAAACGAGAAAATCGAGCCGGAGCAGCCGAGCCAGTCGATCGACTGGCTTGCACCATGAATCTGTGATTCGTATTTCCGAATTAAAAAAAATCCATTTCAATTTCGTTGCTTCAGCTTGCGAAATTCAAGTTTAAAAAATCAAAATGGAGAAATCGCACCTTCATGGTGCGAAATTGAATTTTAAAAAAAATAAAAAATATGGTTTCGCAAGTTAAAGCTGCGAAATTCAATTAAAAAAGAAAATATTTTTTTTTTCGAGGGAAAAGAAAATTATTGACCGCGTGAATCTAAGAATTTGTGCTCATTTGTATCAGCTTTGTGTGCCGGCATGCAAACATCTTTCATGTAACATGTGACAATTGCATGATAAAATTATATCAGCTCTGTGTACTGGCATGCAAACATCTTTCATGTAACAGTATTTCAAATCATGCATGGTTCTCTATTTATTATTGCAATTCGTTCATTCATTAGATCAATCCATCTTCAAAATTTTTTATCTCATTCTCTCTGCCCTAAAGAAATTTGGATTTGCTTTGCACCCCATTTTAATTCTAGAAATTATTCAAGGTAATGTTTATTTATTTCAATCTTTCAGATTTAAATTAATAGTGGCATATTTTCTTATTTTAGTTTTAAAATATAATTTATGACTAGTTAAATTATTGTTTAGTTAAATTTTTATTTATAATTTTTTTTGATAACTAGTTAAATTGTTCTTTATAAATTGTTGGTGTAACATGTATATTACCTCGTTTATGAGAATTTTTTTAAATTGTTGTTTATGTTTATGCATCCCATTAAATGATTCTTTATAAATTATTTGTTAAATTGTTATTTATATTTGTAAAATTGATATTTATATTTATTCTTGCATTAGGTATATCAAACTTGCTTGAAATCATCCTCCATTTCTAAATAATAGACAAAATCCAAGATATGATTATATATACATACATAATTGTTATATCCCATTTACTATTAAATGAAATAATTAATAAATTAGATAAATAACATTATATGTTCATGTGTTATAAACTTAAATTTGATAGGTAATTTCTGTATTCATTTTATTACAAACTTAATTTTTTTTCTTTGTAATAATTTTTCATATTTTAAGAATGGCTCCTTGTCATCGTCATGTCATTACAAGGGCAGAAATTAGTGGAGCTCAGAAGTTTTATGATGACTTTCTGTTGTACAAGATAAAGCCAAATCATTCAATACCTGAACACTATTTGGCAATGCTTAAAATGTGGGTCCACATGCTTTATTTAAAAGCCTATAATTGCCTTAAATATATTGACCGTAACCATTTAACACGTGGAGTTGATTGGTTAAATACTTTAAACAAAGATGATCAGGAAAGAGGCATACATTTGCTAAGTGATCTGTGATGTAAGGGTAAAAATCAAATGGTCCTAATTTGATGAAAGAGTTAATTGAAGACTGGAAAAAGAACATTAGGAGATCCGCTATTTTAGGAATGAGTCATAAGTTGGGAAATGATATTTTCCAATAAGAAAATCTCCACATTCTACTTACCCATGGCGAACCAAGTCAAGTGTAAAAAACCATTTGATGGATCCATTTGCCCGTATTAAGTTCAATGTTGGTTCTCAATTTAAGATTTTTAGAGACATTGAAAGATTTGAAGAAATTGCAAAACTACCGGCGCACGGACTTAGAACGGGTTTTTGGATGCTTAAATGAATCACTTTTTATGGTTTTTTATTTTTTTATTTCCTTTTCTTTTTTCTCTTTTATGTGTTTTTCAATTTATTGTAAATCTTCTTGTTTTGATCAAGTTTGAATGAACATAGTTGTATGACTTTTAATGTAACCAATACTCCTTATTTATGATATTTGAGTGGAAGTAATTATGTGTTAGCTTGGATTTTTCAAAATGAATCATCTATAGACTTTGAATATTGGACTAGATTTTTAAAACAATTCACTTACACCTTTGGTTTTCTACACCATCAAGGTATTCCCATAAGAAAATTAAAAAATGAGTTCCAATCAGCCTAACAATGTCCCATACTTTGATTTCGAAGAAAATTTCTTTTTTTACGATACAAATTTAACCGAGTGGAGCATCCATATGGATACTAAGCTGGTTGACAACCTCCGTGAGAGTAAGCTCAGTGGTGTCTATGATCCCAGAAGAGGATTACGCAACAATATCACATGGATTTTGTTGGACAAAATCAATGTTGCGTTCGGGAAATACTTCACAATGGACGACATAATCGCTCGAGTTCAACTTCTGGAAAGACGATACAGGCATTTTCATATGACGTTGGGAAATGATAATTGTACTTGGGATCATGAGACCAACAAATTGCAAGCGCCGGAATGTCTTGTACATTTTTGGAACGACGTGGCAGACGATTCTGAGTTTACTGCTGCATATCTAAAATATGGAGAACCTTTATTCGATTTGATGGATTGTGTATTCAATAAAAACTTTTTAAATTGCATTTGTCAATACCACAATCTCAAGGGAAATCCGCCATTACGAATGTGATCACACATCTAATATCAAATTATTGTAATTATTATATTAATCTTATTGTATTTTAATTTGAAATAAGATTTCTTGTAATTTTAAGGCATTATTATGATATGCACTTATAATAATAGAATAATAAAATATTTCAATTTGTATTTATTTTTATATTATTTATTTAATAAACCCCATTTGTCAATACAACCTTATCGGAAATTGACATTACGATTGTGATTAGAATCTTATTGTTATTAAAATTTTGTTGTTTTTCTGATGCAGATAAAATTCATTACTTCAGTTTTGAGTTCATATGCTTAATGTGTAGTATTGTCACAGACAAAGTTGAAAAACCTATTGATTAATGTGTAGTTATGTCACCAGCAAGTTTGGATAAACATTAAATAAATAAGTTTATTAAATAAAGGAAAAACAAAAGATTACACATTTGATTAAATAAAATACAACAAACGTTATAAATTCAAACATTACAAATTAAACATAGTACATATTTGCCCACTCAGACTAAGGTCATTCTGATCCTATTTTATTACATAATTGAGTACTAACACATTGAGATGCATCAATTGAAAGTTGCTTCCATCTTCTTCCACAATGGTGGCACGTCATACAAATAATATCTGCGTGATGCATCATTATCGTATTCCTTTATTAAAAAAAAGTTAGTAATTTAAATAAAACCCATATAAATCACATAATTATTTATAGACAGCTGTGTGGACTTTACATAGGCTGGAAAGACGTTATTATTGATAGTGGTATCAATACAGACCAGTCCACGTTCTTCATCCATAAAAACACCATCCTCAGAAAGTATTGACTTTCACCAACCGTACTTCATCTCCATTTCTTCAATCCGGTCGTAATTTCTGGAATAGTGGGTGAAAACATGAAACTACTCTAGAGTAGGCTTCTTACCTGCGGGATGCTCAAGATGCTATACGCTTTTTTTGCACCTCTTTCAATACTTTCTTTCTGGGCGATGAAAAACTCCATAATGACTTGTTCCATCTCCATGGTCCATGGGGTGAGTGCAGAATCATAGTAATTATTGTTTATTCTTAGGGCATCTAGATGATTTTCGTCGAAGTTAGCCATTATTAGCTGGTATGGTTTATATTTCCAGGTGGGTAGTTTTTTCAGTGTGTACCTATATAGATGCGTAAAATACGTGTTCTGTACCATTATCTAAATAATTGCTCAACGCGTATTTTGATAAATTGTGTCGTCTTGTCATCCAGTACACTATGTCATAGAACACTAAAAAGTGTTGTCGACACACACATCAATGAAATGCAACTTTGCCAACTACTCTATATGTGCCATTGTGTTGTCTACTCGCTTGAATAATTTCACAACGCGTATTTTGATGAATTGTGTCGTCTTTTCATCCAGTACACTATGTCACAGAACACTAAAAAAACTGTTTTCGATACACACATCAATGAAATGCGGCTTTGCCAACTACTCTATATCTGTGCCATTGTGTTTTCTACTCACTTGAATAATTTCACAACGCGTATTTTTATGAATTGTGTCGTCTTGTCATCCGGTACACTATGTCACAGAACACTAAAAAGTATTATCCACACATAATTATGTTGTCTACTCTATCTGTGCCATTTTTATGAATTATGTTGTTATGTTTTTTGTTTGCTTTATATATTTGATAACTACTGAATGATAGAAACTTAAAAGTAAACCACGCACTAAGAAACTTCAACACAATTAAAATAAATTACACAATACGGAAATAGTTAAATTACATACATAATTAGTGTCTAAGATGTCCTCCTGTGCCACATCTTGGTGGCTGAATATTTGTACGCAGGTAGTAGGGATGTCCTTGCGGGGGGGAGGATGTCCTTGCGGGGAGCCGGTTGTATCTGAGTCACTCGTTTGCACATCTCTATGACTTCCCCCAAACCCACTGTTAGGAAATGGTATGGGGGACATAGATGTCTGTGCATTGGGACGTTCAAAACCACCTAGGTGCTCTTATGCACCTGTCGGATACCCCAAATTCATACCAGATTAGAGTAATCCAGTAAATGAGCTATGCTCAGCAGGCTGCCCCATGGAAGGTGAATAGTATCCTGGAGTGTTGGACACACCGAAGGGCAGTGGGTAGGTCAAAGTTGATTGCCCTTAAATTTGATTGAATAATATTAATAAGTATGTATGTTTGTCCATAATGATTTTCATCAAAGTACTTAGAACATAGTTACCTGAATAATATTGATGCGTGGATGTGGGGGCACCCGCAGTATATGAGGAAGGGGGAGGCGTTTGAGTTGTGCGTGTATGGGATCTCTGCCTTATGTCACCTCTAGAAGTCGAGGTGTGTTCTGGAATAGTCTCGCAGGAGTCCGGAAAAGGTGGTAATGGAGGTAATTATAGGAGCTGTCATATTTCGGTTGATTCTTTCATAAACACATGCGTAGGTGATCAATAGAATCCTGATCATCAAGGCTAACATCCCGAACAGTCGTCCACAAACGATCAAAATAGGTAACCTGAAATTAATAAAACCACCATTAAATGATCTCGCGAATTGCGTATATGAAAACATTTAACATTTTATACGACCAAATATACCATAGCATATCGGGCTACATTCCACAGGTTGGTACCCATTTGTCACGCGGTAGTTATACGGAGTAATCCTACGTCGAGTGATGCGATTGTACCAATCATCATATCCGTCGCATGTCGGTCTACCATCACCAATAGAAATACCTTCGAACACAGTCTGAGATGCATTTCTCCAATAGGTCACCCAAGCAGAGTGGTACCATGGCCAATCAAATGTAGATCGACCTGCATGAGTAATGCCATGTAATACTGCTTGTTCGGAAGACACGTGTTCAGGTATGTCTTGGCGCATACCAAATTGTTTCAACACTCGATTCGGGAGGTGGAACTCCACTATAGAAAAATTGATCAAAGGACACTAAACTTTACACAAGTCAGTGTGGTAACGTGTCCCTAGAGATGCAATATCCACCGGCCCCATGTCATATGGCTCCCACATAAACTAAAATTTATGAAAGAATACATTATGCACTATACTGTGCAAACTTATAGAATTAAAACATTAGAAATGAATATAAGCCTGGTACGGTAATAATTGGTCCAGCATGTCCCAAATGATACGCAATGAGTGACTCGTAGTGTATATGAACGTGCAGAACTGCATCCAACGTGCACCATAAGGAGGCAAGGTCCATGCATCCACATCTTCTTCATCTAAAAATAGACGGCCTAGTGGAACCCGGGAGCGTACTCTATGAGGAACTACAGTGGTAATCCGAGACCAAGCCCATATCTGTAGTAATAAACACGGTCCCCCCATCACTCACTTGTCAGCACTTGATGCAGTGCATAACTCCCTATATAAGGTAGCCAATGAGGCACTAACCCAACTGTACTTCCTTGCTCTATCGAAATCCTCTAACAACCGTAGGTGCAACAATGATACAGAGTCACCTGTCGAGTCCAGCATCACCATGCTAGAAAGTAGAGTCAGTACAACACCCCTAACATACTGGTCCACTATCATCTGATCCGTCTCATCAGTGATGATAATCCCCTGAAAGTGTCATCTAATGGCTGTAAGAAAAGGACGTGATGTGCCCCTGAATTCTCTTGCTTGTGGACTAAATCCTAAGAATTGTTGGCAGTATTGAACCCAATCCTCCTTTGACTGACCAAAATCTATAGCTATGACAGGCCTCCCTCTCACTGGTAATCCCTATATAATGGCAACATCCTACAATGTCACGGTGGCCTCACCACATGGGAGATGGAAGGTATGTGTCTCAGGTCTCCATCTCTCAACTAATGCAGTGATGAGGTGAGGATCAACATCCATCTGCCCACAACGTACAACCCCACAAAAGTCAAGACGGATTAGTGCCTGTAAAACTCGTTTGTGCAATGGGTTTTGTTCTTCCTGTATAGACCACCAAAATCTCGATCCATGCCTAACATTGAGTGTGGCATCCAAAATGTCATCTCTCGCTCCAATCAAAGCCTCCGAACGATGACTCCCCTGGCCAGTTAGAACCGATGGGTCTTGTGGCCCGTACATCTCCGCCTCTGTCATCTTATTAATAATAATAATAATTATTATTATTATTATAAAAGTAATAATAACAACAACACAATATTAGGTTTATACCAAAACAAGGGGCATCAATAATGTAGATGACAATGTCATTTGCATAGAAACTACATAGGTTTTCACAAACAATCAGATTTAATTAAATTTCAACAGTACTAGATTAAGACTAACAAACTTATAAAATTAAATCACTACAATCGTGACGAAGATGCTTGATACTATTGTCGCTCACGTGTAATAGCCCAATCCATTGAATTATGTATCCTCGTAGTGACTTCTCTTCCACGTCTAATGCGAGCTCGCCAGGTTGGATCGTGGACTAATTGAAATATTGCATCATCCCATTCGTCTTCATCGGGAAGTGGAATGAACTGCCCCGCATATGTTCTTGCATAAGCGTTTGTACTATAATATGGCATAATGAAGTTTGTTGGGTTAATGCCCACGTGCTTACAAGATTGCATTGCATGAGCACAAGGTACCCCATCACTAAGCCATTTACCGCATGAGCATTCTTGGGTTGTTAATTAAACCTTGAAAGTCTTAGCACGATGAGTACCGGGTATCAACATTGTCACATCAGCAATTTGTGTTTGATGGTGATAGAATTGTACGACTGCGTACAGTGCAAGTCTTTGTTGTTCCTCATACTGCTCCATGATGTTACTTGGATACGGTTGATTCATGCTCAACCAATCAGATCCCTTCACCATTTTATCATAGAAAAATTTAACAGTGCGAATGAAGGTGAAACGCACTATGGCAGTAACGGGCAATCGTCGTGCACCCTTTAAGACAGAGTTCATACACTCCGAAACATTAGTAGTTAGAACTCCACAACGTTTCCCACCATCATGGGACAACGTCCATTTTGTCTTATCCATTCGCTCAAGTAAGCATAGGCAGGTTCTGATATCTTCTTAATCTCTTCCATTATCTTTCGGAATAACACTGGTGAAACTGCAGCTCCGGCAATCGGGCATAAATCCTTCACTTTGACATTTTTAAATTGGCTATGAACATTAGCAAAAACATGTCTCAAACAAAAGCGAGGAAACACCCGAGGTGGTTGGTACTCAGCCATTTCTCTAGTGCAGCTGATAATTCCTGGATGGCGATCTGATATGAGGCAAACATCTCTACCCTGAATAATGTGTCTAGAAACCATTTGTAGAAACCAAGACCACAAAGCAGAAGTCTCTTCATCTACGATTGCGTAAGCCAAGGGCAGTAATCGTTGATCTGCGTCTAATGTCACCGCGATAAGCATCTTATATATGTACTTTGTGTACAAGTGTGTACCATCCACACTAAGAACCGGACGACAATGGGCAAATGCATAAATTCATGGTTTGAATGTCCAAAATACATAGTGCATCATCCTGAAGGCACAATTTTCAAGGTTTTTGTGTTTCCACTCAACTATTGTATCGGGATTATATTTTTGCAAGGATTGCATATACTTGGGTAAAATTTGACACGAAGTCTCCCAAGTACCATAAACATTCTCACGTGCTCTTTTCATCGCCTGCCATGCTTTATCATATGTAATATCGTAATCGTATTTGTCCTTTATCATTTGTTGAACAAATTTGGCACGATAAGATGGATCACACTGCACCATGCCCACAAGAGTATCAACAATAAAATTCTTGTCCAGATTTTTGTGACCTAAGTCAGTTGGATGCATCTGGCATTCGTGAGAAGGCCCTAATTTGGTGATCTTCCACATAGCACGTCTTTTGCTGTAACTCGCCCTCAAAAACCAATCGCACTGTTGAGAAGACACACCTGACAAACTCGACTTACACACAACTCTCCACACTTTCGGTGAGCTTTCCACCACTCTAAACATACGTCTCATCCATTTGGCATGATAGTCTTTCACTGCACTCTTCAAATGTTTTTGATCCCTAAAAAGCATTCCCTTTGTCAGGACACCTTCTTGAAAATCATAAATCTTCAAGGCTTAGGAGCCCCAATTGAGTCAATTGATACATCTGAGTAGATGGAATCAAAGAATGAAATTTCACGACTCATACGAAAATTTCCAGTCGATCTGGGATTTATTGTAGTAAGACACACAAAATGTTGGGCATCTTCATGATCGTCAAACTCGACATGCGCATCAACACCATCGTCATGATCATCATCGTCACCACTATTGTCAAAGTTAGTATCGCTTCCCAACTCATCGGGTTCAGAACTAAGAGGTGAGTATGGCCCAAAATGATCGGTCACGTGTGTATCATCTATTCCTATAACATTCTCTACAATATTATCATGACTCGATCCCCAAGTATTTATGTCATGCTCCTGATTAATGACATTTGAAAAATCTTGTGTGCATATAGGTATACTAGACACATTTTCGTCCCGTAGAAGCTCGGCATATTGATAATAATCATGATCTATCGAGGCAAATGTGTTGACATTTTCAACTCGAGGCTCAGATTCGACATACAGATCAAGAAAGTCCAGGCCTAAGGATGGATCTAAGAATCCCCATAAATCTTGCTCATTAGCAAGTGAAACAATATCACACGTGTTATTGTAACAGAACTTAGCAGAGACTCGTAACTGTAAACAAAACATCGGTCAACTTTTCAAAATTTGTTTGACGAGAAATTCTTCTAGAAGCAATTGCCTGGCGGTCATACCTCACTTCGTAACCATTTTGCACAATTTGGCCGCCAAAATACATGACTATGGTGATCATATTTGAACTCGACATTGTCTATATATCCTAACAATTAAGAACATCACTAAATATTAGAATTCACGATTTATCACTTCTATAATTCACGATTTATTCATAATTTTGGTCCGTACATGAAATTCAATTTTTGCTAACAGGTTTGAAAATGGCAAATATTAAAAAGAAGAAATGCTCAAATAATTTATAATTTTTTTTAATATATTAAGATCGTGCAATTTTTATTTTTAATTTTTTTAGATATTTAAATTTAATTTTTGACATTTTAATCTTACTTTTAATTTTAGGTGTTTTAGTTTTTCTAGAAAATGGCAAACATCGATTTTTAATTTAATTATTCAAAGTTTTTAATTTGTTTTTTTTTTAAATTTTGCATCGCAAAATAAGTGTGCGATTTTTAGTTTAATATTTTAAAATTTGTAATTTAATTTTTAAAAGAAAAGGTAGATCGTGTGCGATTCGAAATTTTATTTTTTTTTAATTTTAAAATCTTACAATATGTGTGCGATTTTTATTTTAATTTTTTCAATATTTTTATGTGTGTATTTTTTTATTTCAATATTTTAAATATTATTATGTGTGCGATTTTAAATTTTAATTTTTTAAATATTTTTGTTATTTTTCGTAATTTCATTTTTTTTTCAATTATATTTAATTACGATTGTGATTTTATTTATTTAGTAATCTTCTGAAATTGATTTTTAATAATTCGTAGTTTCAAATTTAATTTAATTTAATCTTCACTTAAATTTTATAAATAATATATAAGTTTTGTCCGTTATTTAGAAACGGAGGCCGAATTATTTATCTTATTTATGCATATCTTGCGGTTTGTCTATTTCTAAAATTTAATTAAAATTATCAAAAATATATAAGTTTTGTCCATTATTTGATAAAGTGTGCAGTAGGTCTTGTTTATGCATCTTAGGTTCTATCCATTATTTTGAAATGGAGGCTAACTTCAAGATGGTAGTAAACAAAAATTGAAGAAATAATCTATAAAAAGTTAGCAATAATATATAAAAAATCATTAAATATAATTAAAAATTTCAAAAATAACTTATATGGCATGCATAAATATAAAAAGTAAATAGACATTTCAACATCAATAATTTATAAAAAAAAAAAAAATAGAAAAGAAATAGACATGATACATCAACAATTTATAAAGAAGAATTTGACTGGTTATAAAAAATTTGAAAACAAAGCTTTTATTACGTCTACATACATAAACATTTCTAAACTAATACAAACAATAATTTAATTACCTATAAGTAATTCATAAATAACAAATTAACTAAGCATAAATTGTATTTCATAAATAACAAATAAAATAAGCATAAATTTTATTTCATAAATAACAAATTAAATAAGCATAGATTTTATTTCAAAAGATTAACAAATGTAAACATTACCTTAAATAATTGCTTACGTGTGAATCGAAAATTAGATTTCTGGAGAGAAAATGAGATGAGAAAAAAAAAATTGAAGCTAGTTTTTGAAGCTGGTTTGTTGTGCGTAAGAATGAACTGAATGAAGAATGAATGAATGATAAACCCCAAAGTGATGTATACGAAACTCAGATAAATTAAAAGAAAGATTGGTTGACGTTTGCATGTAATGTACATGTGACTGTGTTTTGGATTATTTGATCAGCTTTATATTCATGTGATAGCTGATACAAATGAGCACAGTGCGGTCAACAATATTCTTTTCCCTCGAAAACAAAAATAATTTTTTTTTAATTGAATTTCACAACTTTAGCTTGTGAAACCATATGTTTTTTTTTAATTCAATTTCGCACCCTGAAGGTTCGATTTCTCCATTTTGATTTTTTTGAACTTGAATTTCGCAAGCTGAAGCAGCGAAATTGAAATGGATTTTTTTTTTTAATTCGGAAATACGAATCGCAGATTCATGGTGCGAAAACAACAATAAAAATATTTTATTTTTTTTTAATAAAAGGGTTTCGTAACTATAGCCTGCGAAATCACAATAAAAAAAATAATAAAAATAGGTTTCGCACGTTGAGAGTGCGAAACCATAAAAAAAAGATGAATTCGCAAATTCATGGTGCGGAAATCACCTAAAACTACAACCCACCCACAAAGTACCTGAAAATGCAATTTAGTTTGATATATACGGTATTTACCCATTTTTCCCCGATATCATGATATTAGGTAAAAATAAGCCTATTTAGAACAGTTTAAATATGGCCTTGTAAGGCGTGCAAAGGGAGGGACACAAACCAAATTGGAGAGAACATCTTTAGAAAGTATTACTTAAGAAATCACAATAAAAAGATTAATAAAAATAGGTTTCGTACGTTGAGAGTGCGAAACCATAAAAAAAAAAAAAAAAAAAAAAAAAAAAAAAAAAAGATGAATCGTAAATTCATGGTGCGAAACCACCTAAAACTACAATCCACCCACAAAGCGCCTAAAACGCAATTTAATTTTGTTGAGAAATTTATTCTTGGCAATAATTCCTATTTTGTTATTTGCCTTTCTTGGGCACAAAATAAGTTAGGAAACTAGATATAGGTCAATATTATGTGGCAAGCTCCTGCTCCTGCCGATGTTGCTAGTGATGTTGAGACGGACGATCCCAACATGGTTCGCATTTCTGCGCAGCTCCTGCGTGCGCATGTTGCTTCCATAGATTTGCAGATTTCTAAACTGCAGGCACTTCGTTGCTCGTTGTTGGAGGCCCTTTCCCTTTCTGGTCAAAAAAGGGGGAGAGAGTGACGCGAACGTAGGGGGAGGGAGTTTTGCTGGAGAAGATGATGAGGATGCTGATGTTGCTGATGTTGCCGGAACTGAGAATGCGGCTGATGATGCTGACGATGCTGTTGCAG
>BMAC01000505.1:581138-608034 GCA_014905375.1 Phtheirospermum japonicum
AAATATTTCATGCATTTCCTGTAAACACAATAAATATAAATATTAATAATGAAAAAATATAACATGAATTACAAATTTTATAAATACTTTAACAATAATATTATTTTTGTGATACAATAGGTGTGTTCTGTGATACTTTTCATACTGTTTCTGATACTTTCAACACATTTAGTGATACTTGATCAAAAAATATTGTAAAAACTCATACTAAGTTTGTCATACAAAAATAAGTGTGTTCTGTGATACTTTTAATATGTTTTCTGATACTTTTAACACATTTTGTGATACAGGATAAGATATTGTAAAAAATCATGCTAATTTTTTGATACAAAAAATAAGTGTGTTCTGTGATACTTTTAATATATTTTCTGATACTTTTAATACATATTGTGATATTTTAATCAGATATTGTAAAAAATCATGCTAATTTTTTGATAAAAAAATAAGTGTGTTCTGTGATACTTTTAATATCTTTTCTGATACTTTTAATACATTTTGTGATACTTTCACTTTTTTTATATAGAAAATACTTTATATAAGTGAAAATAATTCAAAAAATTACAGAAAAGAAAATATCTTACATCGTTAGCTTCGTTGCGAAGAGCTGAATCATCCAGATCATCGTCCGATAGATCAAATTTTAAGCACCTCCTTGTGCCCTCTCCATTGCTCTTGCATGGCTCGCCCTCTGCATCACTTTTGCCCTTCATACTCTCTGATTCACTCAACTCGTATGGATTTTTTTTACTAACTGGATATAAATCATAAAAAATCTCGCCATCCCCAAAGCCTCCTCCTAAAATTTCTTCAGTCATCCTTTTGCTGAACCTTTCTGAATCCCAATGCTGGACCAATGGCAGGGACGTAGGCTAAGCACTACCTTTCCACTTAAGACGGTGAAAATAAATGAATGCAAGAGCCAACACACACCCACTCATGTTAACAGCCTTTTTATTGTTGTACTTGCTCACAGACTCACACAAAGCCTTTAACACATAAGACGACCAATCAAAAGTAATTATCCTATCCACATCAAATATAGACTGCGAAGCGCTGAAATTCATTGTTCTATTGGCGGATGGCGCTAAAAAAGATGACAGAGCATAAAGAACAAATAACCTCTTGAAATCATCTCCTCCATCAGGAAAGTTATTCTGTAGAATATGTTTCAAACTACCAACGGGTGACCCAGATTGAATACCATATCTAGCCAAGCAGTAAATCTTTAAATCAGACTTCTCCCCCCGTGACTCAATAACAGAATTCCCAGTGTCGGTGGGCAACAAGAAAATATCGCATATATCAAAATTCGTAACAGCAAATCTAACAGACGAACTAATGCTCAACATTCTGCTTGACCCATTAAAATTCTCTACGGGCCATCTCACCAAAGAATGGGAAACCTTTTTGACAAAGTTTAGTTTTGTCAAACCACCAAAACCTATGCTCTCAAGATCTGAAATTTGAGCATGATTAACACTTCGAACAAGCTCCGACAATGACAAAGGTCTTGGTTGGGTTGAAAAGTCCTGATCAAACCTTAACTTTTTCGAAGGCTTCTTTAAAGGTTCCCCAACCCATTTTTTTTTACTTCAAAGAGCTACATTCACTGAAAAATAAAAAATATATAATAAAAGTATCAGAAAATATTTAATACAATTGATTTATTTTCAGACAGGGAAAAAAACAATGATAATATTTTTGTGATACAATATGTGTGTTCTGTGATACATTTAATATCTTTTCTGATACTTTCAATACATTTTGTAATACTTGATCAGATATTTTAAAAAATCATACTAATTATTTCATACAAAAATAAGGGTGTTCTATGATACTTTTAGTATCTTTTCTGATACTTTCAATACATTTTGTGATATTTGATCAGATATTGCAAAGAATCATACTAATTATTTGATACAAAGAAATAAGTGTGTTCTGTGATACTTTTAATATTTTTTATGATACTTTCAATACATTTTATGATACTTGATTAGATATTGTAAAAATAATTTTACCTTTTCTTCTTTGAAAGATCCTTCACTGGTTCAGCCTTGGAGAAAGCAACACTCTTAGCTTTCCTCTTCTTCAAATTTCCCTCATCACTAACCCCCCCAACACATTTCTGAACAGTTTTTTCCCGACCCTCATCAACTACCCCAACAACTTTCGGCACAGTTTTTCCCAAAACCTCATCACCTACACAAACAATTTTCTGGACAGTTTTTTCCAGATCTCATCAACTACCCCAACACATTTCAGAGCATTTTTTTCCCGACCCTCATCAACTACCCCAACACTTTTCTGAGCAGTTTTTTCCCGACCTTCATCAACTACCCGAATAACTTTCGGCACAGTTTTTGCAGTTTTTTCCAGCCCTTCATTGACTGACCCCTTACCCTTCTCCAAAGCAATCTCTGGAACTTTACTCTTAATAACAATCTTCTTTGGCTTTGGCAGGGACGTAATCTCATAATCAACCTTAGTATGTTCTTGAACAACACTCTTCCCAGTCACCTTCTTCACCTTATCCAAAATTTTGTCTACAAAATCACTATCTGCAGCACCAGTTCTTTCGGCTTTCGATTGATCAATATTAAGCTTTAAAAGGTCGTCACAAACAGATGGCATATGCACATCAGCAGATTTTGTCTTTGGTTTTGGTGGATATGACAATCTCTTAGCTCTCTGTTTCTTCATTATCTGATAATAAAACAAAGAAACACAAAAAATAAATATATATATATATATATAAAATACCAAACAAAAATTTAATTCCTAGCATATTATTTGATACATTAGATATGTTTTGTGATACTAAAGAAAAAACGCCTAAATCAACATAAAAACTAAAGAAAAATGAGTATGTCTAATGTTCTGTGATACTATTAACATGTTACATGATACTTTTAAGTTATTTTGTGATACTAAAAAAAAAGAACACTAAATCATATATATAAAATACAGAAAATGAGTATGAGTAGTGTTTTGTAATACTATAACATACTCCATGATACTTTGAACAAGTTTTGTGATACTGTGAAAAGAAAAAACTAAACCTAGTATCAAAACTTATAAAACAGTCATAATAGATTAGTAAAATATAACACAAATTAAAAAACAGTCGAACAAAAATAAAACCTAGTTTCAAAACTCATAAAACACACAGTCAGCAAAGTTTCTATGGTGTTCTACCTAATAAATGAGCAGTCGAACAGGAATAAGTGTAAAAAAAAAACTAAAACATATAAACAAATACAAAAAACGAGTAAGTTTATGTATTCAAAGAGTGAAATACAGAGAATCGACATAAAAAATGAAAGAAAATCACCTTCGATATGCAAGCCCTAAAAACGAAACTGAGAAATTGAAGTTTTCAATTCGCTGGCGATTTGTTCTCGAAATGCCTTCAACGTTGCTCAAATTTGATATCTAAACTGAAAAATTGAAGTTGCTCAGATTCTCGCTTCGAATTTAGCTTGAATTTCAGCACGAATTATCTGAAGGATTTTACCTTGACAGATTTTCACAAGAAATTACGAAGGAAGGAATGACGTTTCGAATGGATAAGAGGTCCAGGTGAGTCAAGTCTAGTCTAGGCGTGGGTGCGGTTGAGGGTGTGGGTACCGGTCTAGTCTAGTCAAGGTTTGGGTCTGGGTCCGGGTCAAAGGGTATGGGTCACTTGGATCCAAATATAAAATGGTAAAAACTGGTCTCATTCTATGAGACCGGTTTCACCCAAGTATTTGCCTAGTTTAATTATACGAGGGTATGCTATAGTTATTAATTAGTAATATTCTTTGTAAGAATTTGTATGAAATATTTTAGGAAATATAATTAATTATTATCTTAGAAAAGTTATTGGTTTTATTCAAAATTATTATGAAATAAGATTACACGGAATGTGGAAGACGAAATTTAAGAAATATAATTGCTTCTTATTATTACTACTATTATTATTATTATTTCAGAAAATATAATTAATATTGTTAAAATTGTAATAAGACTTAGTAACTTAGGAAGTATTACGAGAGAGATTCAATTTACTAATTAGGATAGAGTGAGAATAAAAGAAAGATATTAAATTAAATAAAATAAGGATGACTTGGGTGATACATGGGATTATTTTATTAATGTACAGGGACGTTAAGAAACATATGATATGGAGGATGATAATCATGATCAAATTTTAAATATTAAAAGATCTACGTTTGTAAATACAGGAGGGGGTATGGTACCTTAAAAGTAACGTAGACTTTCCCAAAATATGACTTTAATTCAATAGAGAAAGTTAGAGTAGGGATGACAATGGGTAGGGTACTCAAATACCCATCCCCATATCCGAGTTTTAAAAAAATACTCGTTCCCATCCCCATACCCGTGTGGGTAGCAAATTTTATGCCCATCCCCATACCCTATGGGTACTTTGTACCCATACCCGTACCCATTACCCGCTTGTTAACAACATGCAAAAAGTTGAATTAAAAAAATATTGATTACAACTTAAATCGCAATTCAATAAAATATAAACTAATGATAATTGACATTATATAAGAATCCACAAACGTAGCAATACTATGAATCATTTAAAAAAACATTAAATATAATTCAACACTACACCACTAAATCATGAAGTTTCAAACGTGAACCTCCGTCACTCTCCATAACTTGCCAAAAAAATATTGATATCATATACTAATTGCTTGTCAAATAAGAATTAATAATACAAATTGAAAAGATTACAAAATTTATTTTACCTTATTTTAGACTCCGAGTTTCGAATATATTACAAACGTTTATCCTTTAGATTATATATATACTAGTTTAACACCCGTGTATTACACGGAATTTATAAAAAATTAAATATGAAAAATATTGTGAAAATTATAGAGTTTTAAATTTAAAATAAAAAATTGAAAGGATGTGTTCTCAACCCGTGCCTCTTCAGTTTATTAATTATTATAATTATTGATTAATATAATATTTTAATATTTAGATTAAATTCGTTAATAATTATATTTACATACTTATAAAAATTCAAAAGATGTATTATTAAATCATTTTACATTTAGATTAATATTGTTAGTAATTACAGTTACATACTTTGAAAAATTCAAAAGGTGTCATACCCTCAAACCTTCTCGCATTGTGTCTGACGGTTAGTCCCACTGTAACGACACGAGTCTTTTCTAGCGCGCTTTGTCCTCACTCACGCGCACCCTGGAAAGACTTCCCAGGGATTCACCCATCCCACCTCTACTCCAAGCCAAGCACGCTTAACTTTGGAGTATCGATAAGAGGGCTTCCAGAAAATAAGATGCACCTTGTTAGTATAAGTTTACCAATCAAATCTATTGAGCTTTCCTAGATAGTCTCATAATTTGGGGTGTTACAATCTACCCCCCTTGAACTTGCGACGTCCTCGTCGCGATCCGATGCCAGGCATTGGGATTCTAGAGGTGGATCCTACGGGTTCAAGATTGTAATCGTGGGCTATCCCGATCTTGGGATCCCTCTACTGGGGCCTTCTCCCTCACGGGATTTCCATACACGTTGCAACCTTGTCCCGCATAGCACTTAGTTCCCAATTTTCCGGCTGGCAAACGGCTCTGATGCCATTTGTAATGCCACAGGATCGCCCTCCAGATCTGACGGTTAGTCCCACTGTACCGACACGAGTCTTTTTTAGCAAGCTTTGTCCTCACTCACGTGCACCCTGGAAAGACTTCCCAGGGGGTCACACATCCCTCCTCTACTACAGGCCAAGCACGCTTAACTTTGGAGTTTCGATAAGAGGGCTTTCAGAAAAGAAGATGCACCTTGTTGGTATGAGTTTACCAATCAAATCTATTGAGCTTTCCTAGGTAGTCTCATAATTTGGGGTGTTACAGTGTCATTGTCTAATAAAGATTAATTAATTATTATTATATAATTTAATTTTTTTATATTTAGATTGAGCTCATTACTAATATTTAATTATATACTCCAATTATTGCCAAATATATCATAATTTATATATATAGAATATTTAAAATCTCAAAATTAAATTATTTCAACTTTTATTTAAATACAATTTTATTTAATTATTTTCATAATAACTTTGTAAAATTAGAAGGTCTATGGATTTAAAAATAAGGATCAGATTTACGATGTTGTTAATCAATGTTACCAACATCAGTTAACAACATCGACCAGAGTAAATTTAAACTTATGCAGCGGAAATTAAAATACGAGAACACGATTAAACAAATTCAGTTCACAAGTAAAAGTACTTGTGAACTTGGGTGTACAAACCCGAAAACCATATTACTTTCTTTTAAGTTCAATACAAAATATAAAGTAATATATGAAAACTAAATATCAAGAAACTTGATACTAGATACTTGTTGCCGGAATGGCAAGATCTTCTCCGTTGGTCACGCAACTTTGAAAAACTTGTTAATCACGATTATTGGCTCCAAGTAGTACGTCGTGTTCTTCCTTCCTTGCTTTGCCGTGCGTCGTGTGTCTCGGTCTCTTTCTTCCTTCCAAAAATCCCGTCGATAAAAAGTGTCCTTCTCGAAAGATTGTGAATGTAAGAATATTGAAGGTGTCGTCTTCTCTTGGCTTTGTCTTGTCTTAAATAGAAGAGTTCTACAGTCCTAAAATTGGTAGATTCCTAAAACCAAATCCTAAACACAATCTAGGAATAATTAAAGTCTTGTACACATACTAGGAAACAAATCTAGAGTCCTAATTRTAGTTCCCTAATATATTTTGGACCCAAGAAAGGCAAATAACAAAATAAGGAATTATTCCCAAGAATTAATTCCTCAACAATTTTTTTTTTGTAGTTAAAGTTATTTCATATGTAATTTTTCTTTTAGTTAAAATAACTAATTTAGAGTTTCTTTCTACAAATTATATACGACTTATTTATGTTATTATATTAGGAGTATAAAAGAAAATTATTAAATTAGACAAAATATAAAAAAAAAAACAAAAAAACTATTAAATTAGGCAAAAATATAATAAAAAGTAAATATTAAATTAGGCAAAATACAATAAAAGAAAAATATTACATTAGGTATAAATTAGGATCAGATGACACATAAGCAACCGATACACCAATTTTTTTTATTATTCAAGAGAAGCATACGAAAAAGACACATACATTAAAAGAATTTTGCATAAATATATACTTTTTTAACATCCGTGTATTATACGGGACTTACCAAAAGATAAATATAAAAATATTTGTGATAAGTATTTAGTTTTAAATCTAAAATAAAAAAATTAAAATAATGTATTCCCAACCCGTGCCTTGTACATGTTAAAATAATGTATTCCCAAACCGTGTCTTGTACATGTCTAATCTGTTTATTAATTATTATAAATATTAAATAATTTTGTATTTGATGTTTAAATTAAATTCATTAATAATCTTAATTATATACTTACAAAATTTCAAAAGGCGTCACATTCTAAACCCGTGTCTAATATCTATTTTATTAATTATTATTATTAAATCATTTCATATATTAATGTTTAGAATAAATTTATTTATAATAATTATTGGTTACATACTTTGAGATATTCAAAAGATGTCATACTTTCAACTCGTGTCGCATTGTACTGGTGTCTAATCAATGTTTATCAATTATTAGCATATAATTTAATATTTTTATGTTTAGATTGAATACATTACTAATATTTTGTTACATACTTAAATTATTGTAAATAACTCATATTTTACCTATATATAATATTTGAAACTCCAAAAATAAAATTATTTTGAATTATATTATCAATCAAACTTATTTAATTATTTTCATAATAAAGTTTTTATAATTAAAATTATTTTATATGTAGTTTTTATTTTAATTAAAATAACTAATTTGGATATTATCTACTAATTATATATGACTTATTTCTATTTCTATATTAGGAGAATCAAAGGAAAGTATTGAATAAGGAAAAATATAATAAAAGAATTAAATTAGGTAAAATACAATAAAAAGAAAAGTATTAAATTAGGTAAATATTATGCTCGGATGACACATAAGCAAATGAAGCACCATAATTTTTTATTTGTCAATCAAAGCATACGAAGCAGACACATAGGTTAGGAGAATTTTACATTAATATATAGGGTTGATAATTACTTATATTATATGTATGGGTATGGGGCGGGGTGGGTACCAATGTACCCATACCCGTACTTAATAAATATTGTGGGTAATTACCCATACCCGTGCCCATACCCATTAAATGGGTAATTCCCCTACCCATCATGGGTAATTTTTGCAGGTACCCATAGGGTACATTACCCATTGCCATCCCTAAGTTAGAGTTTTCAACCTTTTGTTTTTACCTTCTTGTGTGAGAGTACTGCGTAAAATAGAATAAATAATATAAAATAACGTGTAACGTCAGAATTTAACGCAAGATATTTGAGCATAACGTGAATTATCATGCATTATATCGCGATTTAGAGCACAATAACGCTATATAAAGACATTGGGGAAGATAGAGGTGAATGGATTAGTAAATTAATAAGGATAGAATAGACAATTTGTTCACATTAATTTGGTGGAGAAATTAATTGTGAGGTATGGAATTATTTCTAAAAAAGTTAGGGTGGTATAAGAATATTTTGCGCATAAATAATATCCGATATAGTTACATAAAATAAAATGAAAACGATAAATAATAATACGTATTTTTCCACGGAGAAGCATCCCATTTCTGCTCAAAACTCTTTCATTAGAATAGTTGCTACCTCCCGCAAGCACAACTTATTATTTAAACGAACAAGACTCCTTTTCGAAGAACTAACACTATAACAACAATTTTAACTAGTTACACTATAACAACTATTCTAACTAGTTATCTGGCCAACAAGTGAACTTATATAACACTCTATGGACTCTTTTCTAGGCTGAAAAGATGCTCATCCCAAGCAACGAATTTACAAAGAAAATCCTAAATTTCAATATTATAGGGAGGTAGATACATAGATTGTAATCTTGAATCTAATTAATAAATCAAACATAAAATAAACTTTCGAGTTTTCTAAAATATGCTCTGTAAGTATAAAAACCCGTGCTAATTCGTGCTCAATACAATGAGACCTATCGACTATACATAGAACTCATAAGTCGGTCTCCTATAGAAAGCGTGTGTCCCCGTGGGCCGTGACTTAGGCCGAATTTCAGCAAACCGCCTTTCTTGTGAGTAGAAATCCTAGTAGGATTCAATTTTATTCGACTTCAACTCGATTTGATATGGAACTCTTCATATTTCTGTTTCTAAAGTCTACATGTAGGAATATGAAACTTTCCATATTTGAGTTTTTCTTTCCTATTCGAATTTTGCCTTGCAAATCTACTACAATCCTATTAAATATAATTTTTTTTTCCTTCTTCTCTTGTGTAAATTCGAATTCTTATAGAATTCTTTGACTTCTTTGCCTTTTGTGCAGCAACACCAGCTTCCATATATAAAACTTTTCGAATCCATCTCAAATTTTACAAATCTTCCAAAATCTACATGCTGGAATCTTGACTTTTCATATCTATTGGTTTTCTCACTTCTCCTGCGCGTGTAACTACACCTGCCAGTATGAGAGATATAAATATAAATTTGTTTCCTAATTAATATTTAATATATAAGAAAACTGTATGGAGATAGATACTTTCCTTAAATACTTGCTTTGACCCATAAGTAATAAATTACTTAGTTTTCATGAAGCTTCCAAAAAATAATTTAATTATACAATTAAATATATTCGAATGATGCCGATTCTCATTTTCTTACAATTTCCATCTTATTTTCAATTTCTTGTGAGACAAGTGATAATTGATAATTTATTATTTTGTTGTGAAAAAATAAAAATTTATTTGTTAAGTTTTCTGAATCGAAAATGAAAAAAAAAATATCTTTCACAGTGACATAAAGTTGCGTGATTGTTATGTTTTCATATAGATTGGCTGATTATAATGAAATTTGGTAGATTTTTGAAATTTTATTATTAATACAAAAAATTAAAAAAATACTAATAACTCCTAAACAAACATAATTTTAATTTTTGAAATAACAGAGAATTAAAGAAAATGAAACAAAGTGGCTAATACGAAAGAATTATTCCTCACTAATAATAGTGGAATCAATGGTGCGGAGTCAAAAAGGGATTCTGACCAAATAGCCATATAAAATCAAAATCGAGCGGATCTTTACTACCCATTAAAGAATAAAAAAATTACCATCGTGGTTTAGATTGAATCTCGATGAAATAATACATCAATGAAACGTTAATTCGATAAATTTATTGACCTTTTTTATTATGAAAAAAAAAAAAAAAATGCAAGATTCGTCTTTATTGAAAAATGGAAGAAAAAGCTCTTTCATCATAAATTAAAAAAATACGTTCTCCTACTCATGACCAACATTTTATATAATGTTAATCTGAATACGTGGCAGAAGATGATTGGACACAGGAGAGTTAATAAAAATGCATGGTTTAATGGGCTAATATATGTTGGCACTATCCCCTTACCAGTAAGGATCAGTTCCGCACATATAATAATGACGAGATCGCTTCATTGGTCGTTGGAGCAAGCCCGGAAGACCACAGCCCAGTTACAGAGACCTTAATTGGGCCCATACTATTGGACCCAAGTCACAAAATCCGTTTTGGATGGAGGGCATTCATGTGGAATAGGCCTTTCCACATGCTTTTTTTTTGGATAAAACGATTTGCAGGAAGGGATTGAAGAGCCAATCAACCCCCTATATTTATTTATTTTTTGAACAAAGGATTTTTATTTTATTTTTTAATCTTTCCATCCCTTCTCAAGATATCATACTCAAAGATCTACCAAAATTACACATTTTCTTGAATTTCATGTCAATTTTCATACACTCATCGACTCCAGTAACCAAGCCACCATCATCACAACATGCTGCAAAATCCTCCCAGGTACCACAAATCCAATCTTTTCAATTTAATAATATTTTTCCAGACAAATTCTCTTCAGCCCACGTAGCCATTGATCCTAAAGACACCATTTTTAAGCTGCCCAGTTGGAGGTCCAGTAAAAATGACCTAAAATCCAGAGAAATTAAACTAAACGATGCATTTCTTTACTTGGAACATATGGTGGGGAAAGGCCATAAGCCCGATTTGGCTAGCGCCACTCAGCTTTTATACGATCTTTCTAAATCCAGTAAGGTAAGAAAAGCCATAAGGGTTATGGAGATGATGCTTAAATCAGGTAGCATCCCAGATGCAGCTTGTTACACTTTCCTGGTCAATAATTTGTGTCGCAGGGGTAATATCGGTCACGCAATGCAGTTAGTAATAAAAATGGAGGAATTCGGTTACCCAACCAATACCATGACATATAATGCTCTTGTCAAGGGCCTTTGCATTTGTGGTAGCTTGTCTAAAAGCCTGGAGCTTGTCGAGAGACTGATGCGGAAAGGGCTCGTCCCAAATGCGTACACGTATTCGATATTGCTTGAGGCCTGTTACAAAGAGAGAGGGGTCGACGAGGCGAAAAGGCTCTTGGACGATATCATCGCGAAGGGCGGAAATGTTAATTTGGTTAGTTACAACGTCGTGTTGACCGGTCTTTGCAACGAGGATCGCGTCGAGGAAGCGATCCGGCTCTTTCGGGATATGCCCGCGATGGGTTTTCACCCTAACGTCGTGAGCTATAACATCTTGTTGAGGAGTTTGTGCTACAAGGCGCGTTGGCAAGAGGCGAACGGGCTTCTCGACGAGATGGACGGTGATGATCGTTTGCCATCCATCGTGACATATAATATCCTGATCGGGTCGCTCGCGTTCCACGGCCGAACGGAGCAGGCATTTGAGGTTTTGGACGATCTGTTTAGGGACGGGAAATTCAAACCGAATGCATCGAGCTATAACCCGATTCTTGCTCGTCTTTGCAAGGAAAGGAAAACCGATGCCGCAGTTAAGTGTCTTGACGAGATGATACATAGGAAGTGTTACCCTAATGAGGGGACGTACAACGCTATAGCAGTGCTCTGCGAGGAGGGGTGCGTGAAGGACGCATTCTCAATAATCCGGAGTTTGGGGAGTAAGCAAGGCGGGTCCGCCCGAGCTTTCTACCGGAACGTGATCACGTTTCTGTGCAGGAAGGGAAACACATACGCCGCGTTTCGGCTCCTGTACGAGATGACGGCCCGCGGGTTCAGGCCCGACTCGTACACGTACTCGTCGTTGATAAGGGGGTTGTGCTTGGAGAAGATGCTCGGGGCTGCGATGGAGGTGATTAGGGTTATGGAAGAAAACGGGTATAGGCCGGATGTGGATAATTGTAATGCGTTGGTGCTCGGATTGTGCAAGTGCAAGAGGACGGATTTGTCGATAGAGGTGTTTGAGATGATGATTAGTAAGCGGTATGCGCCTAACGAGACGACTTACACGATCTTGGTTGAAGGTATTATTCACGAGGAGGAGAAGGAGCTGGGGATGGCGGTGTTGAAGGAGTTGTATTCCAGACATGTCGTAAGCCGAAAGACGGTGGAGAGACTGACCATGCAATACGATCTTAAGGAAGTGGCGTTATGCGTCGTGTGATAATCTGAATGTAGTAAAAGCGGTGGGGCGACTTGGTACTAATTGTGATGGAGCTGATTTTTCATTCTTAAATTTTAATGGAGAAATCTCAAAGTAACTGAAGGATTTATGGTTCGAACCTGATGAACACCCTTTCAGAGGATTAGTCGGATACAAGGCTCATGGGTTGTAATGGGTCTGATCTGACTTAATGGAGAGCGTTTCATAAACTACAAAACATTGTTCAAGGAAAGATAGGATGAATATAACATTCATGTATCATCTTCAAGTTTAGATTCAACTAATATTGTCATTTTGTGATATCTCAGTATTAAAACCTTGCATCAAATTCGATTTCGGGATCTTGGTACTTTTTGTGTCTTGACAGTAAGATTCGAGTAATATCCTTGCCCAGTGATGACGATGATTTTAGCTGTTGTACAATGATATTTTTGGCAACATCATATCCTTTCAAAGATAACATATTAAGTTGTGCATCATATTGGCCTCTCACAATCTGGGTAAAAGCTCACATCCAATTTCTTATCGTATAAATCAAAATCAAATCCAACCCAAATGACTCTAATAATAGACAAGTTAACGTGAAATAATTGATTTTTTTGTAAATGTCAGGTTGATTTATAATTTTAAAGTTGAAAGTTCACACACACAACACAATACATAATATATACAAGTTATTTCAAGAATAACTCCGACTAGAGCAAAAAAAAAAACAGGTTGGGTTCATTTTGTTACCGGGCCTCGACCCAACCTACAAACCAAGTCGAAACCCTAAACACCAACCTTAACATACCGACCTTAACATATCACAGGTATCAATAAGAGGGATAAACAAACAAATAGTGGGTTCAGGTTAATAAATCTAACACGGATCGGGTACACGTTCTAACACAAATCAGGTCCACATTCTAACACGAATTTTTACGTCTCAACCAACCTGCAAACCCAACGACAACCTGAATTTGAGCGAAACACAATCAAAACTAAACTAATTTCAAAACACAGATTTTCATCACCTTCATAGAGTAAAATATAAGGCGCAGGCAAATAGAACCAAAACAAATCCATAGATTATAACAAAACGACGTGCATAAAACACTGTCACTGAGCAGTCTAATTCATCACACATACTCTTCATTGAAAGTAAAAAACAGACAACCTAAATCTGTTTAGAAATAGTCATAACAAGATTAGGTCCCCAAACAGGGGATCAACTAAAGGAAAATGACAAAGCCCTTCCACAAAACTTGCTTCAATCTATAAAGAAGTCCGTTCTTGCAAAAGAAGTTTGTCCGAGTCCAGTGTCGATCCTCTACTTAGATCTCTGTCTCATCTTTCGGCGCTTCCTCTTCAATCTCCTCATTCGCTTCTTCTTCCACTGTAAAGAAAAAAGGTTGAAAAGAGAAAAAAATGTTAATGTAATTACAACCGGCACCGGGAAGTCCTCATACTAGATGCCAAAAGCAAAATTAGAAAAACAATAATAATTAAATACTTTATCATCAGCTACACTGATGAACTCATTTGATCCACAAAGTTTCATATAATTTAATCGGATGCAGAAAATTAAAAGCCCAGTTTGAATATTACCACATGAACTGAGTATCTCATTTGTTCCACAAGTATCACAACTCAAATAATAAGTAAATAATCCATTTTCTACAAATTTTATTTCTATAAAAATTATTCTTTTGCAACTCTCAGCTAACAAATACGGGCAAAACATAAAAAATCAGAAGCACACGTCACTGCACATCAAGCCAATAATTTAGAAGAGAGCTATATCATCGTATACCAGTCACATACTCCAAAGCCCGTTTTCCTCAAATTAGCTCCATAAAATTAATTCAAACACAATACAAAAACAGCATAACTATCTAAAGGAATATACTCGATCGGTAAAGAGAAAACGCGAAAGTAGCTAGCTAATAGAGTACGACTAATTTCAAACGATAATTGATAGAACAAAATTGATGAACGCTAAGAAGCACAGAAGAATAAACTGGGGAAAAGATGCATTTACCTTGGCCCTCATTTCGTATCAGATATCTTTTTTCTCAATGTCGATGCGTTTCAGACGAAAGCTCTAAACGAAAATGGTGAGGCGCTACTGCTGTGAGGCAGAGTGTGTTTTGGGGTATTTATGAGGAGAGTGTGAAACCCTAATTTGGCGAGCAGGACATTTCGGTCATTTGAATTCTACATTATAGGTTGGTATTTATTATTTCCCATATATTATGTTTATTTTTTTCCTAATCAGTCGACCTTTATAATTTTTAGGCAAATTAAAATAAAGTAAAATTGTGTTTACTGTGTTTGTCATGTTATAAAATTGAGTCAAAATCAATTTTAAATATATCTCAAGCTGTAGAATGACTATTCTTCTGGGTACATATCGAGTGTAAAGATACAAATGAGTTGAGTTAAACTCGAGTTTGAGTTTCTCGAGCTCAAGAATTTTACATAATTTCGATTTGACTTTTAATATTAAGCTTGAGCTTGCGACAAGTTCCTTTTTCTTCTCGTTGTGAGAGTGAAAAAATAACAAATATATTAATATAAAAAAAGTAGCATATATATATATATATATCATATTAATAACTATTACTACAAATTATACAATAATTATATAATATACATACGTTAATAATTATAATAAATATAATAATAATGATAATATATGCTTTGGCTCAATTGGCAAGACAACACACTGCCCATATAAATTAGGCTCGAACTCGTATTTAGAGTCGAGCTTAAACCGGTTAGCTCGACTAATTTACAATCCTAATTAAGGGTTCGTTTGAAGAAAAATGAAAGATTTGATTCCAATTTAGAATATTGATTAGTCAAGTTTTTTAATTGGGTTGTTTGTTAAACATATGTTGAAATTAGTATTTTTGTTCTAAATTGTTAATTTTAAGAAAACGATATATGAGCTTTTAGGGAAGATGTGATTGAAAAGTGAGTTGAAATAAAATTTGATAATCAAATTGTAAAAAATAAAAGGTCTGATTGATTACTAATTTACATACAAAAATTACTTACAGTTAATTAATTAATAGTAATATTATTTAAATTAAATTAATATATTTAACACTTAGCTGTTTGATAAACCTTGGGTATAATTAAATAAATAATACAAATTTAAATAACAATTAAAAAAATATGTTACTTTCAAAAAAAAAATTAAGAAAAATAGGGCGGGACGCTATTCCCAAGAGCGTCACGCCCACCGGGACGCTATTCCCAAAAGCGTCCCGGATCCAAATTTATGGCCCCCAAAGTTTTTGGGACCGAAATGAAAAAAAAAAAAAACAAGGGGTGTCGGGACGCTTTTCGGAATAGCGTCCCGGTAGATTTTGAAAAAAAAAATATTCGGAGTCAGGACGCCTTTGGAAATGGCGTCCCGGGGCTTTTTTGCAAAAAAAAAAAAAAAAAAAAATCGGTTATGAAACCGTAACACACGCACACACCCGTTTCATTCTCACCACCAGCAACCAGCGAGAGCAACAGAAAGCAGGCACCCATTCTCTCCCAAAGTTTTAAGGTAAGTTTTATTTTATTTAATTTACTTTAATAAATTGTAATTAGTTGTTAGTTTTAGTATTTATGTATTATATTGTTATTGTTATTTTTAATTTTAATAAATTGCAGTTAGATTTATTTTTAGTTTGTATTATATTAAATTTAGATGTTTTTGAGTTATAGTTATGAATAATTACGAAATTTTATTTGGTTTGTTTGTAAATTTTTTTGTTAATTGTTAATTGATTGGGGAAAGTGTTAGTTTTTTTTTTTTGAATTGTTCATGGAAATTGATTATGAAAATTCTTGACCTTAAATTATTACCTTCTATTTAATTGTTTGTGAATATTTATGAGATTTTAGCTATGAACATTTACGAAAATGTATTACGTTTGGGAGTGAATTGTTTTGTTAATTGTTTATGGAGATTTGTAATTTTTTTTGTGAATTGTTCATGGAAATTAGTAATGGAAAATATTGACCTTAAATTATTAACTTCTATTTAATTACTTGTGAATATTTACGAAATTTTAGTTATGAACATTTACGAAAATTTATTAGGTTTATTTGTGAATTGTTTATGAAAATTATTATTTTTTATGCAAATTGTTAATTTTTTTGTGAATTGTTCATGGAAATTGATTATGGAAAATATTGACCTTCAATTGTTACATTCTATTTAATTTCTTGTGAAAAAATTATGAATTACGGGAATATGTGATTTTATTAATTTTGTGAGAAATTATTAATTATGTGAAAAATTGAATTTATTTGTTTGTGATGTAATTATCAATTATGTGAATATTTAATTTTATTTATTTTGTGAGAAATGGCCAATTATGTGAATATTTGAGTTTTTAAGAAATTATTAATATTAATTATGTGAATATATGAATTTATTTATATTTTTAGAAGTGCGAATGTGTCTTCGGGCAATGAATATGACATGTATGGATCAATTCTACGAGATGAGAGTGGATATGCAAATGTAGATTCCACCGAGCATCATCCCCCACCGTCGATCCCGGACTACCCCACCGATTGATTCTGAAAATGGTTTAGATGAACTAGATGATGATGGTCATGAAACTGACGAGAAATTCTTTCAGTTGGGGGGTAGCGTAATAGATGAAAATCCTTTTGAACCTACTTTGAATGAACTTGCCCTTACAACCCATAAACGAGCGGATAGAGGCTCGGCCCTGTACAAGAACATACCATTTTTCGATCGCGTATACGAAGACGTTCCAATTGATTCTATTGGTGTCCCTCAACAGGACTTATACTACGATAAAGTCGAATGAGTGTTAAGAATAGGCATGATATTTAGAGATAAAAGATATTTGATGTGGGCTGTCAAATATTACTTCGTGCGCATCGCCAAGTGTTCGTATAGAGTGGTAGAAAGCAATCCTGTGATGTGGAAAGTTGTTTGCATGTCGAGTTCGCTTTGTGAGAATCATGTAGATATGAACGAATCATCCGAATGCGGATGGTGGCTCTACGCTAATTTTCAGAAATGGAAGGGTGCTTGGGTAATCACAAGATTGGGTTCTGAGCACAGATGTCTCGCATCGTTTACACGTAAAGATCACCCCAATTTGTGTAAAAATATGATTGTTATGCTCATTACCAGCCACGTCGTGCAGGATCCGTTATATAGCGCCTTACATGTCCAGCAGGCTGTCAAACACGAATATGATTACCTTGTGCCGTATCACAAGGCGTGGCAAGGTTTGTAGCGGGCTCGTGAAAATGTGTACGAGATGACAAGACTACACAATGGCACATCAATTATAGCTGGCAAAGCTGCATCTCATTGATGTGGGTGTGGGCAGCCATTTGTTTGTGTTTTGTGACACAATGTCTACACAATGGCACATCAATTATAGTTGGTAAAGCTACATCTCATTGATGTGGGTGTGGGCAGCCATTTATTTGTGTTTTGTGACACAATGTACCGGATGACAAGATTACTCAACTGCACAGCAATTATAGCTGGCAAAGCTGCATCTCATTGATGTGGGTGTGGGCAGCCATTTATTTGTGTTCTGTGACACAATGTACCGAATGACAAGACTACACAATGGCACAACAATTATAGCTGGCAAAGCTGCATCTCATTGATGTGGGTGTGGGCAGCCATTTATTTGTGTTCTGTGACATAATGTAGCGGATGACAAGACTACACAATGACACAGCAATTATAGCCTGCAAAGCTGCATCTATATATATGTACACACAAACAAACTTATCGAGAAATATAAACTATACTAGCTAATAATGGCTAATTTTGACGAAAATCATCCAGATGTTCTAAAAATAAACAATGATTACTACAATCTTGCACTTACCCCGTGGACCATGGAGATGGAACAAGTCATTTTGGAATTTTTCAGCGCTCAGAATGAAAGTGTTCAAAGAGGTGCAAAAAAAGCATATGTTATCTTGAGCGTCCCGCAGGTACAAAGTCTACGCCAAAGTCGTTTCATGTTTTCACCTACTATTCCATAAATTTACGACAGGATCGAAGAAATGAAGGTGAGGTACGGTTGGTGGAAGGCAACACTTTCTGAGAATGGTATTTTTCTTGATGAAGAACGTGAATTGATCTGTATTGATACCACTATCAATAATAATGTCTCTCCAACCTATGTAAAGTCCACAAATCTGTCTACAACTAATTATGTGGTTTGTGTTGGTTTCATTTCAATTACTAACTTTCTTTTTTGTTATAAAGGAATACAGTGATGATGTAACACGGAGATATTATTTGTATGACATGCCACCGTTATGGAAGAAGATGGAAGCAGCTTTCAATTGATGCGTTCTCAATGTATTACAACTCAACTGTGTAATAAAATGGGATCGGAAATGACCTTAGTTCGAGTGTGTGTGCAACTATGCACTGTGTTTAATTTGTAATGTTTGAATTTCTCATATCCTATAGTCTTTTTAATGTTTTAATTTGTAGTGTTTAATCAAATGTGTAATCTTTTGTTTTTTCTTATTCAATAAAATTATTTCTTTAATGTTTATCCAAAATTGTTGATGACAATACTACACATGTATCAATAGGTTTTTCAACTTTTCATGTGACAAGACCTGACATTGTTCCATACGTTTTTCAAGTTTCTTTGTGAAAAGACTACACCATAAGCATTATGTTTTCATCTTTAGCTGTGACAACGACAACACATTCAATACAACTGTCTTGTGAAATTGTAACTCATTTATAAATTTGGAATATTGGACTAAATTGTTTACAACCAATTCACTCCCTCACACCTTTGGTTTTCTCCATCATCTAAGTATTCTCATAACAAAAAGAAAAAATGAGTTCAAATCAGCCTAACAATGTACCATATTTTGAATCCGAAGAAGATTTCTTTTTCTACGATACGAATTCAGCCGAATGGAGCATTCATATGGATACTAAGCTTGTTGACGACCTTCTTGAGAGTAAGCTTCATGGTATCTACGATCCCAGAAGAGGATTACGCAACAATATCACGTGAATCTTGTTGGACAAAATCAATGGTGCGTTTGGGATAGACTTCACAATGGACGACGTAGCCGCTCGAGTTCAACTTCTGGAAAAACGGTACATACATTTTCATATGATGTTGGAAAACGAACATTGCACTTGAGATCATGAGACCAACAAAGTGCAAGCGCCAGATTGGCTAGTACGATTTTGGAACGACGTCGCAGGCGATGCTGAGTTTACTGCTGCATATCTAAAGCATGGAGAACATTTATTCGATTTTATGGATTTGGTATTCAATAAAAACTATCTAAATTGCATTTGTCAATTCCACAATCTCATTGGAAATCCTCCATTACGAATGTGATCGCATCCGTGTAATATCAAATTAATGTAATATTTATTTAATTTTCGTTGTTGTTGTATCTTAATTTTGTTGTATTTTTAATTTGGAATTAAAATTTCTTGTCATTTATTTATTTATGTTATTTTATTGTATTTTTTATTTTCAAATAAACTTCTTGTAATTTTAAGACATTATTATGATATGTTTATTTATTTTAATTAATAAATTTTTTAAATAAATTATCAATACAAAGAACCTAAAAACTAGATAATATAAATAAATAAAAAGTGTGTTTGGGTTAGGGTTAGGGTTAGTGTTAGGGTTAGGGTTTTTGTTCCTTTTTTTTTTTTTTTTGCAAAAAAATGTCGGGACGCCATTCCCAAAGGCGTCCCGACCCCAAATATTTTTTTTCAAAACCCCCGTACGCTATTACGAAAAGCGTCCAGACCCCACGTGTTTTTTTTTTTTCATTTCGGCCCCAAAAACTTTGGGGCCATAAATTTTGGTTTGGGACGCTCCTGGGAATAGCGTCCCGCCACATTTTTGTGAGATTAATTGAAACTAACATATTTTTTTAATTGTTATTTAAATTTATATTATTTATTTAATTAAACCTAAACCTTGAGCATAATTTTTTTTAAAATAAACTATTATCAGTTGAAAGTATTATTTTTTTTATCCAATATATTCATTGTATAAAAGTTATATTATTAATAAAATAAATAAATAACAATAAATTGTATTAATATTTTAATTTGATATTTACAAATCGAGTAACTATTTGGATATACTTTGGGGGCTTTCATTTAATTTTTAGATGAGATTTAAAATCTCAAATTGAAAGTGGACTTCTAGCATGTAGGTGATAAATTTGGTATGAAAGTGAATATTAAAAAATCTGTTGTCATGGCCACTGTTAAAAATATTGATGTAACATGCATTATTTTACAAACAATAAAATAATGGACGAAATACTTTACAAAATCCAAAACAAGATATACTTATTATACAATTTAAATTATTTGGACTCTTTTATCCAAAATCGAAAATTTTCACTTTCGAAACATATTATTCAAGTGCTCCCGCAGTCCTGCTCCTTTATTCACTAATTGACGTACAGAACCAGCTACGTAAAATTAAAAGATGTGTTCTTTCTTAAATAATTATATAAAAAGTAGAAAAAAATGATTATCTTCTATATTAGTATTATTATATATACGTGGGGTGGAGATGGGTGAAATTAGAATAGATAATTAAAAGGGCAAAATACAAAACTGCCTATATTTAACATAGGTTCTTAAAAATTACGCTCACAGTAGCAATATTAAAAATATACGAACTCATAAACTTTTCACTCAAAAATACGAACATAACCGCTGAAAAAAGAAACTACTCATGAAACTACTCATGAAGAAATTGCTGCACGTAGATAAAATCAGAATTGACCAAATCACCCTCATTCAATATTTACACATTTTCCTGCCGGCAGGTAATAGGTTTAAAACTCTATTTACACACTTTCCTGCCGGCGGGAAAGAGTAGAAAATAATTTATATATATATATATATATATATTTACAACGTCCAGTTATATGATTCTTGTGAATTTGCTTTTTAAGAAAATCTGGTTCTATACTTGCAAATAAAAAAATTAGTCGGATTTAATGAAAAAAAATTAGAATCTTGCAAATATTTATATTTCCCGCTGAAACCTGGAACTAGTCGGATGGAGTAGATAAACCTAGCAATCACTTAAATTAATTAATTAACTGATTTCTTGATTAAAGGAAAAAATACTAACTTCGTACGGAGCTTTTGTCACCGTTAAAACCTGGAAATATCTTGATAATTGATTGTGAATTTACGAAGTTGGGAGGAAGTATGAGAAAAATTGCAACAGGAGATACAAACCGAGTTATGGCATGTGAACAGAATTTATACTATTTACGTATATGGGTTTAACCTTTTATCCCACTAATTTCCTCCACTAAGGCCACGTTCCATTGCCGCAAACTCTCATCTCTCGTAAAAATAAGGATAATAATAAAAAAGATATGTAATTAAGTAAAGAAAAGAATAATTCTCGTATAATTATAAAAATAATTTAGAGATCGTAAAATGTAAAAAAAAAAAAAAGATTGCATGGTATTTTGTATAATTATCCCTAATTAAAAACGCTTCAAGAAAATAAAAAAGGAATAGGCCATTAGAAAAGTAGATTCAATATATTGATTTACCAGTAACACAAGCCCAAGTTGGCATATTGGCAATGCACCTGCCATTAGGATCCTATAGGATCCTAGCCCAGACTAAACTTCCTGTCACATTTATTGTAGTACTTGGATTTAGATACTTTTGGGCCTATAATAATGTTGTTACAGTTGCCTTTTATTTTTTTTCCCTTCCATTGGGGTTTCAAAAATCTATAGATTAATGCCATAAATTTTTTCGAAATAGTTGAGTTTAGAGAAAATGTTCATGACCAATATGGAATTTTACGTTTTAGGTTGATTCGATTTTCAATATTGTTTGATGGTCTCATTTTAATGACTCGATTCTGTTAGTATATTGACATTATAAATTATACTGAATCATAACACACGCACGTATATATACTAGCGTAATATCCGTGTGAACACACAAATATATATATATATATATATATATATATATAATACTTACAAAAATATTATTAAAAATATGAAAAATAGTAACACTTATTAAAATATTAAAAAAATAATATCAAAAATGGTACACAAAAATCGAAATATTATTATTTTATTATATGGATATTATTTTTCACAATAAATAATTTTTACACACAAATCGAAACATTATTTGATCTAATTACAATAAGATTAGTTTTCACAATAAATAATTTTCAAGTATTTTTTACCCGAGAATCACGAAATTAGTTGTAAGGTATAACAAAATACCCTAAATTTGGAAAGAAAGGAAAAAAATAGAAAATTGAGTTTGTAAAAATATAAAACATATAATACCCGTGTGTATGTGATATATAAAATTAAAATATATAAGATATTGATAATTCTATTAAAAACGTCGTATATCTAACTTGTAGTATATGTAACATTATTTTATTATTATTTTTTGTTTACTTTTTACTCTGCGTAAGACATTAATTTGTCCATGTAGATATATAATTTTTTTATCAATGCATTATATTGTGATTAGATAAGGAGATTTATAATATATTTAATATTTACTTTCTTAGGTGTAATAATTTATTATTATTATTATTATTCATTTTATTTTTTGTTTCTCTCTCTCTCTCTCTTTTTTTTTTGGCGTAACAATAGTTTTTCATATAGATTTAAACATTATTCTAAATGAATTATATAAGGATTAGATAAGAAATTTATATTTATATTTTTTATATTTATTTATTTTTTGTAATAATTTTATATAACTCGTATTTTTTTATATATAATATTTAAGATTCTAAATAAGATTATTTCAAATTTTATTATAAATATTAATTAGTTCAACTTATATAGATTTTTCTAATTAAATATGACTTATTTATATTTTTATATTAGTAGAATAAAAGTAAGATATTGAATTAGGCAAAATACGATTTAAAAAAATATTGAATTATGTAACATATAATATAAGAAAAATATTACCACGAGCTTGTAGTTCAAGTGGTATCACTAACCCTTTATAAGGGTGTTGACAAGGGTTCGAACCCTACACCTCTCAAGTTGTTTGAGATTTATCTTCTACTTTCCAACCACTTGACCCAACTTATTAAAAAAAAATATAAGAAAAATATAATAATAGAAAATTATTAAATTAGGTAAAAATATATAAAAGGAAAATATTAAAATAAGTAGATACTTGGATCGGATGACACCGAAATACCAGAATTTTTTCCGAAACTAACAAAGTGTGGGAAGCAGACACATAGGATAGAAGGATTTCGTATTATCTGAATCTAAAGAACCGGAAAAGATATGCTAAATCGGTCATATCTTTGTAACAACTGAATTTTGTTTTGAATAAACTTTCATTCTAAGTTTGAAGCAAAATACAGAATATGCTAAATCAGTCATATCTTTGTAACAAATGAATTTTTTTTGAATAAACTTTCATTCTAAGTCTGAAGCAAAATACAGAATAGAATAGGGTGTGGATGGAAGGATGAGAGAAATAGAGAAAAAAATATCAATGAGCTGCATTAATATATAGGGGATATGTATACATATACATTATAATATTGAGTGTATTAAGAATACAAAAATTTTAAGAAAAATAAATAATAATAATAATAATAATAATAATAATTAAGAAACTATATTACTTAATTACACAATGCAAAATTTATTTATAAAGTACATTATTAACTCAATTTACATATCTACCATCATAATAGAGTTTCTTCAATTATTTTCTACTTTTACTATTGAAATTGCAACATAAAACTGACCATTACTAAAAATTGATGACACTGATAAAATGGAGTATTTATCTGTTGTATAATAAAATATCTTTTAATACTATACCAAAAAATATTGCCAAAAGATAAATATTTTATTGTGAAATATAAAAAAAAATAGAGAAGAATATAGTCTTTTTTTTTTCTTTCTAAAATTATATTATTAAAGATAAGGGTACGTTAGATTTGATAAAATATATAACAAAATTTATTCAAAATAAATTATATTTTGCAAATAATAAAGAAAATTCCACATATTTCAATAAGTTGAAAAAGAACAAAATAAAAACATAGAGTATCTCCAAATGTATAATATCATATTAGAATACAACTTGACACCCATTTAAATAATTCCAAAATTCTCAAATGTATCATGCATTTTCATCCTATAAATAATATCAACAAATCAAATAAATATATGTTCTACCTTCAAATTACGTAGCTAATCTGCGAAATCAGAAATCAATGTGTGATAAAAATTAAAATAAGCACTATAATATGGTGAGGAATATAACGAGAACAAATGCAGAATGAAATTTTTTAAAAATTGAATTACGGACCATTATGAATTCTAAGAAATTAAGGTCAATTTCATCTGAACAATTATTTAATTTTTATGGAATAAAATCTAAATTACACAGAATAATCGTTCATTTTCAAGGATTTAGAAAATCTCATCAACATAAAAAACCACATGCACAGATGAAGACTTAAAAAAATTCAACAAAATAATTGGAATTTTATTTCATATATAACTCATGGAATATAAAATAAAATATACAACAAGAGGAAGAGTAACATTTACCTATTTGAAAGGTTCAACAATCACCACAACTTATTTCAATAGCTTATAAAACTCCAGTTGACATCCCAATTCAATCATACACATAAATCGATCATGGATCAAAAATTATAATTAGATAAAAAACAACATTCATATGTCGAATCTTTTTCTGGGGACATTTAAGAATGAAGAGAAGAATGATAATGATAAACTAAAAGTACTTTTGGTAAGATTTTAAGAAGGATAAAAATATAAGACAAAAAGAAAGAGACTATTATGGTAAAAACCAGTGCTTTAAACGGGTATCGAGTTGCGTTTTGATCTCAAAATCACGTAGCGTAAATAGCGTTGTGTATTACATGAGCTATTTGAACACGTTATTTTAATATTTAAAATAATTACATATTTTTTGTGAGTTATTTTTAATATAAATATAATTATTATTTTTTAAAAATATAACTTAATAAATGATCTCAACAAACAAAGTATAAAGTCCAACAAGTATCAAATAAAAAATTATAATTCATAAAATACAATAGAAAACAACAAATAGAATATAAATCTATGATAGTGTATAATAAAAAATTTAAAATTTTGTAAGAATATCTTGAAACATGTCAAATTGATTAGCAATATCTATCATGGTGGTCAAATAATATAAATATAAAAAAAACTAGTATGAAAGATTAATAGAAAACTTAATAGGTTTTTTTTATATTTAATATGAAAATACCTGCCAATTATATAATATAAATCAAAAAGTATTGCCAAAAAGTTATTTCAACACAAAGTTAAATTTGTCGAGAAAAAACACATGTGCCATATCATCAGTTTTGCTTAGGCACATGAAGAAATAGTGTGGAAATACTAGAATAGTTTTTTAATAAATGATAATTTCTTATAGAAAAAAAATAGCGTGACACGTGTACAGGGCAAAAATAATTTAATAAATTATAAGAAAAAAATTAGCGTTAATTTTTGCATAGGCACACGAAAAAATATGTGTACATGACAAATAATTTAATAAATGATAATTGCTTATAGGCACATACACGGAGAAAAAAAATAGCGTGACACATGGATATGACAAAAATAATTTAATAAATCATAACTGCTTAGAGACATATGCATAGAGAAAAAAAAATTAGCATGACACGTGGAAGCGTAAGATTATAGTTTACATTGAATTATTCTGTTGATACCTTTCTTATATGTCAAGCTCACAATAATTCAATTGACATGTGTCATTTGGTGGTGTATTAAGAATCTGATGTGACATCCTCACAACATTTCTCTAAAAAGCCTTCTTTTTTCGCAAATTTGTCAAGGGTATGAAATAACCCTTTTTCTTTTTTTTTTCTTCATGATTCTGTTTTCTTTTAACATTTAGGGTTTCCTCCTCAGAACACCCTCCGTCGATTTCTAACATTTTCTCTCTGAACAACCTTTCCATAGATCCTTTCTCCTAATTAGAAATTTAGGATTATATACGTATCTCCTTTTCTCTCTTTCTCCTTCACCACCGAAAGAAACCCACAAAACCTATCTATCTGATACGATTCTATCTCAAATTTTCATAATTTTTGTACAGTGTTGTGGCTGAGAAATCTGGGATTTTTTTTGTTGTTGTTCTAATGATGAATCTCAAATTCATAATGAATTGCATTGTTTTTCCAGCTCTAGCCGCAACACACACACACACAC
>BMAC01000505.1:608134-637431 GCA_014905375.1 Phtheirospermum japonicum
GTTACAAAAAATCCCTTAAAATCATTTTAGGTTTTGCCGATTTGAAATCAAAAATCCTGAAAACCAAGCCATTTTTTGAGATTGTTTGTGAATCAAAATTATTTCTATCAGACTTGACCACTATCTAATTCTGATTAGCTTTTTTATTTGATTTGTTTAATTTCTTTCTATAGTCAATCGAGGCTGCTGGGGTTATCTCTGGAGTTCGATTTTGGGGAAAAGACGAAGGGATTTCATTGGAAGTGTGAAAGGATCACATCTGGGTTGTATTTTTTTTAATGTTCATGTATATATATTTTTTTTCATAATTACAAATGGTATGACAGGTTATGAACATAATTATTTTTTGCGATTTTTCTTATATTGATTATAGATTTTTTTTTTTGGCACGATTTGTTTATTTGAATTCATAAATGGCAAAAGACCCAAAGCGTCGGGGTTCTAACTTCTATCTATCATTATTATAGTCTCTCTCTCTCACGCACAAAATTAATTACTTCTGCGAAAATGAAAAGATAAATTCGTCTATCTTTATTTATATTTTTTTTACAAATTAACTTTGATTAAAATAGAGCTCGGATCTGCTGATGATTCCAGTAGGCTGGGGCACATGCATCTACTGAAGCAATCTGGAGTTAAGGGCATGTTTGGCAGGCTATCATTTGCCGTAGTTGTATTGGTGTTTGTACTGTTTCGCTTTTTTTCCACTATAAAGAGCACCACTCCACCCTTGCCTCGATCGAAAGTACATAATTATTTGTAGATGATCATTTCGAGTTAGAATTTAAACTTTCGAGCTTCTTTGAATTGTTCTTGATTTTTTGTTATTAGTTGAAGTTGCAGCTTCTTATGTTTTAAACTTGTGTGTGTGTGTGTGTGTATGTGTATACATATATACAGGATTAGGTTCAAATGAGAACCATGTCCTTATTTGTGAACCTAAAATCAATTATGGGCCTTAGATCTAATTAAATGGATGAACCAGATTTTTTGTATATTTTCTTATTTGATTAAAAGTATTAGAATCATATAATAAAAGTAATGCTGGTATATATAACCGAAATATTAATAAAGCACCGTGATTTTATAATAAAAGCACTGCTGGTATATAATAAAAGCACTAGTTCGCAGGTTCGCAAATAAGGGAGGGTTCTCATTGGAACCCACCCCTATATATAGGATTAGGTTTAAATGAGAATCATGTCCTTATTTATGAATCTAAGGTCAATTATGGGTCTTAAATCTAATAAAATGGATGGACCAGATTTTTTGTATATTTTCTTATTTGATTAAAAGCATTAGAATTATATAATAAAAGCACTGCTGGTATATATAACTAAAATATTAATAAAGTACCATGATTGTATAATAAAAGTACTAGTTCACAGGTTCGCAAATAAGGGAGGGTTCTCATTATATATATATATATATATATATATATATATATGTATGTATGTATGTATGTATGTATGTATGTATGTATGTATGTATAGATAGATAGATATATAGATAGATAGACACAAATTTAATTTATCATCGTATTTCAAAATAAAAAATTAGTCCACCTATTCAATATTATATTTGACATTATTTACATGAAAAAGTTATTTACATTCTTTAAAATGAACGTATAACCACACATGTGAAAGAATTATTACGCATATTAGAGCTTATCTTGCTAAGTTTTGATTATGGATTACGCATTAACAACTCGCTTTACCTTTATTTTATGGTATTCGGAAGTTGTTACATGTTTGTTTATTTTATAGTATTCTTTGATCAAATTTGGCATGAGTTTGGCTTGGAAGCACAAAAAATAAAAGATCAAGAGGATTGGGTTGAAGAGCAAAAGTTGAAGTTCGTTGGGCCTGAATACGAGATTGACCCATGAAGATTTTAAAAATATGCATTAAAAGAGAGGTGTCACGATAAACAACTATGTTTTAGCTGTGTCGTAGAGACCCATAGTTGCCACTGCTCCCCAGCCCGTCAGAAAGAGCAGTTTTTCAGTTCAAATGTCACGACCCAGAGTAGCAACCGCTCCCCAACTCGCAACGAGTTTAGAAACTTTACAAAATGACATTGATCTAAATTTAAGGCCAAGACTTGACTAGAGCTATAAGAATATAGTTGGTCATTGAGTTAGAGACACCTAAAAAGCCAGAAAACATCATATAGTAAGATTTAGAGTGAATTTTTGAGAGATTTGTAAGGACATTGGCGAGGAATGCAAAATAAATGGATCATTTACGGAATTCTTGGTTAATTCTTCTCTTATTTACTTTATTCATTTTTAATGATCATGAAGTGTTCGATGAAATGTCTGAATAAGGATTATGCTATGTCTAGCTAATTTTCCAAGTGTTACGAGGTTAAAAAATAGGGGAAATTGTAAAATAGTACCCCAAGTGGAGGTCCATTTGTCAATTAGTCCTGCATCCAATTTTAAGTCAAATACTACCTACCTTTTGCCAAATAGTCCAAAATTGTGATATGAATATACCACAATACCCTTACTATTAAAATAACTAATAATAATAATAATAAATTGGGGGCCACCTGCTGTCACCTGCCGGTCGAAAAATTTTCCAGCCGCCGAAATTTTTTTCCGGTCACATTTTTTTTCCTGATCATCTGAAAATATTTTTCGACTGCCGCAATTTATTTTCGGCATTTTTTTTTCAACCCAGAATTTCTTACTGCATGTCCATGAAGTCAGTGTAGTCAGTTTTTTTTTCAACCCAAATAATTTCTTAATATATGTCTGAATTTCGTACTATATGTCTGGATTTTTTACTATATGTATGTATTTCTTACTATACGTGCAAACATTTCTTACTATATGTCCAAACATTTTTTACTTAATATCCAAAAAAATAATTTCGGTCACCGGAAATATTTCTTACTATATGTCCGAATTTCTTGCTATATGTAACAAATTTTTTATTTAATGTCCAAAAATTCATACTTGATGACAAAAAGTATTTTATTTGATTGCAAAAGTTTCTTGCTTTGATGTGCAAATGTTGTTATGTGTTTTTTTTTACTTATTACACACTCTTTTTTTACTTATTACACACTTTTTGTTTTGCCATAAAAAAAAAAAAAAAAAGAAAAAAAAAATCTTACTTAATAGCAAATTAATATTATGTATTTTCTTATTTAATACAAATTATATATTATTTTATAGTGAAATTTCGTACTTTATGTTCAAAAAATTAATAAAGTTTTTGACTTTATATCCTTTAAAGTAAGAAAGTTTGTTATTTTATATTCGTAAAAGTAGGAGAAATTCTTATTTTATAGTGAAATTTCTTACTTTATTTCCTAAAATAAAAATTTTTTAATTTATGTTCAAAAAAAAAAAAATCTATCTTTTTAGTGAAAACCTCATACTTTATGTATGGAAAAGTAAAATAAATTCTTACTAAGAATTTCTTACTTTATAGTGAAATTTCTTAAATTATGTTTGTTGGGCAAAAAAAAAAAAGCTCACCGAAAAATTTTCCGGCGACAGGTGGCGGCCGGACAGCGGCGGCGGGGTGGGGGGTGGGTGGGTGACCGGCGGGAGGTGGTGGTGTATTGTTTATTGACATTATTATTATATTATTTTTAATAAGGGTAAACTTGTAATTGTACATTTATGGTTGGACTGCATGACATTTTGTATAATTGGTTAGATTATTTGACAAAAACATTTTTTCCGATGTAGTATTTGGCAATTGCCCCTAAAAAATATAAGTGTTTGATGTCTTGTGGATTTTAATAAATCAAGTATGACCCTTCTATTATTTTGTGTTTGTGAAATTATTGTTTATATCGTAAATGATTGATTGTCTTTTATGGTTGTTTGGTTGTAATAAATCAAATTGAGAGATATGATTTATTCTTTGGCTTCCAAATACGAAATAATATAATCAACAAGACCCAGATATTTGAGATTATATGTGAAGTTTCTAAGTCTTTTAAACTTTTGGAAAGTTATGAGTACAATTTCGAATAGAAATATTATTTTGTACTTGTGATCAATGATTTAATCATTTAGACTGACAAGTTAAACTATTTATGTGATAAGTTATAATAGTTTGAGTTAAAAATAATACTTGATGAGTTGAAAAGATCATTACATTGAATCTAGACCTCATAATAACACTCTCCAATGATTCATTCTCTACTTTGAATTGTGTGTTACACTTGACAATCATATACAATAGTTTTTAGGAAAAATTATTTGACCATCCTGTACTATACACATTTCTCAAGTGTGCATCCTTTTTTTTTTTTTTGGTAATTTGCACTATGCGATAATTCGTAAGTGCATCATCCGATCAAAAAATGGCCAGAATTCCACACGTGTGACTCACATGCTCCATCAATAGGGGTATTATAGTCCATTCATCCATTGAGGGTTAGTATACCACTAGAAAAATGTGTGCATCTCACGTGTCCCTCAAATCCCCAAGTTTAAACTTAAATCAAACTAGGACTTACACTTCACCTTCACACCTGTCTCGACAACCAAAAAAGAAAAGAAGAAAAAAAAGTAAATGACTCTCTTCTAATCGTGACATCTTCAGTTTAGGTCTGAGTGTAGCTCATGGGTTGGAAGATTCATGACAAAGACTTTGACATTCCACATGGAAGATTATCCCCAAACTACGGTATGTGCATCTTTTGTTAATTTGATTTAATCCTTTTTTTTTTGTTTAATCCATGGCTTTTTTTTAATTTATACCAATATTTTTTTGAAAGTATGTGTGTGTGGGGCTTCTATTATATATGTGGGGCGAACTAGTTTTTCTTTTCAATAATGTCGCCATACTGGGGGCAGATGTGGTGTGGGGCTTTCAAAAAATGTGTAAGTGTGAGGATATTTTATCTGACATTCCATAAATTTTTAAATTTGTCCTTTTTTTAGAAAGTTGTATATTTTTTAAATTATTTTTTTATTTCATAAATTAGGGTTTATGTTCAAATATGTTAACTTATTGCAAATATCTTTACCCACCCCAATCAGGTGATAACCCACACTTGTTTACCATTAGATTGCATCACAATGGTTAATTTGTGAACTTAGGTAGTACATATTACATTGGTGATAATATGGGGATAAGTCACATAGACTATTGTCACCCTGATGAAATGTCATTGCTCGAATTATTTTGTATGGCTAAAGACATTAGAAAAACTGGGGTTAAGTTTATCCACTGTAACAATCCCCCGATTAATGATTGTAAGTCTCTGTTTATGTTGAGAACTATTATTGATGTTTTAGGTTTAGTGAATTGGTTTGATAATTATAGAATGTTTAGGTTATTTATAGAACATGACAAATTCAAGGGAAAGGGCCTGTGATTGAAACTGAACCTACACTGGAGTTTCTCAATATTGACACTTTTTGCAGGAGAACAAACTATGGATGAAGAATTGTCTGATAGTGACAGTGATTATGAGCAATCTTTTGGAACATACTCTCATTGTTCAGATGTACTTGTTGAGAGTGATTGTGAGTTGCATGATGAGGATGGCATTTTTTTTGATGGTCATGTGGATGAGGAAGTTGAATTGGGGGGTTGGGGCATGGATATGGATGTTTAACAAAGTCAGGCTTGTAGCAGTCAATTATCAAGGGTGCAATCTGTTAAAAAAAAACTCACCCAACCTTCAATACTAGATCATGAAAATCCAAACTTTGAGTAGGGATGTTGTTTCCTGATATTCCTACATTTAGACAAGTTTTTAGGAATCATTTAATTAAATAGGGTAGACTGGTGAAGTTCACAATTAATATGAGTTTTAAGGTTCAAGCTAAATGCAAACATAAATCATGTCCTTGGCTCATTTATACTTCCAAGGCAGAAAATGAAGATACTGTGGTTGTCAAGACTTAATTGAAAGCACAAGTGCCCTAGGTCATAGAAAAACTACCATGCAACCTCTAAGTAGATAGTTGAACACTACAAGGACAAATTGGTACATGGTCGAATGAGATGAAATACCCTCGTTGAGCATGTGAGTCACATGCATAGATTTCTGGCCATTTTTTGAGTTTTGATAGGCCGAAGGATGCACTTACAAATTCCCGCATAGTACAGAAAGAGAGGGGTGCCTTCGGGAACGCGGGGGATGTAGTCTCTCCCTTGGCTTTTGGAGAGGAAATAAAAATTTTACGATGCAAACCCAAAAAATACGTATAGTACTGGATGGTCAAAAAACATTTCCCTAGTTTTTACTAGATTATTTTCATTTTTGTCGATTGTTTAACGACAGAACAATATAATCTTGTCATATGAGTTCAAATAAAAATAAATTATCATAATTATAATACTTTTAAAGTTAAAATTTACTGGTCCTTGTGGAATACGACTTCACTGGTATTCTACATCTATAGCGTACACTTGCGGTTAGATATCAAACAAAAAAAATAAGCGAACAAAACCCAACGAGAAAATTACGAGTATTGAATCATATCGAATATATTTTAATTTCTTGTTCGAATCGAATGAATCAAAATTGGGCTTCAATTAAGAATCTAATGTGAATATTCACCATAATTTTTGAATTCGAATAAAAAACTTAGTGTTTGCCTTGATTTGCTTCATTTACAACCCTGGTATTGAAGCTGGGTCAGTGTCACATGGCTTTTGCATATGACGGTGGTTGTGGGACAATAATGGTTGTGACGTTCGAGGAAATAGAAGACATTTTCTTGTGTTTTATTATTGTCGGCTTTCTATAATTCTCTTTATGCGATTTTGATGTTTTTTTTTGTATTTTTAGTTGGTGTGTTGGTTATGCCCCTCGTGCTCGTATTATATTTGTGAGTCATTATGTCACTCTCCCTTGGATTCTTGGATTCTTTGGGAGGACTAAATCTCCACTGTGTATGATGTGGCTTTAGTGGTTTCTTAGTATCTTATAAAATTAGTATCATATGATGATTGACTCATTTGCCTTAGTGCAAAAAGGATTCTATTAGCCATTGGCAACAATTGTAGTTTTAGTATTTGGGTTTAATATGATTATATTATATAATAAATACAAAATAAAACAAAAAAAAATCACATTGCGCTTTCTATATACACATTAGATGTATATAATTAATGCGATCAACGTGCATTTTAAACAAAAAAATATTACTCCATCCTTAGAAAAAAAAAAGGAGATAGGCTTGGTTACTAATTTGGGTGTCTCAAAAAGATAGGTTTGTTACTACATTTGGTATGTAGTTATACTATCATGTTGACACAAATCTTATCGTGTTGTATTCGTGTTTGAATTTATCATGTTCGTTGATCCATGTCTCTCGCACTCTTTTAATTTAGAAATAGAGAGATTTCTCACTTTAGAATGACGTTGTAGTTTGGTGAGAATAACTTATATCGGTATCTTAAGAAATGATTATTAGAGTAGAAGTTTATGCTCATGCAATTACAGAGTTTAAAGTTATACTGAATGATTTAAGTCTCACACACTATTTTTTAGAGACTATGAGAGATTGCTTGCAATATAATGAGGATAATCATTGTGTGGTGAGAATGAATCATGTTGTTATCTCGAGAAATGATTATCGAAGTAGAAGTTTATATACACACAATTACGGAATTAAAATCTATACTAAACACACGATCAATAAGTTTGAGGTTTAGTTTTTAGAACTACTAATTGAGAAGACTTGAATAAAAAGACAATTAATGAAAAATAAGCAGTTAAGTAAAAATGGAATTTAAGATGTTTTAAAACAACCAAGAAAGGCAATTTCATCATATAGAAACAAAAAGAGCAATTGAAGGAAATCATAAACGACAAGGCAAACTAGATCTAGGAAAAATAATTAAGAGCAACTGAGAAATTAAGGAACAATAAAGTAAAACTGACCAAAATTAAACCAACTATATCATTCTAAACTCCAAATAATTAAGAAAGTTGCAGTCTTAAATAAAAATCCTTAAAGTGAATTCTTGATTTATGATTTAATTAAAAAAAAAAAAAGCAACAAACAATGAATAGGCAATAAAGGCAATTAAAAGAGAAAACGTACTAATATTAAACATAAGTTCTTCAATCATTACTCCTTACACAACAAGAAAGTCACAATCTTGGTAACAAATTCCTTAAATCCAAGTGTGGATCTAAGTAAGAAAACTGAAGAGAAACATTTGCTAATTTGCTTTAAATTAAACTAAGAAGGAATGAAATTATGAGAGATGATAAAACTTAAGGGTTTGGAGTACCCCATTTATAATACTTTAGGTGGAATTAGGGGTAAAATGATAAAAATACACCAAAAGGGGCCACACGGACGAGGATAACTTGACAATCGTGGCATTGGCTTGGGAGCTGGGCACAGGGGTGATTAGCTATGGGTAAGAGTCGCTGCGTAGGTTGCAGGATTTCATCGTCATCTTGGACGTGACATTGGGGTTAGGCTTTATTTCAGGCATGCAGCTCAGCTGCGGCACGAGGTGATTAACATGTATTTGTGGTTATTATTAGTAGTATTTTAGTTTCTTTTTTATTAGTGTTTTTGGTATAAGTTGGACCATTTAAGCTTAATTTTGTATATTTAGACCTTCAACTTATTTTACCGTGTGTTGGTCTAAATTGATGCAAATAAGTGATTAATTATGGTTTTTTTTTACTTTATAGCTAAGTAACCGGAAGAGTTCAGCACGTTAGAGATGAATTATGATGATCCAGATTCAAAGATCGAGCTTTCCGGTGAAGAAGTAGCAAGAATTGAAGCTGACAGACTTTTTAGAAGGGTTATTCTTATGGAACCGATGTCGATTGAGGCTAACGGTTACACTCCAACCGTTAGCTGTTACCGCTAACCTTAACGGTTACTGAGAACTGATACTAACGGTTAGAATGCTGAATTCAGAGCTAACGGTAACTTTCCAGAACGATTTCCTTACAACCGTTGTCGTCGGCTAGAAATGCAAAAAAAAAAAAATTATACACCTAACGGTTGCACCAACCGTTAGCGGGCCCAGGAAGCCTAGAAACAGATTTTTCGGCCCAGTTCGCGGAAAAAATTCTATAAATACCCTCCTTAATCCGAATTTCGATGATCTATGTCTGTGGGCGATGCTTGTAACCCTAAATACTTACCATAAACATAATCCTAGGGTTTGGAGTCGGATCAATAACACCAAACGCAGAGGTAGACGAGAAAATCGAAGATTCGACGAAGACGAGTTTCGGAGCCCGTTCGACGCCGTTCATCATTTCTCGACCGATCCGATGCGTTTCCTCTTRGGAATATCCGAAGTACATTCAATTTCCAGTAGATTAAACAAGTACTCTTAAACCTTTAATTAGTTTCGTAGTTTTAAATCGTTAGTTTCAAGTTTCGAATATTATTTAGTTTACGTACGTATTTTGTTTGGATTCGTTGATCGTATTTAGTTTATTATTTTTAGTTTATAATTAGTTTTTCATGCTTTATGTTGGATGTGTGATGCGTTGTTTCGTTGAAATTCATTCATGCATGCAAGATATAGTTTAGTTAAGTTTCAGATTTTGTTAACCGTTACAGTTAAAGGTTACAGTAACCCTTAGCAGCAACCCTTAGCACTAACGGTTAGCAGCAACCCTTAGCACTAACGGTTAGCAGCAACCCTTAGCAGTAACCCTTAGCACTAACGGTTAGCAGCAACCCTTAGCAGCAACCATTAGCAGTAACCCTTAGCAGCAACCCTTAACAGTAACCCTTAGCAGCAACCCTTAGCAGAAAATTATTTCTTAGATCCTTTTAATTATTAATTAGTTAATTAATCTAGTTTAGTTAATTTAGTTGATAATCTAGTTTTAGATAATTAGTTTAATTAGATTTAGCCTTAATATAGCTTAGTTCATAATGTTCAATTCAAATTCTTCAACCCCCCCAAATTGTATGTATAATTTATTTGCTTGAGAATTGAAGAGAAATATCCGATAAGACCGAACAGTTGTCCTCGAGAGAATCGACTCGAGTCAAACTCACCATCCTACAAGTTCCTCGTACTCTTGCGAGCAAACTTACATGCTTTATTAAATATTTTAAAAATGGATGCATAAAAGTTTGGTTCAAAATTTTGGCGCCGTTGCCGGGACAACGAGTAGGAATTAAGGATATTTTTCTTTTTATTTTCTTTATTATTATTTGCTTTTTATTTTTTGCACTTGGTTTTGGGATTTCTGCCATTTGGTACGTTGATGTGTTGTTGAGTTTATGCAAGGTAGACGATCACTTCGACACGATCTTGCACCATTCATTGACAACATCCATCGTTCGAACCCACCGAGACCAAGACCCACTTTTTCTGAGAACGTTTCTTCTACACCAACCGACTTTGTTTGCGATCAAGTTCCCAACACGATGTTAGAGGCACAATCGATTCGAATCAATGAGTCCCCACCGAGATCACCTCCACGCCCAATTCGAAATGGGTATGGGAGTGAGCCAATTGTTTTGCAAGGACAACCACAACCCCGAGCCTTTTTCGCTAATTATCAGCAAAATGGGGAGAATGCGAGACAAGACGCGGGACAAAACGAAGGATTTAACCTGCAGCACAATGTGATCAATCACCAAACCAACATGGCGAATATGAGGCAAAACGAAGAGATGAACAACAATGCTATTCGCCAACACAACATCGAGAATGCGGCATTTAGGAATGGTGAATTTCTGCAGCACAACGCGTATGCTAACAATCAACGGCACGTGAACAATTAGTTGGCAAACCAAGATCATGGCTATGAGCAAAATAATTTCGGGAGGAGATATGAGCATGAGAATCTTTACGCTTATGACAACCGCTGCGAGAGAGTTAACGACCAAGTTAGAGAACCAAGGGGAGATCGTGCACCAAGGCAGCGCGATTTAGCACATCCAAAGGTGGTACCTTTTAGGTCCGCCATTGTTCTTGGACCTACCGCACGGGCAATAGAGATTAAACCACATCAACTGAACTTGCTTCTGACTTTTCACGGAGGTGCCCATGAAGACCCCTTGGTGTTTTTAAACTACTTTGTTGATGAAGTTGGTCGATTTGTAGTGCATGGCCTAAACCAAGAGGAGGTGCAGATGATTTGCTTCCCTTATAGCTTGAAGGACAAGGCAAAGTCATGGCTACTATCTTTAGAGCCTAATTCACTCACTGATTGGGAGATGATAAGCGAGAAGTTCCTCAACCAATACTATTCAGCACAAACAACGGGGCAACTTTAGAGGCAAATTGCTACATTTGAACAATTGGAGGGGGAGCTATTTCATGAAACGTGGGAGCGTTATAAGATGCTTTTGCAAGCTTGCCCCCACCATAACTACTCCCCTGAAATGACGAACCAATTTTTCATTGATGGGTTGTTGAACAATGGAAAGAGGGAAGTAGAGATAGCAGCAGGAGGAGACTTCGAAGATTTGACGGCCACCGAGACGAGACGAGTGTTGGAGAAGCAAAGCGAGAAGTCGAGACAAACCAACTCACGACCTCGTAAATTAAAGATAAATGAAGTTTCCACCATCGATACAGATAAAGAAGAAGAAGTTAAGGTTTTGGTGAGAGATGGTCAAACGATCAAGAATATGATCAGGGAAGTACTTAATGAAGAATTAGTAGCATCGAGAGCCCCGCGAACGAGCCAAGTTTCTTCAAAGGAGACCATAGCGACATGTGACAAATGTGGGTCTCCCGAACACTTAGTGAATATGTGTCCAACCAACAATGAACAACGAGGGGACGTCAAAGCCATCCAGTATTACTCAAACCAACAACATTCAGGGCAGAGACTACCACATACGCAAGCACCACTACCACCACCCCCGAATAATTTCCATGTGCTAGGGKAAACGCCTACTACAGTTCAGTCAACTGATCAACTTTTAGTCTGGCAGCAAAACCAAGTCGCCGAMACTATTCYGAACCGAGARGGCCTCACACATGTTCAYGAGYAAATGAAGGGAGTTCYAGGCGAAATGAAAGAAGTTCGAGATGATATGAAAGAATTGAGAATGATGATGACTGAAATGGCCAAAAGCACTCTTGAAAATTCATCAGGACTAAGAAGATTGGAGATAATGGTAGGACAATTGGKAAKTYACATGGCGTCATTGAAGAAGGAGAAAAATACTTTTCCAAGCCAAACAGAACACGCCTCGGCTATTCATGTGCTGAGAAGCGGAAAAGTAGTGGATAACGGCATCGAGCTAGAAAAGGAGAATGACAAGGAAGAAGCCGAAATCCAACCACAAGTAGATGCAACCAAGTCGGACGATCTAATGCATAAATCTTCAACTCCAAATATTCCGGGGCCATTGAAGAAAAAGAATTCGACAGCAACTGAAGACCCCATCGATTCCTTAAATGCACCACCGAAGAAGTTGACCATTTATGATCATGTTACCTTTCCAAGTCGCCTACGTCCGGCTAAGGAAAATAAAAAATTCATGGAGCTATACAATTTATTGAATAATGTTAATATTAACCTCCCCCTGATAGAGGTGATAAAGATAATGCCAGAATTTGTGAAGTTTTTCAAAGAGCTAGCATCAAGGGAAAGGCGTTTGGCTACAAATCAACACGTGGCTTTGATAAGAGAGGTTAATGATATATTTAAGAAACCATTGCCACCCAAAGAGAAGGATTTCGGGAGTTTTTGCATAACTATTTCTCTCGGGAATGAACAAACGGCAAGAGGGATGCTCGATCTTGGCGCTAGCATAAATTTGATGCCGCATTCGATTTACAAGGAGTTTGACCTAGGACCGCTGAAGCCGACCACGATGAAATTACAATTGGCGGATAGGACGATAAGGCTACCCTTGGGGATTGTGGAGGATGTCTTAGTACAAGTAGATAAGCTAGTAGTGCCGGTAGATTTTGTCATTATGGATGTTGGTGACGTACAAAGCGAGAATCGAGAGAATGTAATTTTATTAGGACGTCCATTCATGTCTACAATGCGTACGGTGATCGATGTAAACGAGGGGAGGGTGACTATGTCCGTATTAGGCGAAACAGTGACGTTTTCACTTCAAGATATTCACAAGACTCCTGCACCATTTATAAAGGACGAATGTTCTACTGTTGATTTAGTGGATTCTTGCGTGAATGAACTCCTGAGCATCGGCACGATCAAAGAGTTTGATAATGTCGAGGCATTTGATGATGGATTGCCCATGAAGTTTAACGTGCCTAAAAATGAGCCAAAAGTGGAGTTGAGACCACAACAAGATCGTTCGAAGTTTGAGCCAAGAGAAGAGACGAAGCCACCACATAATTGTTCTAGATGTGTTTCCCTCGACCCCTACAAGAATTTAAAACGTACGAGGAACAAGGAAAAGGCATATGGCAAGGATTGGACGACGAACAAGAAGAAGTCGAATGAGAATTTGGATAAGAAGTTAAATGATGGGAGGTTGAAGGTTGGTCAACTAGTGCTATATAATTCTGATCGTAACTTTGATCCAACCAATTTTGAAGTCGCATGGAGTGGACCATTTTTAATAAAAGAGATGGATGAGTATGGAGTCGCCACTATTTACGATGAGAGTGCAAAGACGGGATTCCAAGTCCACAAGCATCGACTTAAGCCTTATTATGAGAAATATACGAAGAGTTAAGATAGAAGTAAGAAGGAGTTCGTGGACCCACCACGAGCTAGGTACTGATCAAGCAAAATGCGTCAAGCATATGACGTTAAATGTTGCGCTTCTTGGGAGGCAACCCAAGCGTTCGTTAGTTTTCATTTTCTTTAATTTTCTTTTGATTTTTATTTATTTATTTTTATCTTTATATTGTGTCAATTGCCGTGGTACGTTTATGTATGTGTTGATGTGCAGAAAATACGATAAATCGCTTATTATGGACAACGGTTATATAGCGGTAACTCGATACCGCAAGGCCTTACCGCTAGTTCCACTCGAGGCGTTAACAATGATGATCAACCGCTGAACCTACCACTACAACGCAACAATCAGGGATAATGATGAGTTTACCGCTAGTAGAATCTGCCATCTAATTTTTGTCGATCGAGGTCGCAATCCGACCCAAGTTAGCCGCAGTCCGACAACATCTTAAGAAGCTATAACTTAGCCATTTATGACGTTGAGCTGCAATCCGGCCGTTTCAAAATCCAAAAGATGTGCCACCGGGCACTTGCGCGTAGCAATTGATCGCAATCATGTTTTTTTTTATTTTTGTTTATAGGTTTGTTCGGGACAATCTAGTCACGCGATCTAAGTCGAAGGATAATTGCACATGCGTTTTTAGAGAGACTCGGCCATTGAATTTTCAGGGATGTTTTCTTATCTCCCTTGCTCTTATTTTATTTTATATTTATGACAATCAGGAGATTGCCAAGTTTTTAGGGAGGGGGGTGGTTGAGTATTGAGTATGATGAAAATTGTGTGCAATTTGATGTCTTTGTTTTGAAATGCATAATTTAACGTGATTGATCGCTATTCTTGCGCTAATATTGTGTTTGTATGGCTTGCCTATCGAAGTTGACTATGTATGATTATTTGTTCTTGTCTTTGAGCGTGCATAAGTGCATAAATTTTTCAAAATTATTTTTATATATTGTAAAGTGGTACTTGGACGCAATTGATTTCGCAAAACCTTAAAAGCAGCGCCAATTCAAAACTTTTTCATGCAAATAGCCAGTGAGTAGCCTGAGTGTTTATCATCATTGCATGTGCTTGAATAAGTTTCAGTCTTGATATCTCTTTGAAACCGCTGTGTGTAGTTGACTTTGAAAATGACGTTAAGGCACATATAAAACCCTATTCCGGCCATATACATATATTTTAGCCACTATAAATTCCGAATGAACCAATCATAGCCAAATAATCCATGCCTATAACCATGAGTGATTTTATTGAGTCGACCCCTACAAACCCATTAAAAGCGTGGGGTAGGAGTTCGTTATTTTTATTGGTTATTAGTGTTTTGGAGAATTTTATTAGGGATTTTATGAGTTTTTGTAATAAAGGACCACCATCCGAAAAAGAAAAAAAATAAAAATAAAATAAAAAAGAGAAAAAGAAAAATAAGGATGGTGAGTCTTGGTGAATTTTTGTTAGTAATTGCTTACGCGCTAATAAAGGCTTGAGTTTTATTGTTTATTTTKWTMAAGCCTAATGTTTAYAGMCAAGAGTTGTGATTAAGTGGTTTTTGAGTTTCAAGTCGGTTTACGGTTTGCAAGTCGGGAAATAGCCTATTTTAAAGGCTACATTATGAGCYTTTAGTGAGGTTTTTCTTTTGTACGAGGTGAAGCAAATTGCTTCGTGTTTAGGTTAGGTTGAGTGAGTTATTGATCATCTTTGATCATGAGTTAGCCACACGACTTATATATTCCATACCTGTCCAAAATTACAACCCGTAAAGTCCTTTTTCGATTCTTAGTTTTGACAGCACACTTAATTTGCGATTGAAAAGAGATTGATTTTCCGTGCTTATTTATTGTGCATGTATTTGTATTATTTGAGCGTATACACGTCCTATGCAGCAACTGCTTGAGTGCTTTGAGTGATCACCRCTATATATTTCCCTTTGAGAGGATGCATGAAATTATTTTTGAAGCGATAATGTAATAAGGGTGGAGTGTTTGACGTTGCGTGACTAGTGCCTATATTTTCAAAATTATCTATGTAGCGACGCACGACTCATTACTCGAACTTATTTTCTTTCTAAGTTACACTTTGAACTTAACGTCTGTTCGAGAACGAACAAACAAATAAAGCGTGGGGTAGTTGATTAACATGTATTTGTGGTTATTATTAGTAGTATTTTAGTTTCTTTTTTATTAGTATTTTTGGTATAAGTTGGACCATTTAAGCTTAATTTTGTATATTTAGACCTTCAGCTTATTTTACCGTGTGTTGGTCTAAATTGATGCAAATAAGTGATTAATTGTGGTTTTCTTTACTTTATAACTAAGTAACCGGAAGAGTTCAGCACGTTAGAGATGAATTATGATGATCGAGATTCAAACATCGAGCTTTCCGGTGAAGAAGTAGCAAGAATTGAAGCTGACAGACTTTTTAGAAGGGTTATTCTTCTGGAACCGATGTCGATTGAGGCTAACGGTTACACTCCAACCGTTAGCTGTTACCGCTAACCTTAACGGTTACTGAGAACTGATACTAACGGTTAGAATGCTGAATTCAGAGCTAACGGTAACTTTCCAGAACGGTTTTCTTACAACCGTTGTCGTCGGCCAGAAATGCAAAAAAAAAAATATACACCTAACGGTTGCTACTAACGGTTGCACCAACCGTTAGGCGGCCCAGGAAGCCCAGAAACAGATTTTTCGGCCCAGTTCGCGAAAAAAATTCTATAAATACCCTCCTTAATCCGAATTTCGATGATCTATGTCTGTGGGCGATGCTTGTAACCCTAAATACTTACCATAAACATAATCCTAGGGTTTGGAGTCGGATCAAAAACACCAAAACGCAGAGATAGACGAGAAAATCGAAGATTCGACGAAGACGAGTTTCGGAGCCCGTTCGACGCCGTTCATCATTTCTCGACCGATCCGCATGCGTTTCTTCTTCGGAATAGCCGAAGAACATTCAGTTTCCAGTAGATAAAACAAGTACTCTTAAACCTTTAATTAGTTTCGTAGTTTTAAATCGTTAGTTTCAAGTTTCGAATATTATTTAGTTTACGTACGTATTTTGTTTGGATTCGTTGATCGTATTTAGTTTATTATTTTTAGTTTATAATTAGTTTTTCATGCTTTATGTTGGATGTGTGATGCGTTGTTTCGTTGAAATTCATTCATGCATGCAAGATATAGTTTGGTTAAGTTTCAGATTTTGTTAACCGTTACAGTTAAAGGTTACAATAACCCTTAGCAGCAACCCTTAGCACTAACGGTTAGCAGCAACCCTTAGCAGCAACCCTTAGCAGTAACCCTTAGCAGCAACCTTAGCAGTAACCCTTAGAAGCAACCCTTAGCAGAAAATCATTTCTTAGATCCTTTTAATTATTAATTAGTTAATTAATCTAGTTTAGTTAATTAATGAATCTAGTTCTAGATAATTAGTTTAATTAGATTTAGCCTTAATATAGCTTAGTTCATAATGTTCAATTCAAATTCTTCACCCCCCCCCCCCCCCCCAAATTGTATGTATAATTTATTTGCTTGAGAATTGAAGAGAAATATCCGTAAGACCGAACAGTTGTCCTCGAGAGAATCGACTCGAGTCAAACTCACCATCCTACAAGTTCCTCGTACTCTTGCGAGCAAAATTACATGCTTTATTAAATATTTTAAAAAGGGATGCATAAAAGTTTGGTTCACGAGGGTCCAACGGGTGTGGAGCGAAAGTGACTGCCAAAAGTTATCACAAGAGTGTGCAAGGACTGTCGATAGCTGCTATACTGTGTCGAGCACTCTCGGTAGATCATTGGTTATTTGACCTGATGTTGCCAAGAGGTTGTGAGCGTGGTGTGATGGGCTTGGGCATGCTTGCTGATAGTATACGATAGTGTTCGACGGGTGTCGTCCATGGTGCTAGGGCAATGAGGGCATGATGCACTAAGGCTACTGATAGTTGACGAAGGGTGTCGACCACTTTTGGTAGATCAGATGCTTCATCGGCTGGTTTCTTGGGCATTGTGCGGGTGTGATCGATAACGTTCAGCCATGGCTTGATACTAGGGGTGGAAATATGAGGCACGACACGATTGACCGACACGAACACGACACGAAAAAGTATGGTTTGGGCTGAGCCTTATCGGGTTGGCACGATAAGGCACGTTAAGAAACGGGTTGATAACGGGCTATCCCGATAAACACTATAGGGCACGATAATATTTTAATTTCCCCTTTTTATATTCATTTACTCATTGTTAGTATTTGTAATTTTTAATTTATCGTTAGTACATTTGTCATATTATAATTTTAAATGCATTTGAAAATTTGTATTGATAATTTTATAAATATGTATTATATTTATTAAGAAAATCATGTATTTTATTAATTAACGGGCCTAATATGCTTAAAGAGCCGGATTAAATAATTTTAGTATTTTTGCTTATCGTGCCTATAGTGCCGTGCCGTGCTTTTCGTATTTTTATCGTGTCGTGTTCGGGTTTAGCTTATAGGCCCGATAAGCTTATTGTGCCGTATTTGTGCATATGCTTATCGTGCCGGCCTAATAAGAGCCCGACACGACCGATTTACCACCCCTACTTGATACGTCCTTGATTTTTAACCGTTGTCAATCTTTTTTTTGTTTTCGCACAATAGTTCATCATGGGAAAAATCGGGCTCACTTAGACTCAGCCCCGCTTTATCCTTCCAAAAATTAATATAAAATAAAAAGGCTAAAAATACGAGAAAAATAATAAAAAAAGATTAAAAAAAATTAAACGAACTAAGAAAATATGAAAAAAGCAAAAATTACTCAAATCATGACAAATATATAACTAAAACTCACAAAATGAGACACAAACACACACAACAAATACACAAATATGTACAAATTGATCCTCTCACACTTAGCTTTTTGTTTGTTCTCAAATAAATTAAACCAAAATTTAAACAATTAAGATCTAATCGTGTATGAACTACATACTAATACACGTAAATGCATATTTTATCACTTTGACACTCATAACCATGAGAAAAGATGTTTTGAGATAGACGGTTTAGACTCCCTTCTGGTTGATTAATATAGCGAGTCGTCCTCCATGCAGTTCTCGGGTCCACATATAAGTAAATGTATATTCACATGCAAAGTACATTAAGTTATCATTTGACTAGCCTAATGCTCTCTATGCTCATATTTACATGAGTACAATCTATTACATGAAGTTTAAAAACAAAATGTAAAAGGGTTTCTTCACCTTGCATTTTTTTGGGTGTGCGTACCAAAAGACAAGGTACTAAATAAACATATATTTACAACACGAAGTACAATACGAAAATATGAGTATTTATAACTCCGACACTTGTTGCAACATGCAACTTACATAATCTTTTTAAAGCATAATGGAGGTCTCAATTGGCATAACATCTGATAGATGATTACAAATAACTAATAGAGAACAACGTAGAACGGGACTAGTAAAAGGCATTCACCATTCGCTCAATATATACACTGATAGCATGGGGCTCGATACATGTTCATAAGAATCTTACACTTTAAACCCCATAATTATATACTAAAGCTCGAATGAAAGTCTAAAAAACCTATGTACCCAACGTTTCAAGTCGCGTCACACCGTCAAAGTTCCAAGTAATGTCACTACACTACAATTCATTAATTATCACAAGCAAACACAACACACATCAATACACAAACAAACTCTCCTACACTTAAATTATGCATTGACCTCATTGTACACAAAGTAAGATAAGTCAATAAAAGAGGAGGGTTAGAGCCATGTCCCTAAAATCGTGCTTGGATGAATGAGTCTAGTAGTGACGTCCAAAGAGGCAGTCGAATTGTGAGGAATCTACAAAATGGTAAGTGGGAGGAAAAAGAAAAATGAGCACACAAGACAAACAAAATGAAAACACAAGTATATACAAAAAATTCTTGGATTTTTGAAAATTTGTAGATTCATGATATGAGAAATAAAAAACTTGGGTTGACTCCAAAGAAGTGTTTGTTTAACGTCTTTATCTCAATAATCTTTTTGAAAGATCAAGGGTGTCAAGAAGCAATCTACATTCCACCGTAAAAGCATTTGAGTTGGAAATAGGCAATGACTTCAACAGAGTGCCCATCTCATTATCAAAAACGAAGGCCTCAAGGAATGACCAATGGCAATCAAAGAAGGGGAAGCTCGCTCAACATCTTACATCGATATCCAAGAAGATTTTCCCAAGACGCACATATGAACTTGACTATTAAAGACGTTAACTTACAATCGTGTATCCACCCCTGCGCGCGGATGATAGGCACTGTCGGCAGCTCTTGACCATGGTGCTAGGCACTGTCGGGTGTTGTGTCGAAATGTGACGTTTGTGATGATTCATCGGTTCCGTGCACAAGGTCGTTTTGACTATGCAAATGAAATAAGGTAAAATAAATCCTAAAAATACAAGAAAATTATGAAAATTGTCATAACACCACATGAAGATTATTGTGTCGATAATGACACTACTCTTATCGTATATGTTCGAATTCGAATGAAAATTTATTTTATCATGTTATTATCACGTGGACATAAAACATGATTACACATTGACACCACACTAGTTAAATATACTACTCCCTCCGTCCCACAAAGATAGTCCACTATTCCATTTTCGTCCGTCCCACAAAGATAGTCCAGTTACCATATTTAAAATATCATTAATTTTTCATTTCCACTAGAATTTCGATTCAATGCAAAATTGAAGTTTAATTAATATTTTTAAAATACTAGTTTTCTACCTCGTAAATTGAAAAATGATGATTACAATGCAAAATCTTATTAGTCCAATAACAAATATAACTAATTCCAACACTAATTTCTATGAGTATTAATTGATATTAATAAATTTAAGAATAATATAATTGAAAACTATATAAACTTCAATTTCTTAATATGTGTGAAACCAATGTAATACCATCAAATTAGGAAGGAGGAATATCATTCAAAGAAAAATTAAAAATTAAAAGAAAGAACAAATTCGGATGCTTCCAAGAACCACCACCAACGATTTCAAAGCTACAACCCACGTCAGCCGAAATTTAACCAGGTTGACACATGTCGAGTCATTATTGGCACCAGAGCAGGGCCCCACTGTACTTTGTTGCTATTTATTGTACTCTATACTATTCCCACTGGGGCACACTCTACTACACTAACTTCACAACAAACAACACACTCACTATTCACAAGGTATCTCCAGATTCCAAACCCCTTGCTGATATCAATATCTCTGGTTTTCTAGATTTTCAGTAGTTAATATGATTTTTTTGGAGATGATACAGAGTTTTCTTCTCTTTATATTTTGAGTTTTTTTTTTCCGGAAGTATTTTTCGTCGTGTTTTTTTTTATTTGTTGTGTGCTTGCTTGCATGATCCTGGGAGATGGCGTCGGCATGCGTGAACGATATCGGAATCCCGCCAGAGAGTTTTCTGGACTGTCCTCCGGTGAAATGTCCGCCGTACGGGTGGCTGAACCCTAGATTCTCACTCAGCCGCGAGTATCCGGACGAGGAGGGGTCAACGGCCCCCTCTAGTAAGCCTTCTGCGATTAATCAAGCAAAACCGAACAATGCGGACGAAGATAAGCCGGAAATTTCAGATCCAGAGATTTCCGGCAACAGTTTCATCGATTTCGAGTTCCGGCTCGTAGATCCGGTGGCAATGCTCACCGCCGACGAGCTTTTTTCCGACGGGAAGCTCGTGCCGCTGCACCTCTCCACGATCCGGCGGTCAATGGTGTCACATCCAGCTTCATCCGAAACCAGATCGGAGCACGCGCCGGAATTTCGCCGGAGAATCGAGATATCCTCGACGGATCCTTACTTGTATTCTCCCAAGGCCCCGAGTTGCACGGCCCGCTGGAAGGAGATTCTGGGCTTGAAGAAACTGTATCAGAACGGCAATGGAAACAAGCAGGACGGTCACAAAACGACGTCGTCTCCCAGCAAAGGCGCTGCCAGAAGCCTCAAACAATTTCTCCCCCACCGCGGCGGTAGATGCGATTCATCATCTCTAAACCTCCCGTTATTAAAGGAGCCAGACAACGAGTCACAGTCTATTTCCTCTCGACTTTCTCTCTCCTCCTCCTCCTCGTCGGGACACGAGCACGACGATCTCCCTCGCCTCTCGCTCGACTCCGACAAGCCGACTCGCAGCACTCAACACGTGACCAGCAATCTCTCGAAAATCCGAGTAGCCAAGCACAGATCGACGGAGAACCAAACGGCGGCGTCGCGCGGCGTTTCGGTGGATAGCCCGCGGATGAATTCGTCCGGGAAAATCGTGTTTCACGGCTTGGAGAGAAGCTCGAGCAGCCCGAGCGCTTTCAACGGTGGGCCCAGGCCGTACAAATCACGAGGGATGGAGAGGTCGTATTCGGCTAACGTCCGCGTCACCCCGGTTCTCAATGTTCCGGTTTGTACACTTCGAGGCTCATCCAAATCTGGTGTGTTTGGCCTCTTCTCTACACAGCACAAGAAAGATGGCTGTAATACTGTTGGCGCAAACAGGATCCAGCTGCACCACGTTAAGAACCGTACAGACCGAACTTGAGGGAGGATGGAGTAGCTTCCTTTTTTTTCAATTTTCTTTTTGGTATTAATATAGTAGTATTAAATAAAGCTTAGCCTTTTCGCTTTTTTGTCCAATTAACTTGGATTTTATCGTTATTTTTGGTCGACTAGATTTTCGATTAAATGATGATTGCTGTTATCCTTTATTGTAAAATGGTATCCATGTTTTTGTCCATTTTAGAAAACAAAGAGCTGTTACAAAGGGGGTTCTCTTTTTCCATCACATCTCTACAGGAAAAAGTTAATTGGGAATCTCTTCTGTTTTGTTGCTGCTTTTCAAGAAATTCTCTACATTTTTTTTGTATTCATGATGGGCATTCTGGAATTTAGTGAGCATGTGACCATGATTTGTTTTTGTGCTTGGTCCCCTTCTTTTTTTTTTTTTAACTACTTGCTTGCTTGCACACAATGTGTTTGGTTTTCTGTAGCTATTTTTTTCAATTACTACTTTACATGAGTATTAGCTGCACAGTTTTTTGAGTGTGTAAAGTTGAAGATGAAATGCACTGTGTGCTCTTCACTGTTGCATTGATCCTCCTCTATTATTATTATTATTATTATTATTATTATTATTATTATTATTATTGAGTTGCATTCATATAATTTTTTTTCATTATCAGGAAACAATTGCTATATTTATTATTTAATTCAAAAGTAGATTATCAGAGTCTGCCAGCTCTGCTGATTTTTCTTTCTTTCAATAATATTTTACTCGTTGATCTGACATGTATGTTCGCTCCCAAAGACTAGAGAAGTGACATTTTTACCCTACGCTAACGGTCATGAGTGATTTTCTTACTGTACATAATTTTAATGAATACTCGTAATATACTCCTATGGTTACGTATTTAAGTGTGATCCGAAAGTTACATGCAAATCAGGCTGGGGAAGGTTTCAGGAAATACTAGCCACGTTAAAGTTATTGTCCATAACAAATTTTTGTAATCCATAACGTATAATTTGAATTATACATATAATTGTTAGATTCAAAATACTTGCACCCAAAATAAATTTGAATCACTCAATCTATTGTTAATAAACTTGAAACACTCCATCTATTATTTTCAAGAGAAAGTAGTGTTTGACATCCAATCGAACCCCGTTTCAGGTTAAATTAATGAAAACTTGCTATATCACTCGTTTAAATTTTACCTCTGCCCTGAATTTTGTTTATCAGTTAGCAGCGTGGCCAGAGGTTAATTTAATGTTTTGCTTGTGCTAGACGATAGTAGTAATATGCTACTATAAATTGTTTATCCATTAATAAGAAAGGTATGCATTAATTCTGGCTTTGAAATGATTGAGTAAGCAGTTGGAAACCTGGTGGATACAGACTCTTTATTGACTCGATTTACTTCTCTGTATTGACTAGATATCCTTGAGTTTTAAATTGCAAATAGAATCATGTATAGTACCTAATTTATTGCATCTAGTTTGTGCAAGTTTTTGGATTGACTGAATGTATAATTCTCAACAACCCATACATTAAATCTGGTATGATTATGAATGCCATAGATTGAAAAGAGATACGCATTTAATATTCTCACTTAATTCTCTCTAATTAGATCTCTCGGATCCTAACAATTCTAGCAATTCTAATCCTAACTTGAAGTGTTTTTTTTTTCTTTTTTTTTTTAAAAATTATAAATAAACAAATTATGTTTTTGATAGTGAGACCATAAATACATTGTTTGGAATTTGGATACTGATTTTTATTTTTCTTTTTTGAAAATTTTATAACTTTTGATGCAGTATGTCAGGATCAAATTTGAGAAAGAGCTTCACCATTGCGAGTCCTCTTAAAATTTGTGGTATTTGATTAAGTAAATCAGTACACACGCCTGAAAACACTTCACTCATTTCATATACTCGTTTTTAGAAAAAAAAAACATTTTATATAAGTTTTATCTAAATTGTACACAAATTGAATCGTCAAATACCTAGCGATGTTTGAGGCTGCTACAATAAATAATAACTACATAAGTCAACTCGTATAAATTGTGCTAATGTAAGAGTAAGACTAATGCAATTATTCAATGATTTTTATTTTCATTTTATCCTTTTTGTATTGGTATAATAAAATAAATATCTCCGTCATCCCTCCTGAGCAAAAGGCAGCAATTGCCAGGTGGATATGGTTTAAAAGGAGGAAGTGGAGGTCCATGTGCGAGGTAGGGAAATAGACCAACATTTCCATCTTAACAAAAAAATGTTATGGAGAGTTCTGTTGTTCTTGTCCCACCTTCGTATCCTTCATTATTCATTCCCAACCTTGTTTCTTTCTTTTCTTTCGGCTCAAATAAATTGTCACTGTTGTGGACATTGTGTGCAGAAAATTCATACAAGTCATTACTTGAAGGTTAGTGACGTGCAAATACTTGATTTCTCCTTACCATTTTATAATTTTACCGAATGAAAATATTGATTTCTAAAAAGAGAAAAAGAAAAAGAAAAGAAACTACAAGTACGAAATTAGGATCACAAAATTCCTTGTCTATCACATGATGATTGTTGTACATTTTTCTCATTTTAGGGTGGCCACTCGTACCTCAATATTTCAGGGAAATTTATCTTTTAGTGGCTGAACGGCCTCAATTATATGTTGTGGTAGAGCCTTAGAGATAGAGGTGCAAAAAGGGTTTCGGAAAATCGGGTAACTCCCGGTTTTGTTTCGTAGTCAATGATTCGATTAATCGTTGACAACGGTTTACGGTTAGAATCAAACCGTGAATTGTTTTTATACGTTTGGGTTCCGATTAGGCAAAAAGTGTAATGTTGAACCGCCGGTTAAATCACCGAGTTTTTTTTTTTTTTTAAATTGCAATGGTAAAAAAATAGTGAACCGGCGGCAAAATGCCATTTAAAATCAATGGTCACAATCAGAGAGCCGTTGATGATCAACGACTACAATATCTGACCGTTGGCACAAAATCGTTGGTTTAACAAAAATCACCGGTTTTAACTGAAAATCGACGGTTCCAACGGTCAGTTTTGATTGTTTTTGAATTTCCATATAAACACTCGCCCTCCCTCTCCTCAACACCATTTTTCACATCAATCATTTTCAATCCTTTACTTCTTCTCTAACATTTTCGAGTTATAAATTTACGAAATACGATTTAAATTGTGAAAATACAATCGAGTCTTGACCCTCGTCTCTAAATTTCTAAAATCTATTCATTTACCCTAGTTTCAAAGATATTTCTTCATTCATATTAACATGGCAAGCTCTTATCAACCTACTAGGGGAAGGGGTCACCCAAGGGATTATTCCCCCAATAAGGGCCCAAATTCCTTAGGTATTCAATCTATTGAGGAAAATAATGAGGAAATAAATCGCTCGGTAAAACACACCTTGGCAACGGATACAGAGAAAAATAGTATCACTTGGTACCACTCCCGAGGGATTTACCGAGAAATTCTTCGTCGCTCGAATTATTTATCCCTCGATAAAATTGAGGACATTTCCCTTGACTTTACCGAGTGCATGCTTTCCCTCGATTTCGCTAGTTTTACCGAGAAAATTTGATTCCCTTATTCTTTTTAATTTTAGATATTTTATAATAATAATAATAATTATTATTATTATTACTATTGTTAATATCAATATTGATATTATTATTATATTACGTGTTTCTATATAAAATACTCAAAATAATAAAAAATAGAAAACAAAACACGAATTGAAATGAACAAGTTTTGAAGTATAAAAAATGAATAAAACAATGCGAATTAAGAATATATTTCAAGTTTACGACATTTTTTTAACTCATAAAATGTCAAAATATATTTCAAGATTACAAAATATGTCGGGGGAGGCTGTTGGGACTAGGAGTGTGCATCGGCCGGTTTGGTCGATCGAACCGACCTAATAAGCAAAACCGAGTTGACCGAATTCAGTCGTCCGTCGGACTAAACCGACTGAAATAATGTAGAAAATCGATTCTCGACCGAACTGAAATATTTCGATCGGTTTCAGGCCGAACCAATTTTTTTAATTTTCCATTTTCTAGCCCATAAAAATAAAATTAAAAAAATATAATTAATATATTATATATATGATACATATAATATATATAATTCGGTTGGTTCGGTTATATCAGTTTTTTCTGGCAGACAAACCGAAACCGACCGAATTAATCGAATCCTTTATGGCCAAAAATTGAAAACTGAACCGCCGGATGAAAAACCGAACCAAATTGTACTATTCAGTTGGTTTTTTCGTTTGGTTCAGTTTTTTGGTCAAGTTTTGCACACCCCTAGCTGGGACTTCATATAAGCTGCCATCATTTTGGCGAGTTTCTCGTTCATTTAGGCATCCATGTCACGGTTCGTGCATCGAGATCCTGCTACTGCGCACCCTCTAGCTCGGCCTGATGATACTTCTCTTTTATCGCTCACTGATCTCGTCTCGTGTTCGAGTTCCTCCTGTTGTGCCTAGAGTAGGTCCTGCTGCGACTAGAGCTGCATTTGTAGTTCTGTCACCTGAATCCTATCGTACTGGGAGGAGGAAGAAGCGTCTCAGAAACCCTTCGAATAAGTTACCAACTTCGCGAAGCAGTCAATATCGTAATGTCATCCCTTCCTCGTCCTGATGACATCAAGATAAACAAGGTCTTCTTCAACCTCGTTATCTGTATTCCTGTGATGAAGCACGTTCCTCTCTAGACGTCTATGAAGCTCTTACTGAAATAAACTGTTCATAAATCCTACATCAATATGAAAACCAAAAAAAAAAATTACTTTATAAATATTAAGCATGAAAGATACTTATATCCGTAGTTGTTGATATCTGATCAACAAATGTGCCGCCAAGATTCCTGTGCGTACGTACAAAAAGCTCATGCTTAGTGTCTAGTCAACCCTTCTTCCGTTCTTGTATTCCAAAAGAATTATCAAATAATTAGCATTACATAAATAAATAATTTATTACGATTTAAAGCTACTTACAATATCAAGTGAAGGGTCAATCATAGATCTAGACCCCTTAATGTGCTTCGACATACTGGTACCCAGGCTATCAGGCTCACTCGGCCAATTCGCGCTGCACTAGTCGGACCTGATGTTTTTTTGGGGGTTTATCTCACTCTAAACTCCATTCCATAGTTAAGATGCATGATAGATAATAAAATTATTAATCATTTATAATACTAAAAAGTTATAATTTAATAAAAGGGAAATTGCTTACTTCTAGACGTCTTCATCAATGTACACTGGCATCGTACAAGTCCTTGCATGGCTCTGCTTATACTCGTTCAACCACTTGCCGTACTTTTTCCCCATCCCCTAGAAAAATGTCATCTTCACATAGATCTCCTTGTACTGACCCGTATCCCGAAAACAACAATCCTACAAAACAAATCACACACACACATCATCAACCCTCGACATAACCGTATACCACACAAAACAATCACAAACATAACACCGACCAATTACAACACCAACGACCAATCAAGACATCAATATATCCATAATAATTCATAAATAAGAAATATTTCAATAACTCAACAATACATAATTGATTCCAGTCCTAATCGAACCCTAATTATCTAATTAACCCTAAATTAATTCAGTTGTTCCTAATTGAACCCTAACCCCTATGACAAGGGTATCATTTCCAATTATCAATATGTCATCAACATATATAATAATAAAACAATACTTCCTCCAGTGGGTTTACTATAAACGCATGGATCTTCTTTTTTTCTGACAAAATCAAACGATTTGATTGATTTGTCAAAACAAATATTCCAACTTCTAGAGGCTTGTTTAAGTCCTTAAATTGATTTTTGTATCTTAAATCTAATTATATAATAAACCCCTATTGAACACTAATTACCTAATTAACCGTAATTTAATTAAATTTTACGTAATCGAATCCTAATTGACCCCGAAACCCTAACTAAACCCTAAATTAGAAATTAAACCATTTTTATATAATTAAACTCTAATTAAACACTAATTAACTAATTGATCTAATTTAATTAAATTGTACCTAATGGAACCCTAATTGAACCCTAAACCCTAAACTAGAAATTAAATCCTAATTATAAAATTAACTCTTAGTTGAGTTCTAATTACACAATTAACCCCATTTTAATTCAATTATACCTAATTGAACCCTAGGATTGGGTTCAAATGAGAACCCCGTTATTATATGTGAACCTAAGGACTAATCCTGGCCTTAGATCTAATATTGCAAAGTGCAATTATATGTCCAGGTTCATTGTGCTTTTTAGACAGTATTGTAGTGCTAAAATCAGTCCAATTTTTTTAATTAAAATTTGAAAAAGTTATGGTTTGTTGAAGATTTGAGTTTCATTTCAAATTTTTGAATTTGCAGTTTATAGACGATATTTGCGATGCTTTTTGTATACAATCGTAGTGTTTTTTTTCTTAATCTATTGTGCTTTCTAAAGAACAATGTAGTGCTCTTTGTAAACGATTGATATATGTCCAAAATACCATTTTTAATTAATTAATGCATTTTTTTTACATTATTACCATTACCATGCTGACATGTCATGATCTCAACCATCAAGATTATCCAATCTAATGGTCAAGATGAGTCCCTAGGTTCACATATAATGACAGGTTCTCATTTGAACCCTAAACCCTAAATTAGAAATTAAATCCTAATTATGTAATTAGGCCCTAACTGTACAATAATTTATGTAATTAGCCCTAATTTCATTCAATTTATACCTAATCGAACCCCTAAAAACCCCAATTAAGCTCAAATTAAATAACATAAGACCATAATTTTATCCTGATTATATAATTGGAACCCTAATCGAACACTAATTACCTAAATAAACCCTAATTGATCCCTAAAACCACTAACAAAACCCTAAAACACTAGTAATAAATCCCCTAATTGGGACCCCTAACCCTAACTTCATCTAACTTAAAATTAAACCCTAACTAAAATCATAAACTAATTAAAAACATAATTAAAACTATAATTCACAAAAAAAATTAAAAAAAAGTTGAAAAAAACATACGGGTGCATCTCGGTGGCGGTGATGAGCCAGTCTTGAGGTGGCTCGAGCTCGTTGATGGTGGTTGGGCGA
>BMAC01000505.1:637456-704023 GCA_014905375.1 Phtheirospermum japonicum
TGTAGTGCTAAAATCAGTCCAGTTTTTTTAATTTTATATATTAATTATATATATATATATATATATATATATATATATATATATATATATATATATATATATCGTTTTTAAAACATGCAATATGTATCTTAAATTGTAGATCTTGAGAATGTGATTAATTTGATATATATTTCATTCAAAACGAATAAAATTTGAAAAAGTTATGGTTTGTTGAAGATTTGAGTTTCATTTCAAATTTTTGAATGCTGACATGTCATGATCTCAACCATCAAGATTATCCAATCTAATGGTCAAGATGAGTCCCTAGGTTCACATATAATGACAGGTTCTCATTTGAACCCTAAACCCTAAATTAGAAATTAAATCCTAATTATGTAATTAGCCCTAACTGTACAATAATTATGTAATTAGCCCTAATTTCATTCAATTATACCTAATCGAACCCTAAAACCCCAATTAAGCTCAAATTAAATAACATAGACCATAATTTTATCCTGATTATATAATTGAACCCTAATCGAACACTAATTACCTAATAAACCCTAATTGATCCCTAAACACTAACAAAACCCTAAACACTAGTATAATCCCTAATTGACCCCTAACCCTAACTTCATCCTAACTTAAAATTAAACCCTAACTAAATCATAAACTAATTAAAACATAATTAAACTATAATTCACAAAATAAAATTAAAAAAAAGTTGAAAAAAACATACGGGTGCATCTCGGTGGCGGTGATGAGCAGTCTTGAGGTGGCTCGAGCTCGTTGATGGTGGTTGGGCGATACTGGTTGTGGTTAACGGTGAAAGCAGCGGTGTTGGAGATGGGAGCAGGCGGAGGGGAGGCACGGTGGTGTCGGTGGCAGTTGGCAGGTGGTGTCGGTGGTGGTGGCAGCAATCGACGGTTGGAGTCAGAGATGGGAGCAGGCGGCGACAGCTGAAATCCAACCAAGAAGAAGAAAAATGGGGCACCCCATGGTGCCTTGATCTATTTTATAATCCCTTTAACGAGGGAATTGATATCCCTCAGTAAAACAAAGGGAAGGTAACCTCCCTCGGTTATATTATTATTATTATTATTATTATTATTATTATTATTATTATTATTATTATTATTATTTAAAAAATAATTCCAAATTACCGAGCGCAACCAAATGACTTTGATATTACAGAGGGGGTATCGAAATTCCTTTGGTAATAATGAGTATATTATGATTCCCCTTGGTATTTTGCCAAGGGCATTCCCGAGTTTGTTATTTTTTTTAAAGAAAAATTTAAAAAATCAAAATATATAATTACCGATAATTAGTTTTTTTGGTGATTTTAAAACAAGAAAAAATCAACCATGTGGTATCTTTAAAAAAAATAACGAGATTGCATTAATTACATATGCAATTGAACCACTTGATCGATCTATATAATATAGTAAAAGATCAACTGTATCATACACACTATTGATGTAACATGTTACATGCCAATAAAATTATACTCGATGATAATTATATATTAAAATTATGTTAATTCCATTTTAAGTGTACAAAGTGACATTATATGATTTATTTTAACGTTATTGTTCTTCTTTTTAATCTCAAAAATACCGAGGGTGACCAATTGCCCTTGGTATCTTACCGGGGCATTTGGAGGCCCTCGATGTTTTTTTTTTTTAAATAAAAATAAAAAACATACAAAAAATTTAATTACTATCAGTATTTCTTTTGTGATTGTAAAACAAGGAAAGCGACCATGTGGTATCTTTATAAATATAAGATCAATCGTATCATATATACTATTAAAATTACATGATACATGTCAATAAAAATGTATTCAGTAATCATTATATATTAAAATCATGTTAATTATATTTTAAGTGTGTCAATTGATATTATATGGTTTATTTTAATGTTATTAAATACTTTTATTCTTTTGTATTGTTTTAATTTTCAAAATACTGAGGGCAACCAAATGCGCTTAGTATTACCGAGGGTATTTGGAGGCCCTCATTTCTTTTCAATTTCCATTTTAAATCTTGACTATACCAAGGTTGTATTCACTCGATATCAACTTCCTGGGTATTTCCTTCGGTATTAGTGGCAGAAAACAATGGAGCCAATATACTGAGGGAATCACCGAGTGCACAATATAAACTGCTTGGTATTTCCTTCACTAGTAAAAACCCTTGGTATGCCCCTCGGTATTACTGAGAGAACAATTTCCCTTGGTAAATCCCTTGATAATCCACTGTGTTTTATTATAGTGAGTGGTGGTAGAGGAGTCTCATTGAGATCGACCAATCCGACCTTCAGTTTTCGGTAACTATACTTCCGATGAACTAATGCCGTAAGAAGTTAAGGAATTATATAATTTTGTTAAGTTTGGTGTTAATGAAGATTCACCCTCCGACGATTTGATTGGGCTAACCTGATCAATCTTGTCAATGATGCGAAAGAAGATGGAGAAGGTGGAGGTGATGGTATGCTTCCACCGTAAAGAAAAAAAACAGCTCCTGGGATGAAAAAATCTTCCATTTTCACCCTTCATTTCAAAAAGTGAAGATAGGTGGTGAAACTCATGCCCAATGCAATTATTGTTCTAAGGATTATACCTTTGGTGGTAATAATACCGGTTATGGGACGATGAGAACACATATGAACTCAAAGCATCCCGATAAAATGGGTGTTGAGATCTATCAAACTCAACTAAACTTCACGATTTTATCTACCTCGACCAATTTTGCCAATGGGAGGGTCAAGCCACGAGTTCCTTATTTCAATATACTGAAGTAAAGTATAAAAAAGATCTTTCAAAATTTGTTGTATTCCTTTTAATCTCTCCGATAATGATTACTATAAATATTTTATGAAGCTTACTTTTAATCACTTGAGTACCAAAGTTTCACGTAATACGGTTACTCGTGATCTTGGAAAGGTTATTGGTAAATATATACTTATAATTCGTGTTTCGAATTTGCTTATAGAGAGTCTCGATATGTTCAAATATTTGGATGGGTCATTTTCATGGAAATGATTACATGGGAATTACATGTTATTGTTTGATGATTCTTGGACTTTGTTGAAACATTTTATTGCTTTTAGAAAGCATTATAGTGAGCATATCACGGTTAATGTTTTGCACAAAATTCATACTATTTTATCCGATTTTGGTTTAGTGATGTAGCAAAAGTGTGAAACCTTCATCATTTAGTTAAAAAATTATTTTCAATTACTTTTGATAATGCCTCCGTTGATACTGTTATAGTCTCTCTCAAATCAATTTGTCAACATTCTATTGATGGTAAATTTTTTCATATTAGTTGCATTTGTCATATTTTAAAATTATGTGTTCAAGATGGTTTAGCTATTCTGAAAAGTGAAATTGCTTCGATTAAGACGACAATATATTATATTTCTCAACTGGAGGGGGAAGGGATGATGCTGGAACCCCCCACCAATGCTTCTATAGTACCTGCAATTAACACCCGTCAAGGTACAAATGTTGCAAAAACAACAGTTTGCATGCCAAATAATTTTCTATTGAAGTGTTAAATCATTGGAACTCTACTAATAAATTCTTAAGTGATTCTTATGATAATAGAGATGTAATATGTAGTTTCTTTAGTAGTTGTATATTTCCCCATATGTGGGATGATTGCACAAACTTGATTACACTTTTAAAAATTCTTAACGACGTAACGGTGACTATATCTGATATTTATTATCCCACTTCTACACTATTTCTCGATCAATATATTCAACTAACATATTACTACCCATTTACTCGATTCGCCTCCACTACATGTTTGTATTATAAAAATGCTGACAAAATGGGTAAAATATTTTCGCATCATTCCTGATTTTTTGTTTTTGGTTTCTAAACTTCTAGATTTAGTTTTTCAAGTAGAAAAATTAGAAATTTCGCTTACCATATATTATAGCATTAAGGCATGTTCTATAATGCTTGGACCTTGAAACTCCTAACCCCTCATCTTGTGTTGAATATACTAGAGAATCTTTATCTTATATTTTTCATGAACATGCTATAGCTTCTGGTGATTTTAATACTCCCCCTTCCCCTTTTACTCCAAGTTATGTGAATTTGAATGTTGGTACTAGTAGTAGTGGTGCTCCACGATGGTATTCTGACCTTCGAGAAGCTCTAACTCCGTATTTCTCGTATGTTGCGGATACTATGCGAAAACGACCAAGAGCTAGTGCTAGTCCATATTAAGAATTGGACACTTATTTAGGTAGTTTTAATTTTGGAACTAACCCATAAGATCCTGATAGTACTAACGATCTTGTGCAGTGGTGGTCAGAAATATTTTCTATTTTTCTTATACTTTTTAAGATAGAAAAGGAGATTTTCATGGTTCCTGTACTAACAGTTTCTATTGAACAAGTTTTTAGCATTGGGGGCTATGTGTTAGACTAGTGATGATCTTGATTATTACTTACAAATCTAGAAATAAAATGTTGTTCATGAATTAAATGAAATCCAAAAATGCAAACAATAACCCGAGTTCGATGAATGTGAAAAAAGCGACCAATACAATACCAGCACATCAGAAGCAACTTGAACAAGGACACACCTCCTCCACTGTTAGTGTTCAGCCCCAAGGTGAGTTATAAGGTAAGTATATATGAAAACCACGTGGGCTTTTATTCTTAATGAGAATATGTAGGTAAGTTAATTCTAATATTTAGAGTCCAAATTCTTAATTTTAACTTCTAATATTAGAATGAAACTCAAGTCTTTTTTTTTTTTATCCTTACCCCCTCACTAGTCACTGGTTCCATTTGTAAATTGTCATTTGAATTTTAATTAGTAATTTTTAAGTTGTAACTTGTAAGTGTATATAATTGTATTGAATTCGTTTTTTTTAAACATAATTGACATTGTTGTTCTTGTATTTTTTTAATAAATTCATATAATTGATAAATAATAATTGTACATGTTAAAAATTATTTTATATTTAAGCCATTTTTCAAATTTCAAAATACATAATAATAATAGTAAAAATATTTGGTTACCCATAGGTTACGAACCATAACCGTAACTATTTTTCATCCATTTCAGTTACAATTATCTCACCTCCAGTTAAAACCAGTTATTTAATTGGCGGTTAAAAAAATGATAAATGAATAATATTCATTTCATCCCATAATAGTAATCTATTTTCATTTTCACGTATATCAAGAAATGATAAGTAATTAATATAGGAAAAAAGAATTGTTGATTACAACATCAAATATGTGATCTCATTAAAACCTTATATCATAAGATCTCATATTATGCCCCTTTATTTTTTGTTAATAAAACAGAGATAACTTTAGATTTTAGTCTTCAAAACATGAAGTCTCAAGTCTTAGTTATGACATGTAAGAAAATAAGGTTTTCCATCATTCGAATCATTTCTTGGTAGCTATGTCAAAAATCTTAAGTATCAAATACTTAGCTAGTCAAAACACATATTCAGGGAAGTTTTAGTAATCGAAAAGATCTTTTAATATAATTTAACTAAGCAGAAGTGACTTGTGATTTGTTCTCTGTGTTGCAGATGTAGCTACAAGCGCCAAACTTGATTGAAGGGTTCAAGATAGTTGAATATTTGTATCCATCAAAATATGAATAAGGATTCTTAAGATCTTTGCTAGATTTGGAAAGACCATCGACAAGAAAAGTTTAGATAAGTGGTCAAGATGTCAACAAAGAATCCATGAAATCTTAGGGAGTTGGTCAGAAAAGTAGTTAGAAATAGTATGTAACTACTTTTGTAAGTTAGGAGGGAGTTCGATATTTTAAACGCAAGTAGTTCAAGCACAAACACTATTTTAATGAAAGAGTTTTGAGAGCAAGAGGGATTCTTCCTTAAAAATCTATTTCATGTTTTTATTATTGTTTGCTTCTGCTCTATTTAATGTTTTTACATAGGATAATTATTTAGCGGAATATATTTTGAGAACTGCATAATTTCAATTGACACCGGAGCAGTGTTTTAATTGTTTTTACAGGATAAAGATTGTTGCGGACAAAGTAGATGGCCATAAACCATGATCTAGGATCGATGTCTCAACTCCGGTGTTAGATGGATCCAATTATTCTTATTGGAAATCCATGATGACCATATACCTACGCTCCCTTGGTAGAGGAACATGGGAAAGTACACTGTCCCCTTGAACACATCTCATGATGCTTGAAGCTACATCTACTGGTAAAGAGGCAACCAAAGATGATGCCAAGAAAATAGACGACTCTAAGAAAACTAAAAGCTCGTATTCACTTGTTCTTAAACCGAGGAAAATGTGGAATGATAATGATAGGATGGAAGAAGAAGCTAACTTTAGAGCTTTATTCACCACTTTTAATGCTATAGATCAAACTCGACACAAGATGGTTGTTAAGTGCAGCACCTCGCATGAAGCCTGAAAAATTGTTGAAAGGCAGTTTGAAGGAATGAATGCTGTAAAGGAAGATGAAAGCATCAAGATGTATTATGCTAGATTTTGTGACATTGTCAATAAGAGTGCCATGCTCGGTGAGGAAATATCAGAAATAAAAACAAGTTGAAATAATCATGAGAACTCTTCCCAAGAGGTTTCGTGAGAAGTGCATCTCTAGAGATTCTCGTGCTCCTAGGAAAACTTGATCTTGATGACTTACCAGGAGAACTTTGAACCTTCGAGATCAATAATGGCTATGACATTATTAAGAGCAAAGGAATTGCATTCAGGGCCAATGTACCTACACCATCTTATGAAGAAAAACACAAGGATGTAGCTGCATTCAAAGAAGGCATTGCTCTTATTAAAAGGAGTTTTGGGAGAACGAAGAATAAGTTCAATTGAGGAAAATTCTATAACAAGAAACCATTTGACATCACCAAACTTTCCAATCGTTAAGGAAAAGACAAACAAAGCAACCAACCACTCTCCAAATTATTTAGACAACCTGTTGAAAGGGATCAGTGCAGAGAATGCCGTGGATTTGAACACTTTCAAAATGAGTACCCCAACTTCTTAAGGAAAACCAAAGCTCTCAATGCAGTATCGAGTGGATCTGAACCAGAGGAGGACTAAGCTGAAGAGACTGATCATTCTAGCAATCTAGCTGTCAACTCAAATTCAAATCTCTTCTGCCTTACTTTATCCCTTCAGACTCCTGATATGGAACAAGGTATGGTTTGTTCCCCAAATATTCTGACAGTGGTTCTAATGATGATGTTACAGTTCCTAGTGATGAATTCTTACACACAAACTAGCAATCGAGGAGTGCATTCAGGCTGGCCAAATAGTCAAAGAAAAATGTGCACAGATCAAATCCCTGAAGAGGTACAATAAGCATTCAAAATAACTAGCATTAGACTTGATGTTTCTATATACTGAGGTTTAGACCCTGAAAGTAGAAAACTCCAAACTAAAAGAGAATATCTCCAATGATGAGATGGTGTCTGGTAACCAAGAAGCTAAATTAGACAAGGAATTCTCAAAACTTACATTATTGGACAATGATCATAAATTGTCAAAATAGGTATGTATTGAAAAAGATCATGTTATTGAATCTCTTAGAACTAATTTATATGGGTTGCAGCATATCATATGTAAAATGAATGCCATGATTCTGTCACTTCATGTTAGTCTAGCAGGAGAAACGAAGAAATACATTGATTTGTGAGATGTTCATGCACTAATTGATCTAGAACTTGCCAGCAAAACTAAGGAACTCACCAAAATAAACCAACTCCTCCAGAGGATAAACTCCATCAAAGTGACTTGAGGAATTGATAAGTATGGGTAAGAAACTGATAAACATGTTCTTGGATTTAATGATAAGAATCTAAACATTGGTAGCACGTCTGAACCCAGAGGTAATAAAGTTGCATCACCTTCACCAAGAATGAAGCAACATCCAAAAAAATATTTATGAAATTTTTTATTCCAAGTTTTCATTACTGTGGAATTTCAAGTCATATTCATTCTAAGTGTTATGCCATGAATCATGATTTACACACATGAAAGGTACACACATGGAGTTCTAGTGGTATCCCCTCACGAACACCAAAATTAAAAGTTGACTTAAAAGTCACAAGTTTAAAAAGACTTGGATACCAAAAGATAAACTTCGATGACTTGCATCAATGATGTCTTTAAAAACAATTATAAAAGGAGAGTCGTACTTTGATAGCGGATGTTCTAGGTACATGACTGGTGATAGATCTGATCTTATAAATACTGTGTTTATGTCTAACTCTACTGTTACTTTTAGTGATGTTGTCAGTAATAATGTTTTAGGTGTTGGATGATTGAATGTTGAAGGCTTACCAAAATTAAAAAATGTGTTTTTTTTGAATATCTAAAAGCCAACTTATTTAGTATTATTCAATTATGTGATCAAGGCCTAAATGTTAGTTTTACTCAAGATAAATGCCTTGTGACTAACAATTTGAATGAGCATGTTCTTACAGGAGCCCGATCGGTTGACAACTGCTATCTAGTTGAGCATGTACTTACATGAAATTGAATCAAAATGAGGGGTACTGAGTTGTGGCACAAGAAATTAGGACACATTAGTTACACACACTTGTTTTTGTTGTCAAGTGCAGGTGTTATTCATGGTCTCCTAAGATTTCAAGAAAAGAAGCATGGTGTCTGTGAACCTTGTCAGAAAGGCATACAGAAGAGAGATCCTCATAAATAATTCAAGAAGTTACCACCAATCAAGCCCTTGAACTGCTACACATGGACTTGATGAGACTGAGTCAAGTTGAAAGCTATAATGGTATGAAGTACATTCTTGTGATAGTTGATGATTTATCTAGACATACTTAGATAGATTTTATTATAGAAAAATTTGAATTAATTGAATCATTTAAAAAACTTGCATGAAAGTTGAACATGAAATGAATTGCAAAATTGGTAGAATTAAGAGTGATCATGAAGGGAATTTGAAAATGCTCTATTTTCTAAATTCTGTGATTCTTGTGGCATATCTCATGAATTATTTGCACCTAAGACTCCACAAAAAAAAAAATGGTATTTTGGAGAGAAAGAATTGTATCTTGCCCGAAATGGCTAGAGTAATGCTTATATCACATAACATGTCTCCAAGATGGTGGACTGATATTGTAAATACAGCATGTTATCTCATCAACCGTGTATACCTTCACAAAGGTAGTTGAATTACACCATACGAGATCTAGAAAGGTAATTCTCCTAGCCTTAAAAATCTTCATGTGTTTAGATTTAAGTGCTACATTTACAATGATAGGGATCAGTTTGGTAAGTTTGATTCAAAATGTGATGCAGCTCAAATCCTTGGGTATTCAAATAACAGTCATGCATATAGGGTCTATAATATGAGAATTGAAACTGTTATGGAATCAGTCATTATTGTTTTTGATGATGACACTAACCCTGTAGCTACATCTGAATCTATCGTCCAATTATCACCTCATGATCTGACAACTTCATTAGAAGAAGTACAAGATATCAATAACACTATGGTTGAGATTAAGTCAGAAGAGTCTGGTCAAGTGTTTGTAGGTAAAAGTGATTGAGTATGATGTTGCTACATCTTTCGAGAATGATCCTGAATCAAGGCGGGACCCAACTGCTAAGATTCAAAAGGATCATCCTAAAGACCTTATTATTGGTAATTTGATGATCAGACATTCTTATGTTGCTCGTTAAAATTCTGTGATTGAACTTAAAAATGTAAAAGTAGCACTTAAAGATGAAAATTTGATTCAAGGTATGCAAGAAGAACTTGAACATCTCACTAGGAATGGTGTATGGAAACTTATCTCTAGTCGTGAACCTATCAGAGTGATATGTACCAAGTAGATCTTTAATAATAAAACGTATGAGTTTGGTAAAATCACTAGAAATAAGTCTCCTCTTGTTGCACAGGGATACACTCAACAGGAAGGTATTGACTTTGATGAAACTTTTACCCCTGTTGCTCATTTAGAGACTGTTAGAATGTTTTTGTCCATTGCATTCTTGAAGCATTTGATTGTTTATCAAATAGACATTAAAAGTTCATTCTTAAATGGAACTTTAAAAGAGATTGTGTATGTGAAGCAACCTGAAGGTTTTGTTGATCCTCATAAACCTAATCATGTCTATCAGCTCAAAAAGTCCTTGTATGGACTTAAACAAGCTTCTAAGGCATGGTATGAATGTCTAACCAAGTTCCTACTTACAAAAGACTATCAGCGAGGAGGAGCAGATCAAACCCCTTTTGTTTAAAAATCAAATGAGATATGATCATTGTACAAATATATGTTGATGACATTATCTTCGGCTCCAACTCGCAAGCTTTGGTTAAATATTTTGTGCATAATATGTTCAAGGAATTTGAGATGATCATGGTAGGTAAAATTACATACTTTTTAGGATTGCATGTTGTGCAAAGTAAAGATGAGATATGTATACATCGGAGTAAGTATGTTAAGGCTTTGATGAAAAAGTTTGGTCTTGAAAATGCTAGACATTCTAATACTTCCCATGGTAAGTCATAAAAAACTCTCCAAGGATGATGCAAGAACATTTGTAGATTAGAATCTCTACAGAAGCATGATTGGAAGTCTCTTGCATTTGACTGCTAGCAGACCTGACTTATGTTATAGTGTAGGTGTGCGTGCAAGATACCAATCTGATTGTAAGGAATCCCATCTGAAAGCTGTGAAGCACATAATTAGAAATCTTAGTGGGATATCAAATTTTGGGATATCTTACTCGCACAATACAAATGCTAGCCTTCAGGTTTTTGTGATGCAGATTGGGAAGGGAACATTGATGATCGAAAAAGCACCTCTGGAGGGTGTTTCTACATCGACAACAATTTAGGTTTATGGTTCAGCAAGAAACAACTGTGTTTCTCTTTCCACTAACGAATCTAAGCACATTTTAGCTAGAAGATGCTATTCCCAACTTGTGTGGATGAAGCAGATGATGCTAGAGTACGGACTCGAGGTAAAATCAGTTCAACTCTTTTGTGACAATGCCAGTGCCATTAATAAATCTCGTAATCTTATCCAACATTACCGCACTAAGCATATGGACATCAGACATCATTTTATTAGAAACTTAGTTGAAGATGGGATAATCACTCTGGTTCATGTTCCTACACTTTACTAGCTTGCAAATAATTTTACAGCAGTGCTGGATGCCCAAAGATTTAATTCTCTAAGAAAATCCTTAGGGATGAGCACTTCATGAATGTTTGCATCTGTATATTATATATATATATATATATATATATATATATATATATATATATATATATATATATATATATAGGGTTGGGTTCCGGTGAGAATAGGTCCATGGGTGAGAAATGAGAATAAATCTTAACCACTACAATTAATCTAATCTAATGGTTCTTATTTAATAAAACAAACTAAGAAATTCTTTCACCTTAAATTGAGACTTTCAATTAAACCCCATAATCTTCAAAATTATAAATCAGCCCCCAAAAAATTCCCATCGAAAACTTAAAAAAAACAAAACAATTTGCTTGTGAAAACGATAAACATCCCCCTCTTTCAGGAAAATGAAGAACCCTTATTTTTTGGGAAATCAAATTGAAGATCGACTCGAGGTTTTGGATGCCCCTTTATCTTTTTAATTCGTCTTGTTTCTACAAACTTGAATTTTGGAGGCACCTTCCTACTCGAGTTTGCAGGCCCCTTGCCTTTTCGGTTTTTCTTGGTTTGTACGAACTTTGATTTTGGAGGGCCTGCTTGATTTTATCTAGTTTCTACGAGATTCGATATTTGTTACACTACAATGGATGCGATTGAATATGAATCAGGTATTATTCCTATAAATTTACGGTAGTTCATTCGATTTTTAGATATTCTCGATTCAGGGATAGTTTTTTCGATTCTGTGGTTATTCACCTGAAAGTTTTGCACTTCGAAAATTATTAGATTATCATTGTGTGGATTGATACATGGGAAAACTTATAAATTCTTTATAAATTGTATATTGGTGATGTTCTCAAACCACATGACCATGCCATATAGAATACAATGAAGCTGGGCTTTTGCACTCGGAATTATGAGGCTGTTGTTTGATATTAATAGTTCAATGTGTTCTGTTGATTGATGTCATTTAGATGATATAGGTGTTATATGGTTTGTGCACATTTGTGTTTCATCATGTGTAAAGTAATACATTAACCATTGCACAGTATGTCCCATATGATTTAACAGTTCTATGCACGTTGTCATTTACTGTCTTTTTAGTTGATGTATGTGTGATGTGGTTTGTGCAAAAGTAAGTGTCAATATGTGCATGATAATGTACTAACTTGTGCACAATGGTGCATTAAACTCTGCATGTTATGATAATTTTTTTGTCGCATTATCTATTGTATGTGTATTGTTTTATGCACTAATTTGGTTGGAAGTTTTGCAGGTGATGTTAAATGTTCTTCTCAAAATTGTGAGCCAATTCAAAAAATGATGTTCATGATACCTAGCTCTACAAACAATTCTTATGCCTCGGTGGTTGGTTTTGAATTTTGGAAAAAGAGTGGTCGAGAAAATCCAATGGAATAGAACTTGAAGAAGTAAAAACAAAGGGTGTGCAAGACTTGTGGTGAGAGAGAAGGCCGTAATATGAAAACTTACCCAAAGAGAAAACTTAATGGTAAAATGCATAATCGTCACCTTTGAAAATTATTTTCTCCTAATATTGTAAAATTATTTTTTATTTTTTATGTGTTATCTAATTGTAATAATCACTTATTTGCACATTGTAACATGTAGGTGATTTGAGAATAGAAGCAAAAAAGAAGTAATTGACAGATTTCAAGATCTGCTTTTAATATTGTTTTCGTATTTTTATTATTATTTTTTTAAATTTGCAAAATGGTTTATGCACAAGTATAGTTTGTGCATAACCATGCAATAAATCTTGCGCAATCGTTCAATAAATTATGCATAGTAGCATTTCCTGATTTCCTGTTTAAGTTGTTGGTCTATGATACTAAATGTGAGATTGAAATGTGGTTTGTACGTGTTTTAATATTAAGAACTTTTGGTCATTTCTTTTTTCTTTCATCGTATTTTTGGGCTTGTTGTTGATATACCATATACTATAGTTTATTAAAGTACAAAACTTTTGGCTACTCCTTTTTTCTTTCATCGTACAGAACTAACATATATATATATATATATATATATATATATATATATACTATATATATATATATAATATATATATATATATATATATATATATATATATATATTATTTTGCACATTTAAGTTCTAATATGTGCACAATAAAATAATGCAATCAATTGTGCACAATATGTCTAATATGATTTTACGCTTGTCCTTAGATGTCATTTCTACTGGTTTAGGTGCACTGTAAAGTTTGCACATTTAAGTGTCAATATTTGCACAATTGTGACTCTGATAATGCAACAATTACGACCCTTGAGAATTGTTTTCTCCTAATGTTATAATACTATTTTTTATTTTTATTTTTGTGCTTTCAGCTCTAAAATTTACTTGGTGTCATTTATGATTGTAATAATCACTTCTTTGCATATTATAATTTCAGGTGATTTGAGAAAAGTAAAAAAGGGAGCAATTGGTAGATATCAAGACTTACCTTTAGATTTATTTTAATTTATTAATTTATTAAGTAATTTCAGAATTTAAGAGAGTATTGTTTCAAAAGACAAGTGATTTTTTTATGCGGCCATCGCAAATAGCTTGGTTTTCTTAGAATTCAATATGTGAACATTCAAGCAAGTATTGTTTGGTGATTATGTTTAAATATTTAAATTTGCCCGATGATTTTATTATCTATGCATCTTTTTCTATTTGTTCTTTACTACATTTTTTTAACAATATTTGCAGCAGGCACTGTTGGTACCATCAATCTACGAAAATATGATATGCACAATAATCCAATAAGATATACACAATAATTTAGTAAGATATGCACGATAGTACTATAACATATGCACATTTAAGTGTGAAAAGGCTTTTCCCTCCGGCTTGCCATAGAGAATGAACTCAATTTTAAATCAATCAGCCCTATAGATAAAAAAGTTCTACCCGACATAATGAGAAAAAGCATTCATTGATTCTAAAAGAATTCCCACGATCTATATAAATTCGAGCAACACAATTATTGCATTAAAATAATCAACAAGCTGCACAAGAAAAAATAAGTGTATTTTTGAAGTTACAAACTTGATAAAATCCAACAACTTCAAAATATTCCAAACTTTAATACAAATATACATTCATATTTCGTCAATTTCTTGTGGTGTAAAAAGTCATTAATATTGAAAAACCTCACAGTTAGTCACCATAATTATGTACAACAATGACTAGATGTTTGCACATTTGTGACCACAACCAAGCACATTATCAATTTATTAACAATCATAACCAAAAATACTCACAAAATCCTATAACCATTGAATTTATCACACTACGAACAAATCACATGCCCATATAGCTATTTAATTCTTCTTCTTTTTAAGATAAAAATATTTATTCAAGCTTAATGAGAATCAACGCACCAGACAAAAAGATTACAACTCGGGAGAAACATATTTCATTAGAATTAGGTCCAAGCTCTTGGAAATCTTCTTTAGCTTGAAGGCCACGGGTAGTCAATGTATTAACTGCATGTTGCATCAGCGAAAACACCTTTATTCCTCGTTGGTCATAAATTTTAACCGGCCAGCCTAAACTTCAACCACTACTATAGAGATTTCATTCCCGGGTTCTTATTTCTAATAACAACAAAAATTGTGCAGAATAAAAGGGAAACATCAAAACTAAAAAAAAGTCAAAAATATGAATTAAAGAAAGCAAAATCAGTTACAAAAAAAATAAACAGAACATGGGAAATTATAAACAAGCACAACACCAATCGAGTGCCAAATCGCTTAAGCAAGTCTTCGAGCCTCTTCAAGTTGATGATGATTCTCTTTAACTTTTATTTTTGCCTTCTTGTCTCTAAATTTGGTCTATATTTATCCACCGTTTGCCATAAGTTTAGCGAGATGTCACAGTTTTTCATCTTCTTCTCGATTCCATTGCGATTGCAATTCAAGAAAAATGCACATTAATATACATGATTTTGCACATTCATTAATAACCCATTTGCACATTCATTATAACCCCTAACATGAAAATACTTTACAAGCTATATTATAAGTCAGACAAATCAATAACAATTTTTTAACAATGCAACTCACTAGGCCCAAATCAATGAGAATATAATCTTGAACATGTCCCTCAATTGCATTGTCAACAGGCAAATACTCACAACGTCATTACATTTCTTTTTCCATACACTTTCAGCTGCTTCTGTAAATTTTTAAAAACTAAATCAAAAAATTCATAAACTCTTTGATGCAACAACAATCTGAATCAGTTATGTGCAACAAATACTAAAGTAAATCACAGTAGGCACATTCCAACAATTTCAAGTTCTATTAAATATAAAATGCACGAGATTGGGTATCTATTGCTAAAACACGACTAATAAGCATAATGCATATGATCGAGAAAACTCGAATAAAATTCAAAATGCACAACGCTAAATTGATTCGAGAAACATCAAATGTGATTCGCGTAAAAGAAATTCGAGAAACAAAAACCCTAATGTTCACAAAACTAAAATAAAAAACTCAATATATGCTTGAATAAATAGAAATAAATACAAATTCCACAATGAGGAATTGATTCGAGACAAACATACAGGTGATTCGAGAAGAATATACCGTGATTCATGAAAAAAAAAAGAAAAAGAAGAAAAAGAGAAATGTACCTTTTGTGGATTTTGGACCATGGAAGATTCACGAACCAATTTATGAAAATCGATGAAGAGCGAGAAGGGAAACAACAAATCTGACAGCGAAAATCGATTGAAATCGGTGAGAAAAAGTGAATCGATAAGGGGGAATTGATGGGGATTGGGGTTTCTTCTCTCGTGAGGCAACATGATGATACGATCTAGGCAGGAATGAGAAGGGCACAATATGTTTAGTTAAAAATGTCTTTAATTACTGAAATGCCACCAAGAGTTTTTAATCACAAGTATTAAACTTAGTGGTCAGGATTTATTCTCATTTCTCACATAAGGATCCATTCTCATATGATCCTACACACACACACACACACACACACACACACACACACACACACACACACACATATATATATATATATATAATTATATTATTAATCATAGTTATCATATAGGCTATTACTTGCACTAGACTTAAAGTAAACACTTTGCATATTCACCATAAACATTGCTTTGATTGGATATACAAGTGTTCAAACCCAACCCACAAGACTATAAAAGCTCCTTTAGTTTTCTCCAAATACTGTGTCACATCACTAATGTTCGGAAAGAGTTGCTTGAATAAGTAACTACACTGAGTAGCTTCCGATTTTTAAAAAGAGCTTCATGTAGAAAACAAAATGTAGGGTGTGGCTACGAAAATGACATCCATCAAGAGACAAATTGCTCTCACAGGTGTTATTGCATCTGAAGAGAAGGATGGTCTCCTAAAATTATGTCTTAAAACGTAACTTGCTTAAATACAAAACTCATTGAGAAAAATATCACCTCATTAAAATATCAATCCATGGAAAAATAATTTTGGGGTAGATCTCTGATAAAAACATGTTAATTATCTCTAAGCAATGCATGGATTTACGAGAATATAATCGGGGGGTAGATCTCTGATGAAAACAAGCCCGTTATCTCTAAGTGAATCGTGAAGTTACACATAAATTATATTTGGAGATATATGATGTGGCAATAATATTCATTTTTGTCTCACACGTACTACACAATGCCACAATCGTAAAAGAAAATTGTAGGGGGAGTTATAAAAGTCCAAGGGTTTCTAAGTGTTGGGTTGTATAAACTTCATAACATTGTATTTGTAGTTTCAATATTGTGTGTATGATTCTTGCATGCATTTACGTAGACATATTTTTCATGATTTTCTTCCTAAAAAATCGATGGGCTAACCTTATTTTAGAACTAATGTCTTGATTTGATATTCTTATCTAAGCCTAATTTTCAAAATTAACTTTTATTTATTACTAAAAATAATGCTTGGTGTGGAATTATTTTAGAGGAAAAACGGATGTGTATATGGTAAGTTCTGGAGGCAAAATCTTTTCCAATATCCCTCGATTCATGAACCGCCTCTTCGCTTCCCTAAAGCTTATCAGCTTTTTAGCCTTTCTCATACGCCAACTTTTTCTTCCCCTCTCTTCACAAACCCTAACTCTGTTCCCTCTCACCTTCCTTCTCTCTTACTCCCTCCGTTTCACAATATAAGTCATTTTAGAGTAAAATTCTTGTTTCACAATATAAGTCATTTTGCTTCTTTCACACAAATTTAGGAGAAGACAGAGAAAGAAAAAGGTAAAAAGTGATTTGGGAATTGAGATATTTGAGGAGAGAGGAAAAGAAAAAGATAAAAAGTGAATTGGGAATTGAGATAATTGAGGAGAGAGAGTAAGATAAAAGGAAGTTGGGTAGTTTACGAAAATAAAAAATTAAATATTTACTCATTTATCCCAATGCGCACGATTACACCATTCACTATCGTTCCTCCCAACTCAGTTAAACCACTCATGCTCTCTTCAGAAGGAGTAATCATCCCACACAACGTGCAGCTTGAAGGGATTTACAATTTTCCACTACCGATGTATAAAGGTACACCTCCACTGGATGCTATTCCAAATCTGACAGCTGCTGATACCCATTCTCCTCAGGGGTAGAAATTTGAATCTCCCATTCTCCCTGTGGCATCTAAACCCTCGATGAGTTCCTTTAACTCTATTGGCTTCGCGCTTGAAAAATTTTGATTGCAAAAACTCCTTCTCAATCTGGGATTGTGCGTGCCACAGTCCCTACTTCAGCCTGATGCTCCTTCAAAAATCTGAAAAGAAGAAGACGCCTACTACCTTTTCCTAATCTCCAGCGGATCTTTTTGGTGACGCCTCTATAGAGAAGATGATGCGCCCTTACATTTTAGGCGCTATGTATTTTATTCGGTTTTACTCACCTGAGGCTGAGAATCAGATCCAAGAGTTTCATAAAATGGAATTTCATCCCAAGCATAACGTCAGAGTGGAAACCTTTGAGGAGGTAGATCCTTTTGCCTTAATTAGTGACCTGGGTCTAGAGTCTAGTGCCATGAGTATTTCTAGTTTCTGTCGTCAAATAGTTATGAACTCTATGCTAGTATGAGTCCTGATGTTGTTGTCTCTTCTAGTCCTAATTGTTTATGTGTCTTTGTTCGTAATCACATTGTTTAGTTTTCCCCTTCTGTAATTGATGTTTGTTTTGGTCTGATTCATGATCCATCCTTATCTATGGATGCGAACTTGGATGTTTTTACCACAGTCATTGCTAATAGACAACTAGTTGAGCGGGTCTCTCTGGGTGCACTGGTGATAAGTAGAAAATGTGCATATTTTTAACTGTTAAAATCATATACTTATATAAATTTTATTTATTTGCGTCGTTGATTTTTCTTCTTATTGGCACATTTGGTCTATGATACTTTAATATTGGAATCTATGTTTATTTCAGTGATTTTGAAGTAATTTTGGGCTTGAGAAGAATGAGTGTGGGCCTACGATTGGAGTTTAAACGAGAAGGAGCCAAAAATCCAAAGAAGTCGGTCAACACTGCGTTCATCTTCCACACTGGGTTACCCAGTGCCAGCTCGGATTCAGAAACTTACACAGATTTGGCCCAGAAAATAGAAACGGCCCAGATCCAACTCTTTTAAAAGAGCACGCTGCATGAAGAAGCAACCCTAGACAGCAAAAGCATGAGCTGAAAACATATGGAAGGAAAAAAAAGACAACAGATATAAGGAGAAAATAGGGAACGAAAGGAAGAATATCAGATTCGAGAGGACGAAACGTGAGAAGAGTGATAACACCATACGAAGGTATGAGTATCCATGGAGCAGCAACAGAGCAGGTTTTGGAGGTTTTCGACAGAGCTTGATCGCGATGACGTTTGATATATATTACTATCTTTTTTCTTTTCTTTTTATTATGAACATCATGACGTCTGAAGTTATGTTTGGCTAGTTCTTTTTAATCCAGTTCAAGGTGACGTTCGAAACATATTTGATGAGATTTTGATTTAAACTCCGTTACGTATTCTCTAATTGAATATCTCGAATATTTTTATGTTATAAATTTAATTATTTTTATTATATGGTTTCTTGATATTAGTTTGGCCAACTAAATTAGGGTTTTATATCATTTATGCTAGAATAGGATTCGTAATCCATAATTTTTGCGAGTCTAATTTCACAAGTAGCGACGATTAAGCCTAGTCAATTAGATAACATAAAATCAAGATCTCTTAGGTCGAGTTTATGAACTTAATATCTTGTATATTCCATTGTTTTAGTTTTAATGCGTCTAGAGTTATAGATTTAAAGAGCTTATTTTTAATCACTCATCTAGATAGGTTTGATTAAAGAGCTCTTTTAATTGAATAAAATTAAGAAACAATAAGGGTTAACAGAGCTTGTTGTCGGCTTCGAAATAGGAATTCAAGGGATTAGATGAGAGTATAGCGCCATATTAAATTACAATTAAGTCGAAACATGGATAAACGGAACTAAGAACCAGAATTCTTCTCAACTTGGAATATTTATTTTTATTATATTTTATTAGTTTAGTTGATTTTGTTTTAAATTATATTTTTGCTTTAGTTTAATTATTATTGTTAGTAGTAGATTAAATCTTTTTAACCAAACCCCCCATTACATATTTAATTAATTACGTCAATTATGTACGAATAATTTTATCACTCTCTGTGGGATCTACCCTTATTTGCCATTTCTACAAAATAGTTGAGGTAAAAAAGGTTATTTAATTTGTGTGCTTCGACAACACACCAACTAGTCAATGCTCTATTATTCAAAGCCAATATCCTTCATAAATTTAGCTTGCAGAACTAGACCCCCAAAGTCCTATTATGGATTCTGAGAGGTCAACCATTTGCCTTGGGCAAGTTGAATTTTGATCATGTTGTCTCATATGCCTGTAACCCTTGTCCCCATTTTAGGTTGCTCTTTCTCTGCCTATTTGGTCTATCTTAAGTTCTGTTGGAATTAAGTTAGATACTCGCAAGGGTAATGTACTTGAACCCAAGATTCCCCCTCTCATTTTTAGCCCCAAGACAATAAATGCCTAACCTCCTGGAGGCAATATTGAGTTAATGAAGTCCTCAAGTGTTACTACATTGTTGTCTGAGTTCGTAGCCTAGGAAATTACCTTTTGGTTTGACTATTAGTGTTGTGTACATAAATATGTAGTCTATCTCAAGACTGTCCAGTAGGCTCTCAAGCCTAAGTGACGAGTTTCTTCGACATCTCAGTTGAAAAAGGGGGATAAAAGCAAACGAAGAGGCATGGGCAAAAGAGGAAAGAGCAAAGCGAAGAACACTGTTGTTGTGGATGATGATGAGTGAGTGGATGATGAAAAGAAGTTATCAAAGGAGGGTGAAGGATGGTGCAGAGGAGTTATAAAAGGAGGATGAAGCTACATCGGACGCTTCAGGTTAATTGACTCCTGCTGGGTGAACATCCAATCCTACTTCTTTTTTAGTGTTGATGTAGTGAGGATCGAATGTAATTTTGTATTGGCCGATGATGGTATTTAGTACCCTAAAATATTTTCAAAACTTGCCTATAATTATAAAACGGGTGGATATGTGTTGAGTGACCTTAGTGGTCTAAAACATTTTGGAAACTAAGTACAGTGTTGAACTGTACAAAGTTTCATCTTTTGTTGACTGTCTATTGAAATCTAACCTTTTCTGCATGAGTCTTCTTATACAAGATTACTTTGTCTTATATGTGTTTCTATATCTGGTTGTATACTTGTGTTTTGATTTATTTTCGACTTGATTGCAGGCTTCAAGAAACAAGAATTTTTATAACTGAATGCCAAAGGGGGAGATTATAAGAAAATAAGGTTTTGCATCATTCGAATCATTTCTTGGTAGCTACGCTGAAATCCTAAATATCAAGTACTTAGCTAGTCAGAATACATATTTAGGGAAGTTTCAGTATTCGAAAAGATCTTTTAGTATAATTTAACTAAGTAAAAATACTCATTTGTGATTTGTTATTTATGTTGCAGATGTAGCTACACACATCAAACCGGAATGAAGGGTTCAAGATAGTAGAATATTCGGGATCCAAAAAAATATTAATAAGGAGTCTCAAAATCTTTGCTAGATTCGAAAAAACCATCGACAAGAAAATTTTTGATAAGCGGTCAAGAAGTCAACTAAGAATCCAAGAATTCGAATTATGCATAAGGAAGGATCGAGTAAAGAAGGAAACAAAACTTGCCTAGGATTCTGATTTCCTAAGGCGGTTGATATCAAACATGCCGCGTAGCTTGGCCCATGTAAAAATCCGTCTCTCTCAAGGAAACCATCTTATGCGATGTTTATAAATAGTGGATAGGATTCATTGTAAAAGTATTTTGAGTCGAATACTTATATTTTATATTAGGTTTTCAGTATATTAGTACATGTTTTGACATTACCTATATTATTAAGACCATAATTCTTATACATTTTTAAAAGGTAATAGGGATTAATATCTTGGTAACCATAGAAGGAAGTTTTATAGGTTTGAAATACAACGGAGTTGGTCAGAAAAATAATTAGAAGTAGTGTGTAACTACCTTGATAAGTCAGAAGGGACACTACAAGAAATCACATGTTTTATGACGATTTTTTTTCCACCCATAAAATTTTATCATAATATGTTTGTCAATAGTGACGAATTTTAGTTTTGTCACTGAAAAATACATTTTGATGACAATATTTATTTTTGTCATCATCGATCTAGTTTTTCGTCACTAATTCGCATATTTGATGACGATTAAATGGAATTTATCACAATAATGTAATGACGAAAAAAATGGGTAGGAGAGAACCTTTCAGCGATAAACTAGTAATCAATGGTGATGACATTTGGTGTCACAATAAGTTTTTATTTTTGACAACACTATATTATGTAATTATTTTTTCCATGAAAAATGGTGACGGCATCCAGTGTCACGATAAGTTTCTTTTCATGACAACACTATATTTTGTCACTACTTCAAGAAAAATAATGACAACATTATTTTGACCCTAAAGTCTTATTTAGTGATGATACGTATGACTTTTTCATTCACATCAAGATTTAGGATGCGACTTTTTCAATAACAACTTGATAATAATTGGTGATGACATTTGGTATCACTACATTTTTTTTTTATGTAAGTATTTTTCATCATTACATATTTATTTTTCTATGTTTATTTAACTAACTTTATAGTTTTTAACGACTATATTATTATTATATAATATTTCTTAAGTTTCTGTTTTTAAAATTGATTAAATAAGTTTACAAATTTAAATAATAGATTATTATTTTTTCTTTAGATTTTAAGTTTTTAAATTTATTTATTATCGTATTATAACATTTTATATTTATGAAAAACTTCTCAATTAATCACTTTATCCAAAATCTCTTTTTGTGAACACCTTTTTTTTGTGTGAAACATTTATTTAGAAGTTAATCATATTTTTATTATATTCTTATCTAATTTATTTTATATTATTTCAATTATGTTTTTCATTTTTAAAATATATCAAGTAATTATTTATGATTAAATATTTATTTAACTTACTTTATAATTTTTAACGGTATTATTATTGAATATTCTTAAATTTTTTATTTTACAAATTTATCTTATAAATATATATATATATATATATATATATATATATATATATATATATATTATATATATATAATACTTTTTGGTATATTTTTTTTATGATTTTAAATCTTGAGTTTTTTAGTATTATATTATAACATTCTATATTTTGGTTTTAATTTCTTTTTTGCTTTTTTTATTTATTAAATAGTTATTTAGAATTTATTTTATATTTATGAGAAGTATTAAGTTTTGTATTAAACTTAAAAAATGAATTTCTGTTAAGTCATGTAGGGTTAAAAGAAATACTAAACTTCTTTTTGAATGTATGTTTCTTTGTTTATAAAATATAACATAAGAACCATGTGGTGGAGTGGTTGGGGCTAGGTATCAATATTTAAGCATTCTGGGTTCAAAATCCTTTGAGACACCTAAAGATATTGCTCGTGATGACTCGACGACCAAAAAACACAAAGTTCTTGAAGTAAACAACCTTAGGCAAAGTCGGAGGTGAAAAAACACTCGGTCAACATCGTCATGCCTTTTGAGAAGACTAAACTTGTTCGGTGGTGATCATTTGTTAGTTTTTATATCCTCCCGCAGTGTGTTCATGCTGATAGGTATGTGTTTTCTTGATAAGTTTCTTGACTTAACCAATAAAGCACTTAATGTAAAATGGTGAGCTACATATATATGGTTGTGGCGCTATTTTTATTTTATTTTTTCCCTCAAAATTGATACAAGTATAACAACCTTACTGTATCTGGTTTGTTTTTGCTCTTCGATTCGTACAAATTAGATTTGTGGGTTTTCTATTTATATTGATGTAGATAAGCTTCGTATGTGATTGTGGTTTATTACTTGAAATGTTGAGGTCTATTTCATGAGTTATGCAAAGTGTAGCGAGCACATAAATTAATTGACATAAAAGTAATTTTTCTAGTTCTTTAAAATGCTCCGAAATTCTTTTTTTTTTTTTTTTTTTTTTTTGTTTTTTTTTGTTTTTCTCAGAACATAAAGTGAATAACTATTGTGTAGCAATTATTAAATTTAAATATTGATTATACTTGGGTCTTAAATATTTAAATTTTTAAAGTTATTTGTTGAAATTATTTCAGGTTCATGCTGAATGATGGAAAACGAAAAGTGAATTTGGGTGTCATTTGCGTTCTCAACTACATTTGAACGAAGAATGCAGTTTTTTTTTTTCCTTTTATTTTAGGGAATAAGTTTATTTATGACATTGTACATTTCTGTTTAGAATAGATATATATTAGAAAATATTTTTGCCTTCTATTACTTAGAACATCTTGTGATTTTTAAATTTGCATCTTATCAGAATATTTGTAAATTTGAAAGCTAGTTATGAATGTTATAATATATTATAAATGTAAAAAGAACAAATTATTATTTATTTATTTTTAAAAATAGTTTTTGAGGGAGTTAATATTACAACTTGAACTGTCATATAATGATTACAATTTTGTCACTTAAAATAACTCATTTGTGATGATTGACACGTCACCATATAAACTCATCTAAAGACAATGGATTTTATCATCATATGTACCCCTTAGATCATCATCAAATATATATCTTTTGTGATGATTATAAAATTCGTCATATATTGCTAGTTTTTTCGTGACATAACGTTTCATCACCTTTTATAGTAAATGGTGACACATTGGTTTGTCATTGTAAATATAGATGTTCAGTGACGGCCAATTTTGCGTCACTATAAAATAAATCTATCGTGACCAATTACATTATATTTGAAAAATGTTTAATATATACTATGACAATATGGGCATCATTATAACTTAATAAATATTGTCACTGTAATTATGATCGTCACGGAAAGTCAAATATTTTGATGACAAATTAAGTGTTTGTCACTGAAAATGGTAACTTACGGTGACAATATAGATCTTTTGATGACAACTTTTCAATCACTTACATGGCGAATTCAGCGTCACCAAATAATATCACTTATGATGACAATTTACATCAGTGTCATCAAAATCGAACATTTAGTGACGCGTTTGAAAAAATTATCACTTTCACCTAATATGACATTCATACCATGACGACCTCTGTGACGCTCAAATGTCGTCATCGATTATTTTCAGTGACGAAAAATAGATTTTAAATGACGAAATGTATCATCATTGAATCTCAAATTTCTTGTACTGGGAGTCCGATCTTGTAAGTCCAAATAGTTCAAACACAAACATTATTCTAATGAAAGAGTTTTGAGAGAAAGAGAGATTATTCCTCAAAAAACTATTTTGTATTTGTATTATTATTTATTTTATATTTTTACGTAGGATAATATTTTATATCAATATATTCTGATAATAGCATAATTTCATGACAGTCTTTGTGCGCGTCGTTCTTCCCCAATGTTCAACACAAGCATACACGTTAGAAATAACCTTTGTTACTTAAGAAAAAGAAGAAGGAAATGAGAACTAATTAACCTAGGGATATCAATTTTCAATTTTGCGTGGTGGCTTGTGATTTTTGAATTGTTCGTAAATGTTGTTTATGCTTGGTACTATTCTAAGGGCGGTATTATAAATCAATTTCGTTTTTTTTAATGGTGTAGTCTTACCCAATATTGAATTAAAAAAATAAAAACAAACAAAAACAATCCAGAGTTTTGTGCTAAACCAAATACTCTAGTAAAATCTTTTGGGAGTTGGTGGGCTGATGATACTCTGATCTATGAGCCAAATAAAAATTGTGCAAGTATCTGCAGCAACTAATATAGAAAATGAGATAATCTTAGTTTCTGTTTTGTTTTTTAATTTTAATTTAATTTTGTACCATAGAGAGGCATCGATATCATATATATATATATATATTCCACCGCAAAGGGCCAAAGCTTTTGGTACGTGACATGCCAGGGCGAGACCGCCCGCTGCTGTATGTGCAACAGTACGTGTTTGTGTGTACATATGATTCTAATTATTAATTAATTAACTTTTCAAAACGGCCGGCTAAACTGTAATTTAGGATTTATCACTGCAAAGTTGTGATGAAATTTGGTGCCGTAAACATCATGTTTCTTTTAACTAAAAAAATAAAAATAAAAAACTGTAATGATCGTGTTAAAATTCTCGTATATCTCTTAGAATGCTATTTTTCCCGATATTTCTCAAGAATCATTTTGGAATAAAATGCATGTTACATCATTTGCACCATGTTACATCATCTGGCATCAATTTTTAGTTGTATTTGTTCACATGGTGGTGGAAATACAACAATAAGATAACAAGAAGATATAATCAAAATTACTAAAGACTTATTACAACTAGATAGAAAATTAAAATAAATAATAAAAATGAAGTGTTGAAATTAGCGAACTCCTTTATTAAAATTTTTATTACCCCGGGTAGTCATTGGTCTATGACAGCAAATCTCCAAAAATAAAACGACAATGGCACCAGAAGGACCACTGAATTCGGTCACCGTAGCGTACGAGAATTGACCAGACAACTGAGCAATAACCCTAACCGTAAACTATATGATACGTGAGACGAGTAGCGAAAATATGAGATGTATGTATGCTGATGATTTTCTCAGGTGCTCATTTATACTGCATAGGGGGTAATATTTATAGTTGAGAGAGAGCCTTAAACAAGTAAGAAAATGGCCGGAATTAAGATTCCTATTACAAATCAATCTCATTGTTTTAGTCAACAAGAAAGGTTAGAAAAGTTCCACAAAAGGCCTAAAAAGTAGGAAATTAAATAGTCTTTGGTTTTAAAATTTTAAGACCCAAAGAGGCCCAAACCCAGTTGGGACAGGCCGCAAGCCGCACCCAAGCCGAGTCGACCGACCGAGTGGTCATGTGGGTGGTGGCGCGCGTGTGGGGATTTCCATCCCCACTCAACTTGTAACGAATGTCAATTTCACGTACATTATAGTTATATATAAAGAGTCTCCTTGATAAGTCGGATTTTCCATATTTCAAACGGAAATTTCACAACCTCGTCAACTTCCGAATCCACTTCTCAAATGTCCAACTTTAACCATTGATTTCTCACTCATTCGGTTATGAATTTGTGAAAGTGAATATAACACATTCATCTACTCGCAACGCAGATTGTGAATATGAAACCTGTTTGCAAAGATAACGACCTTTCTATATTTAAAATATTCAGGCAAAATTACCAAAAATATATTTGACAAATCCTCTTCTTCAAGAGTTCATAATTAATCTGAACTTAGTTGTTGTGTGTTTTTTTTAAAGCTTAAAACAAGTTTTAGGGGACTTCTATAGTGTCGTGAATGTACCATTTCTCAATTAATCAGAACCATTAAATTAAAAATTAATTATAAATAACAGTAGATCAATGTATGTGAATGCATGGGGAGTGGGAGTATGGTGCCTTCACGGCATTGTAGTCATTTCTTAAGTTTTATGCCCATAGTTATAAAATATACAGAACAATTAAAAATGAACTAGGGCTGTTTTTCACTATCATGGGCCCATGGCAAATATAAATGAAATAAAAAGCCCAATACGAAATGGACAGTTGTAGGTAGGAATGAATGTGTGATCCAGTAGAAAGACGGTTGTCATTGAGCGGGGCAATGAGCTTAGTATGCATTATGACATCAAATGCAGCTAATATTATAGTAGTATAATGAATTACATCATATCATATACTATTGCCGATCAACAGTATACTATAATAGAGTAGCGATGTACTATATCCAAATTTCGATAGGTCAAAGTACAAGGAGATTAACTGAGTTGCAGACCAAAAGATAAATAAAGGTCCAATAAATTAATAATATCTGAAATACTAATAATTGAAATATAATGATGGAGTTAGAGTATATTGTGCAGAAATAATATTTTATGTAATTATATAAATAAAATTAAAGTAATAAATAATAATAAGTATTTTTCTATGGATAGGGTCTTACTTTTTCCCAAGATCTCTATTATAAGGATAGTCGGTGCGATAACTTAAAATTATTCAAATAAGACTCTTTCTGCAATCTTATATATCGTAACTATTTTTTGGCGAACACTTGAACTTTCCCACCACTCTATGAACTCCTCCTAAACTGAAAAGATACTCATTCCATGCTCCGAATTAATGAAAAAAAAATTAAGTTTCAATATTACAAATATAGACCGAAATCTTACTATAAAATAAAATGGAAAATAAGTTTTCGATTTTTTTTATGATATACTCATTATTTTATACATTAAAAATATGACTTATGATTTGAAAAGTATAACCATCTTACATGAGAGCGGAATAGTATATTGATTTTGTATAGTGATTATTAGTTTACTAACTATATCGAAAAACATGTAGATAAATTTGTTAAACATAATTTCTTTTTACTTATTGTAATAATATAATAAATAAAATAAAAAAAATATTTGAAAACGTCTTTTCACGCCCAGGCTTTCAAGGCTTGAGGCTTGGAATTGACGCCTTACCACGTCTCACGTCTTTTTAAACCTTACATTAACACCCCATTTGCAAAAGCTGTGCACATTTACAAAAACTTCAAAGGATCTGAGAGTGTAGTACACTTAGTTGACAATGGTGTAATGTGTCACCCGTCAGATTTAGAAGTTTGAAAATATCTTAATTAAACTCATCCAGAGTTTGCTTCTCAAAGTCGAAATATAAGAATGGGCCTTTACAAACATGGTTTTTAACCTTTTGGAAGTTTCAGGGTTGATTTGTACATATTTGTGTGTGATTTTCGTATATTTTTGCATTTTGTTTTGTGTGTTATAGCGGGTTATTAACTCGTATTGTAAAATTTGAAGGTCTATGGTTTTAAAAATAAGTCTCATATTTACGATGTTGTTAACAAAGTTTAACAACACTGGTTAACAACATCGACCAGAGTAAAATAATAATATGCAGCGAAAAATAAATTTAAGAACATGGTTTAAACAAATTCAGTTCACAAGTAAAAGTACTTGTGAACTTGGGTGTACAAACCCGAAAACTATATTACTTTCTTGTTTTTCGATCAATACAAAGATATTAAGTAATATATAAAAACTAAAGTATCAAAACACATGATACTAAATACTTGTCGCCTAGGTTGATCAAGCTCTTCTCCGTCACGCAACTTCGAATAACTTGTCTATCTCGAACAATGGCTCCAAGTAGTCTTCTTCTTGCTCTTGCTTTGCGTCTTGCTTTGCGTCGATCTTCTCTTCAAAATCCAGTGCGTGAAAAGTCGATCCAAGCTTTAGGAATCCCCTTGTCTTAAATAGACAAACATAGAATCCTAAACTTGGTAAATACCTAAAACAAATCCTAAACACAGTATATGAAACTAATAAAGTTTTAAACATAAACTAGGAAACACAATATATTCCTAAACCTAGTTTCCTAACTTATTTTGTGCCCAAAAAAGGCAAATAATAAAATAGGAATTATTGCCAAGAATAAACTTCTCAACAATCTCCCCCTTTTGCCTTTTTGGACAAAACACTACGACGCAAACACAAATGAAAATAAAAATACTAACTCCCCCTAAGTTAGAAAACTCCCCCTAAATCAAAACACCCAATGTTGTTAAAATTCAATCCAACATTACATACCAACATTGTTCAAAAAACACTTAATCAAAACAAATCAAAATAAAGGAACTTAATGACTTCGAACCCTCTTCGAACGACGAGGGGATGTCGAAGTTCCTTCACCCCTTTCCTTCCTCTTCTGCATTCGCATCATTCTCCTCAAAGCCTTATCGCGAGCGCGAATTCGCTTCCTTCGCTTTTCCTGAGCAAGACTCGCTAAGGCTTCGGCAACAACAGTATTTGCACCATCAGCAGCAACAGTATCAGCACCATCAGCTCTATCTCCAACATCACCTTCAGCAGCAGCATCTTCAGCAGTGTCAGCGTCCTCAACATCTTCAGCAGCGTCATCTTCTCCCCCTTTTTGACCAGAAAGCAAAAGGGCCTTCAAGAGAGAGCTACGAAGAGCCTTCAGCTGAGTCATCTGCAAATCAATAGAAGCGACATGGGCACGAAGGACCTGGGCAGAAATGTGGACCATGTTGGGATCGCTCCTCCCAACATCACTAGCAACATCAGCCTGAAGCGGTGCTTGCCAAGGTAGATCACTGACTCTGGCACCAGTAACATGCTGACCTCTCGAAGCAAACCAATCAGCCTCACCCGTGAGCACATCATCAGGACGAAGTGTCAAATCTTGGTTCCTTTGTATTGAAGAAAAGCGACGAGATTGTGCTTCTCAAATAGTTTAACCGGGACACGGCGCTCTACAATCATGTGTCGGGTCCGGTATTCATCAAACAACTCAGCAGCTTCAACAATCAGAAACTCCTCCGAAAAAGGATCGATATCCTCAAGCTCAAGTACCGGAGTAGGAGTGTCTATGGAGGACCGGGAGTGTGCACATGCATCGGAAGTGGATGGCGTCGGAGCACGAGAAGCAATCGGAACAGAAGCAGCACTGGAAGATGAAACAGATGGCGAATGATGTGATGTTGGTATGGGGGAACCAACTTGAGTAGCAACATCGTCCTCCATAGAAACTTTCTTTTTCTTCTTGTCTCTCTTGCATGCATTCAGAATATCTCGGAGAGGGACATCAAATGAAGAATCAGGGGAATACTCAAACAAATCTGGATCAAACGCAGGTTGATCCTCATGAACCGGAGACGAAGGAGGAACATCGGTAGCTGGTTTGGCGGAGCTGGTCACTTCGCCGGTGATAAAATCCAACACATTGTAGGGAGGGGAGGAATACTCAGTCGCAGAGGACTTAGAAGAGACCTTGACTTTTTTCGGGTTAGGTCTCCTGCCAGCCTTCCGCATAAGCTGTTTCCGGCGAGTAAACTTCTTCTCCGGCAAACTTGGGGCAGAAGAAAACGGCGGCACAGACTCCTCGACCGAAGCAGCAGGAACAAAGTCTTCATCATCAGGGTCGGACATCACGGTGACATCCTCCGCGAGGTTCATGTGCTCAAGCGGCACATTGCGACGCGGACCTGCCTTGCTCTTCGGTACTGCGGGCGGCATAATGCCGGGTGGAATATTGCGCAGGCGTCTGGACCTCTTCAAGGTAGGATTCCCCACTCGCCCAAAGGTTTCAGCAACAAACGCTAAATCCGGGGGATTATTGACATCAATTTCATTCCCAGGCTGTCTTGGGAACACTTGCGAAACAGGAACGACGTCAATCGGTGGCGAAATTGGAACAGCAGCGCTGGAATCTTTTGCCGGCGAGGGTGGTGGCGATGTTGATAGCAGTGGTGGGATGGAAGAGGAACCACCACCGATTTCGATGCGAATATCCAGGCCACCAACTCGCACATAGGGTGCAGGGACCTGTTCGCCGGTGCGGCGGAGTTCTGCCGGTATTTCTGGAACAGACGAAGACGACGGCGGGTTTGACATCCTGCAATTTCTCAAAAGCACACAAGAAAATCGAGAGAATTGAAGAAGGATAAGGAAGTTTGAGAGTTTCAGTTTGCAGAGAGTTTGAGTTGTGATCAAACGGTAAAAAGGTTCAGGTTTTTATGCCCAAAAAAAATGACCGTTGCATAAGGAGAGAGAAAGTAACAATAAAAGGAAAAAAATCCTAATTTTACTACCCAGCGGATTTTAGAGCCTTAAAGCACGATTTATATTTCCTTTAAAAAAGCGCCACTCCCCCTTAGATTAGGCTACGTGATCACATATCAAACCCATTATCTATTCCCATTATCTCTATTTTTTTTATTTCAAAACAAAATTAAATTGTATAACCCTGAATACAAAATCGGCCGAAAATACAAAGTTGAAATTAATGAACCATCAGCCCAATAGTACCAATCTTGTGCAATGTTAATTTTCACTCACCAAATTCACCTCGTTATTACCTGTCCAGCCGTCCAATTTTAACTCCACTGAAACACTCAGTTAGCTCAACTCAAAACAACATTAAGAGATTTCAAGAAAGACAAGAACACAAGCAACACACGCACAGCATGATGACATCTTCACAAAATATGAATGTCCTATGGGATGCCTAAAAAACATGACCTAAAAGAATATACAGAAACATATTAAGATTTCAGTGACTTGATCCAATGTTGCTTTTTATTACAAACAACATTATAAACCAACATTGCCTCAGGTGAAGTCAATGGAAACTTACCCCTTAACCCAAGTTAATGACAACGCCAAGATCTCTCAAGAAGGTAATATTTAAAGATTGGATCATTTTGTATCCAGATTTTCTTCATCCTTGAAGGGATTTGAACCTTTTAATCTTCAGCAAAGCTGTTAAAAACCTCTTATTTTTGGACATGTGAGAAAACCTGTTTCTGCGGACAAGTCCCACAATCACCCAATTGAAGAGGTTGGTTCTTTTTGTCGTCATTTTTATTGCAACACAGGACCTTACTGCACATTCAATCAAACTCAATGCATTATGATTATGTATGACAAGAAAAATAAAAATGAATGCAAAAGTATACAGATGTTATGACTGATGTTGATAAGAGGTGTCACAACATCACAAACCAACATTGGTTCAGACAATGCACATACCGAGATCTATCCTCAAACGAGAAAAGGTCTCAAAATCTAATGCCTTAGTGAAGATGTCAGCAAGCTGATTATCTGTTCCAATATGCTCAAGACTAACAATCTTCCTCTCAATTAAGTCTCGAATAAAGTGGTACCTTATGTCAATGTGTTTGATTCGAGAATGCTGGACTGGTTTTTTGGAGATGTCAATGGCACTGGAATTGTTACACAGCACAGTCAAGATGCTACTGTGCTGACCGTAGTCCTTTATCATCTGGTTCATCCACAGTAATTGTGTGCACGCACTTCTAGCTGCTATGTACTCGGCTTCAGCTGTAGAAAGAGATATACAATTTTGCTTCTTGCTGTACCAAGAGATTAAATTGTTACCCAGAAAAAAACATCCCCCAGTAGTACTCTTTCTATCTACCACATCTCCAGCCCAATCCGAATCAGTGTACCCTACAAGTTCAGTACCCGTATCTTTTGTGTACCACACACCTAGTTCACTTGTACCAGCAATATACTTAATTATTCTTTTAACTGCTTTTAAGTGTGACTCTTTTGGATTAGACTGATATCTAGCACATAAGCACACACTATACATAATATCTGGTCTACTTGCTGTCAAATACAACAAACTCCCTATCATACTTCTATACATGGTGTTATCAACACCCTTACCAACATCGTCTCTCAAAAGCTTCACAGTTTTTCCCAGCGGCATTTTCTTGTGAGTTTCACTTTCTAATCTAAACTTTTTAACTAAGTTCTTAGCATATTTAGCCTGGGAAAGGAAAATACCGTCATCAAGCTGTTTAATTTGTAAACCAAGAAAGTATGAGAGGTTACCTTCCATGCTCACCTCGAATGTATCGGACATCCGAGTAACAATCTCCTTGACCATCTGCTCGTTAGTGGATCCAAAAATAATATCATCCACATAAATTTAGACAATTAAGATGTGCTTATTGGATTTAAGAAGGAATAAAGTTTTATCAACTTCCCCTCGTCTAAAGTTCAAATAAAGTAAATGTTGAGTTAGCCTTTCATACCAAGCTCTTGGAGCTTGTTTTAAACCATAAAGAGCCTTTTTCAGTTTTAAAACAAAATTTAGTTTTTGAGGATCCACAAATCCTTTAGACTGTTCAACATACACTTCTTCACTCAAGACTCCATTTAAAAAAGCACTCTTAATGTCCATTTGATGCAATGAAATCTTCATATAACAAGCAACAGAAAGTAAAAGCCTTACCGACTCAATGCGGGCAACAGGGGCAAAAGTTTCATCAAAATTGATTCCTTCAATTTGCGTATACCCTTGTGTAACCAGTCGAGCTTTGTTCCTCACAATGTTGCCAGCCTCATCAGTCTTGTTTTTGAATATCCACTTTGTTCCCGTCACATGAGAATTTTCTGGTCGTGGTACTAAATACCAAACATCATTTTTGGCGAACTGATCCAGCTCTTCTTGCATTGCCCGAATCCAGAAATCATCCTTGAGTGCATCCTCCACTCGCTTGGGCTCTATTTTAGAAAGATACAAAGACTCACGAATCTTAGAACAATTAGTAGACAGACATACGTACCTGACCATCTCCTTGAAATTAATCTGTCTCCATCTTGTACTCCTTTCGTCTAAATCACTGATAATTTGGCCCACAGGGTGGTTTTTCTGGATTCTGGATGGAATATCCCTTTGATGAAGATCAATGGGATCAGCTGGATCTTCTTCTTCTGAATCAGAATCAGATTCTGCGACTTGGCTCGATGTTGGTTCTGATGTTGGTATCCCTGTAACAACATTGGTATCAACATCACTCAATTCTCTGGGTTCAGCACCTGCATCTTTGTTCTCAATACCTTCATTTTCATCTGAAGGATGAGTGACATTTTCTTGAGGATTTTGATCATAAACCAGATCATTATCCTCGGTAGGTTTGACTCCACTCTTTAGATCATCAAACTTGAAATTTACTGACTCAAACATGCTTCGAGTTCTAAGGTTAAACAACCTATATGCATGACTATTTTGGGAATAACCCATGAAAATGCACTTATCACTCTTTGAGTCAAGTTTAGCTAGATGATTTCTATCGTTGAGCACATAGCAAATACATCCAAACACATGAAAATAGCTTAAGTTCGGTTTTTTACCCATCAATAACTCGTAGGGAGTAGCATATGCACCTGGTCTAAAGTAAGCCCTATTTGTAATATGACATGCAGTGTTATTTGCTTCGGCCCAAAAATGTTTTGCTATTCCATTAGAAATGAGCATAGTTCTAGTCATCTCAGCAAGAGTCCTATTCTTACGTTCAGCTATGCCATTTTGTTGAGGGGTAATAGGTGAGGAAAATTCATGGCTTATACCCTCCGAAGTGCAGTATTTTGAAAAAGATGCATTTTCAAACTCTTTTCCGTGATCAGTTCTAATCCTACCAATGTTCACATTAAACCTCACACATAGCTTCTTTGCAAGTTTTTTAAAAGTCTCAAAAGTTTCAGATTTTTCTTTTAGAAATTCTACCCAAGTAAATCTAGAAAAATCATCAACAATAACGAATACATACCTCTTACCTCCAAGCCTCTCAACCTCAAGTGGACCCATGAGATCCATATGTAGTAATTCAAAGCAAGATGATGTAGTGAGACTTTGCTGGATTGGATGTGGTACTCTTGCCTGCTTTCCTTTCTGGCATGCTTCACACACAGGTATAATCTTGGTGTTGAGCTTAGGCAGCCCACTCACAGCTTCTTCTTTGACCAACCTGTCCATCATCTTGTAATTCATATGTCCAAGCTTTTGATGCCACAACTCAGCATCACTTAATTGGGACAGTTTTCAAAAAGCATCACTTTTAATTTGGTAGCAATTATCTGAAGTCCTTTGACCAGTGAGAATACAAGGTCCCTTCTCCTCATAGACTTCACACTTCTCACGATTGAATTTGACACTAAAACCTCCATCGCATAATTGACTTATTCTAATCAAATTTGTAGTAAGTCCTTCTACCAGCAGTACATTTTCAAGAGTCACAATGCCTGGAACATGGAGAGTTCCTTAGCCAACAATTTGGCCATTCGCGCCTCCACCGTACTTTACTTTTCCACCTCGAAATCTGACAATGTTGGAAAGCAGCTCCTCGGACCCAGTCATATGCTTGGAGCATCCACTATCGAAATACCAAGCTCCAGGGACGTGTGACTTCAGGGAGGTATAGATCATGTTACACTTGACGTTATTCTTCTTGACCCACACTTGTTTGAACCTGGTGTTGGTATTGATGTTGGTATGACGGAAACCATCATTGGATTTAGAAGCCGCATTAGATCTCTGAAATTACCTTCTCTCGCCTATGATCTTCCAGCAAAAAGGCCGAATGTGTCCGGGCTCGGCACAATGATGGCACACGAAGTGTCTCCTTCTCTTCTTATGTCGCTTGGGCAATTTCTGCTCCTGACTTGTCACTTGTGGTGGCTGATTTGGTTTAAATCCTATTCCTTGCTTCAAGGTTTCAGGAAAGCTGATCTCCAAAATTTCATCAAACTTCGCCTTGCCTTTTTTCAGATTTGATATGGTTCCTTGGACCTTTGTCAACTCGGTTTTCATATTTTCTAACTTAGCATTCTTCTTGGTAAGAGATGTCTTCAAACGGACAAATATGTCCAGCAGATCATCCTTTTCTTTGGTCAGTTTCTCTACTTCTTTCACAAGAGCCTTGACCTTGAGAACATGTTTTCCCAGCTAACAAACAGTTGCTGGTGCTCAACACTTAGCAGTTCGTACTCCTTTTGGTAATCAGTAGTTTCAGCATTCAAGCACACGATTTTAGTTTCAAGGATATCAACATGGACGTCGTCGTCCCACACAACATGGGTAAACAAGGATGGAATAAGATCAGTTGACTCGGAATCATTGACATCCTCAGTGAAGTCAGTAGCAACCATGCTTTTCTTCCTAAGAGTATTTGGACATTCATTCTTGTAGTGTCCCCAACCTTTATATTCATGGCATTGCACCTCAATGAGAGGTCTCGTGGGGTTGGATGCATCTGGGAGTGCGGATGTGGATTGAGATCTGGGAAGAGCACGTCCAGTAAATTTTGGTGTAGACACCTGTGGTCTGGTCTTTGTACTTGAACCTACAAGGCTATTCTTCTTCTTCAAGAAACTATTGAAACGTTGGGTGACAAACAACAATTCGTCTTCATCAAGCGTAGTGGATTCCATCTTTTTCAGAATCCCACTGAAATCAAATTCTTCATCATCTTCGTAGTTGTTTGGATTAGCGTCTGAAGAGAAGGCAACATTCTTCTCTTTTAAGTTGGAACCAAGGTGTTCCATCTCATACTGCTTAAGGTTTCCAACTAAGGTGTTGAAATCGATGTTATCAACATCTTTAGATTCTTCTATGGCAACCACCTTCATATTATATTTTTTCGAAATAGACCTCAACAGTTTTCCTACAAGACGAGAGTTAGTTATTGCCTCACCAAGTTCTCTGCACTCGTTTGTAATGTCTGATAATCTCATTGAGTAGTCCATGATCGACTCCTTCTCATCCATTCTCATCACTTCAAATGTGGACAACAACATTCTCAGCCTTGATTTCTTCACTCTCGCAGTTCCTTCACACACCCTTTGGAGTGCGTCCCATGCGTCCTTTGCTGAATCGCGATTCTTGATGAATCTGTAGTAGCTTGCATCTACATAACCACACAAGGCGTTGATGCATTTAGAATTCCAGTTCGCAACAGCCACTTCGTCAGCAGTCCAGTCTTCCTCTTTCTTGGGGATGGTGTCGCCTTCACCATCAGTGACACGTGGCTTTTCCCATCCAACGAGGATGGTTCTCCATGCTCGTTCATCAATTCTTTTTAAGTGCCAACGCATCCTCTGCTTCCAGAGAGAATAATTTTCTCCGGTGAGAATCGGTAGCCTTGGGTTGCCTTGAGCGTCCATAGCACCTAAACAATAAGGATCAGTACTTAAAAGGTTAAGTAACCCGCTCTAGACACCAATTGTAAAATTTGAAGGTCTATGGTTTTAAAAATAAGTCTCAGATTTACGATGTTGTTAACAAAGTTTAACAACACTGGTTAACAACATCGACCAGAGTAAAATAATAATATGCAGCAGAAAATAAATTTAAGAACACAGTTTAAATAAATTCAGTTCACAAGTAAAAGTACTTGTGAACTTGGGTGTACAAACCTGAAAACTATGTTACTTTCTTATTTTTCGATCAATACAAAGATATTAAGTAATATAACTAAAGTATCAAAACACATGATACTAAATACTTGTCGCCTAGGTTGATCAAGCTCTTCTCCGTTGGTCACGCAACTTCGAATAACTTGTCTATCTCGAACAATGGCTCCAAGTAGTCTTCTTGTTCTTGCTCTTGCTTTGCGTCGATCTTCTCTTCAAAATCCCGTGCGTGAAAAGTCGATCCAAGCTTTAGGAATCCCCTTGTCTTAAATAGACAAACATAGAATCCTAAACTTGGTAAATACCTAAAACAAATCCTAAACACAATCTAGGAAACTAATAAAGTCTTAAACATAAACTAGGAAACACAATATATTCCTAAATCTAGTTTCCTAACTTATTTTGTGCCCAAGAAAGGCAAATAACAAAATAGGAATTATTGCCAAGAATAAATTCCTCAACACGTATTTTCTCTCATTTTTCTTTCTTTTAGTTTTTATGTAGCTCGTGTCAATTTTTGTTTCATTTATTACTCTTTCTCTTTCTCTTATGAATGACAAAAACTAAATAAAGGTTCGCAATACATGCCTGTCGGTCGACCTGCAATCGACGCGTCTTCAACGTATCACCAACCCACGTCGAAATCCCGAGTCGATCAACCTGCCAAGGTATACTAGATACCGTCGATCAACAAAGCACGTCGATGCGACATCGACGAGCGCATACGGCCGAGTCGATTGACCTGCCGAGAACAATGCGCCGTCATCGATCGATAATATTCGTCGATGTAAGATCGATGATAGAGATACCGTCGATAGTCTACGGTCGTCATTTCCAGAAAAAATTACCACGGTGCCCTCCTCGACTTACACTTTAAGCGTCAATATTCCCTAGCTGTGACCAGATCTGGAGATTTACCTTTTTTCTTTTTTACCTAGATAGCTCACTTTTAAACATTTGAATTCTTCCATTATTCCTCTATGATTCCTCTCTTTATAACTTGCTTTTAATTATTGATTTTGAAGACTACGGTGATTTGGATATTGGGAAACTAGCTCGTTGGGAGCTCCTTGGTCTTTTTATGTGATTAGTATTTGAACAATTATTTAGGCAATTTCAATCGTTGATTTCTAGCGATTCTCTTGTAGATTTGGGTATTTATATTGAATATGTTGATTGTGTTCATTTTGATATTTGTTTAAGTGTTGAGTTTTGGGCTGAATTTATATGCGTAAGATTGTTGAATTTATGATTTTTTTTAATCTAGATTGTTATTCCTTCGGCGTTTAGAAGTTGGTGAATTTTATGACTAATCTTGGCTTTAATTTTATTATCGAACACCTTTAGTTGCTTACATGTTACTTATATTTGTCGATTAGTTGGCATGTTTAAATTAAAGTCATGTTAACTATCTTATTCTTGTTCTTAAAAAGAAAAAAACCACAACATTCTTTGATCCCGTGTTTAGTTAAATTATGCTAAAACGAGCATTTCAATTCTGATTGTCATTCCTTCAGAGATTCGACTCGAGTCACTTACCACTTACAACCGCTCTGTTCTCTTGCAGACGAACCTTTCATTAACAAAAAGTAAGTGCAAAAAGTTTGATTAAAAGTATGGCGATGTTGTCGGGGAATGCCAAAGGTTTTTAAATGTTTGTTCATATGTGATTAATTAGTTTAGTGTAATTTCATTTTATTTCGACTCGATATGTTTGATTGTTTGTTTAGTGTATGCAAGGATGAAGAGTACTTGGTGGAGAGCTTGTCCCTTTCATGGACAACATCAACAGACTCAATCGTACAAGAGTCGCACCCGGAGGAGTTGAGGACGATAGTCCTTAACAAGAACCAATAAAGAAGCTACCAATGAATCTTCCCGACTGAAATCCGAACTTACCATAAAATCAAAATGAGCAAAATGACATTCCACACCCATACATTAATCCAAACTTGAATCGCAATCCTCCTGATATACGAACGCCTTACGCTAATCCAAACCAAGTCCCTCACGACGCTCTATCATACAACCAAGTTCCACGAGCACCTCACCCACCTCACCAACACGTTCCACATGTTCCTCATGAACCACATCAACCGTACTACCAACAAGCCCGACAAGAAGCCCGAGACCTTACATGTACCGTAATGGGCATTACAAACCTCAAGAACCCTGACCGACTCGTATGCGAGAGTCTGCTCAGCCCCTGATTGTCCCATCCACATCATGCATCTGTTTGGGCCTCGCGGCCTGAGATTATGAACTCAAGGCGATTCACTTCAATTAATTACCTTCCTTTTATGGAATCCTGAAAGAAGATCCTTTCAATTACATTCGGGAGTATTATGTCGTCATCCAAACATTTCCCTTTCTAGGCCTTAATGAAGATCAACTAAAAATGTTATGTTTCCCCTATACCTTGAAGGATCGAGCCAAAACTTGGTTCATTTTGTTAGATTCTAATTCTCTTACAAATTAGGACATGGTGTACAATCGATTTATGAGCGAGTATTACTCAAATCAAACGACGGCTCAAATTTGGGTGAAAATAGCCTTGTTTAGTCAAACGGATGGAGAACCGTTCCACGAGGCTTGGGAGCGCTTTAAAGGACTTCTCACGCAATGGACACATCATCACTACCCGCTCGAGCTAGTTAGCCAATTCTTCTACGACGTGCTTATTCTCACCTTCCAATATATGGTTGACAATGCCGCCGGGGGGATATCGGGTCTCGAATAGCCCAAGAAGTGTACGGCATTTTTGAATCAATAAGTTACAACTCCCAACAAAAGATTTCTCGCTTAAAGAAGATAGTCATCCACGAAGTGGAAATATCTCATACCTCTCACGATACACGAAGAGTATTGCCGAATCGACGAGGTAAGTGGCCTCCTTGCAAACTCAAAACACTCTCCTCTCTCAAAGCGTACCCCAGTCACCAATGCCTACCGAGACATGTGGTATTTGTGGAATGTATGGGCATGGAGCCAATCTTTTCCAAGACACGTTTGAACCGCCCGAGGAGATCGAAGAGCAAGTCCAAGCCATTGGAGGATACCAGGCAAATCAAGTCGGGAAGGGTTATCATAATTGATACCCACTTTATAATGACCTGTACTCGCAACCTTATAATCCAGGTTAAAGGAATCACTCGAATTTCTCTTGGTCGAACAATTCCAACAGGGGGGAACTACGCGTCACATCCTCGACAGCAAAGTAATTTCGCTCCCCAACAACCATATCAAAAACAACAAAGGGGGTAGGGTTCCTTCCAAACTCAGCCACCTTTCCAACTGACTCCAACGACTCAAGCCCCCTGATTTGTACTTTTTTGTACACTTTTTTGTTACCTTTTTATGTCGCATTCGCGTGTGTTTTGCTTGCATTTACGGGTTTTAGGAGTCATTTTGGCCTATTTTGTTAGTTTTAGGGTTTTATAGCTTTTGTGCGGTTTTTAGTAGTTTTTCGTATATTTTTACTCTTTTTCGTACTTTTGGCCGTAGGATGACCAAGCGGAGCCCGCGCACGTTTGGAGGCATCCCACTCAACTCAGATTGGAACGGACAAGCAAGGTAACACAGCGCGAACAAGGAGCAATAGCCGGCAGACGTTTAGAGCGGAAATGAGAAAACCGAGCTGGAGCAGCCGCACCAGTCGATCGATTGGCCTTCAGTTGATCGACTGACGATCCAGTCGATCGACTGGAGCTCTCCAGATCGACTGCTCGGCAGTGAGTTTGGCAATTTTGGGCGAAGAAGTCGATCGAATTCGATCGAAGATTTCTTAGCACTCTAAGAAATCTTCTCCGCAATAGTACGGGGTCGATTGTAGAGCAGTAAGTTTTCCCGAGTCGTGTCTCTCGAGGATATATATAATCGACGTTAAGTGTTTTTAATTAATCTCTTATAAATCTTAATTAAACTAATCTAAACTAAGAAAGTATTAAGTCATTGGTTTGATTTTAGTTTTATGCTAAAGCTTGAGTTTAAAAGGAGACTTTAATTAAAAATGATTGGATTTAGGGTGTTCGGCTCGTCTCCACGATCAATCGGTTTTTTCCGAGCACTTAATCCACAATTCGGGGTTGTCAATCCCAAATTGTCGATCAAATGTTGGGGTCGTCAATCCCAATTCTCAAAGAATTCCGATTAATGGTTCTAAACGAACTTAAACCCTAAACCCGTAATTTCTAAACTAGTTGCATCAAATACAAATTAAAGCTTGCTTGAAAGTAGTTAATTAATGACATTGATTAAACCATTAAAATTTACTAAACTAAGAAGGCTTGCAAATTGAAAGAGGAAAAAGGAGAGAAACTAAAAGTTTGAAATTAAAAACAAGTCAAAAGCATTAAATTAAAAAGAAAGTCAAAATACCAAAGAGAAAAGCTTCATACATATTTCCAGATCCAAAAGTTTGTCTAACTAAAAGAAGTAAAAAGCTTGAAAAGAGCATTAATGGAGTTTGCAAGAAAAACAAGAGCTACAAGCTAGAAAATTACCAAGAGGAATTAAAAGCAATGAACAACAACAAAAACTAAATCTAATATCCAACTCAACAACAAGAACAATTAATCAAGAACAAGCATAATAATTAAGGGAAAGAACACTACCAAATTGCATTCCAACAAAAGCTTCAAGTTTTCAACAATAAACACCACAAATGAAGGAGGTGTCACCCACTCCAACACTTGCTTAAGAACAACTAACTAACTAATACTAAAAACTAACCAACTAAGCTAAACTAGACTAACTACTAAGCTAGCTAAAACTACATTAAACTAAGGATTATCAACTAGGGTTTATTATTGCAAGGAAAGGTAAAGGCTTGGAGGAAATGGAACATGTCCAAATTCCACCAAGGAAGATTGGTTGGATAAGGTGGAGAGCTGGTCCTATTTATACAAAAACGCAGGGGAAAAATTGTCAAAATGGAACAAAATCACGAGCTGGACTGCGACTCAGTCGATCGACTGCTTCGCCCAAAATTGCCAAACTCACTGCCGAGCAGTCGATCTGGAGAGCTCCAATCGATCGACTGGATCGTCAGTCAACCGACTGAAGGCCAGCTGATCGACTGGTGCGGCTGTTCCGGCTCAGTTTTCTCGTTTCCACTCTAAACATCCACCGGCTATTGCTCCTCGTTCGCGATGTGTTCCCTTGCTTGTCCGTTCCAATCCGAGTCAAGTGGGATGCCTCCAAACGTGCGCGGGCTCCGCTTGGTCATCCTACGGCCAAAAGTACGAAAAAGAGTAAAAATATACGAAAAACTACTAAAAACCGCACAAAAGCTATAAAACCTTAAAACTAACAAAATAGGCCAAAATGACTCCTAAAATCCGTAAATGCAAGCAAAACACGCGCGAATGCGACACAAAAAGGTAACAAAAAAGTACAAATCAACCACCCCACACTTAGAATTATTGCTTGTCCTCAAGCAAAACTAATCTAGAATTACAAAACTATCCCAGGGTGATCCTAATCTAATGCACAAAAAACCTAATTTGAGGCGTTGTATGCTAAAATGCTCATTAGCTCAGCTAAAAGGACGACAAAGATGTATTGACAAAGAAAGTTTAGATCGACTCTCGAAACCTAAAAGTACTAGGTAACCCTCCAAGTCGGTCCCCTCGTCCTTGCCCCGGCTAAGGTCTATCCACGGTCGAACCGTTAATCGGCTCCCTACTAGCCCCGATCGTCTACAACTCTCTTTAACAAACAAAATCTAAAAAGAAGGAGAAAGAGGAAACGTGCAAGAGTTGCACGTTTTATTACTTAATAACTACAAAGATTTATAACTTATCCTTGTTTTATTCATCATCATTTTTTTTCTTTTTCTTTTTTTTTTTCGGGTTTTTTTTTATTTTCTTCTTTTTTTTTCTAGTACCCAAGGAAATAAGGCACTTAAATACAAGATATATACAAAGAGAAATCGACGGCTCTGACCACTCGTTGCTACTAGCAACTTATAATGTTTTCGATCGAGCACAAGGAGCAATTGACGACTCCAAAATGCAAAACAAGAATCCTATAGAGAGTGTTCGACGACGAGGCTAGTTGAGGCATTAGTTCTAATTGATCTCAAGGATAGCACGAAGCTAAAGCCAAACAAAGTTCCCAACGAGTTAAATTACCTAAGTACACTAAATCTGATCGAAAATCTAAACTCCCTAACTAAATCATCAAAACTGCGTCAATTCGCCAAGGATCCAAGCAAAAATAACACACACGCCACTCAAATTAACACAAGCAAGCATGCATCAACTTAAAAATCCTAAGATGAACCCTAACCACCACCCCACACTTAAAACCTAGCAATGTCCTCATTTCAAATTAAGCTAAATAATGTGGTAAAAAGTGTAGGGAAAAGAGAACGCCCCTATCTCCGAGCTTGTGTCGACGCGGTTGTGCATAAGTCTCTCACCGGGAGGCGATGCAAGCGATCTACAGAAATGAACAAACGGGGGGTTGCAAAAACAAGTTACAAATAAAAAGTGTTTTTTTAAAAAATTGGGTTGCCTCCCAATAAGCGCTACTTTAACGTCTATAGCTTGACGGTTTACAAAAGACGTTATCCGGGATCCAAGAAGAGGTGGCGATCATGCCACGCCTTGGTGTTCTCGAGTAGACACACCGGATGATAAAGATCACCAAGGCGGGCAAGTCGAGCAAGCTTGTAGGTCAAAGAAAAAAAGAGCGGGCTTGCTTCGGGGGTCGGAAAAGTGAGTAGTTGACCACCTAAATGTGATCGTCCCAAAATGGGTCGACGTACTCCTTCGTCTCCTCGACCGTCATCTCCTCTCTCTCGACTTTAGATGTAGTCGTAGTCGGGCATGAGAGAGTAGGATCAACACATCCCCCACTACCTCTTCCACCTCTACTTTGTCAAGTAGCAACAAAGCATCAGGTGGCGGCAAAAGAGGCTCGATTAACTCCACATCTTCCAAAATCGGCACAACTTCCTCATCCTCGCCAAAAGCAAATAGGCTCGAAATTCCAAGTGCCGTTGGAGACCCCAAAAGTGACTCCCTATTTTGCATGTAATTGTTGTGTCTTTCTTAGTTTTTATAGTTAGGGTTTAACATTGTTTTTAGTCGTTTTGAGTCATTCTCGTTAGGTTTTCGGTCATTCCCCCGTTTGTAGTATTGAAACTTGATATATGCATTTCTTGATGACGAGCCATGGGTTTTAAATCTAAATTCGTATGTTGTAGGTGGCACAAGGTATTAGACCGACGCTAAAAGTTGTAAGGAGCGAGTCGAGGCATTGAAACTCAAGGAACCGTGCTGAAACGAGGAAGATCGAGCCAAGTCGACTGCCCGAGCGACTACCAAGACTGCCCTCAGTCGATCGACTTCTAGCCAAGAAATCGACTGGAGGATCGAGTGACCATCAGAGAGTGCTGCAATTTGGCGAGGCAGTCGATCGACTGGTCCTGAGGAAATCGACTGCAGCCATCAAAAATCGACTGATCGACAGAGAGTTGCGGACTTTTCTGATGAGCAATCGATCGACTGCCCTTAGTCGATCGACCGGACCTCAGTCGATCGACTGAAAGTCTGGGAATGAAGCGCATTTTGACGAGTTTGCCCCTGCTAATGACTATATAAAACCCTCCACTTAACTTGATCAAGGATGGACCCATTTACCCCTAATTAACTTGTATAAATAGAACCTCTCTTTCATTTTTTAAAATACCTCCTCCCAACCCAAGCTTGGGTTTGGGACTTAATTTCTCTCTCTAGATTTAATTTTCAAGCTTTGCCTTGGGTTTGTAAGCTCAAGAAGGATTCAAGTACTCCCTTGGATTTTTAGTTCCTTGAAATTTCAATCAAGCTTTTGGATTCTCCATTTAATTTTAGTAAGCTTTCTTTTAATTTCATGCTTTATTCTTCATTTGTTTTATGCTTTTTGCCTTAGGTATTAGAATTTGTGCTTGATCTTGTGAATCATCCATGGAATCTAGTTGAGTGACACAATTAGATCATAGATTGAGGCCTAGATCGTTTGATTTCACGTAATTTCATATGTTTCATGCACTTTCTTCATTTTTATGCTTTTTGTCTTAGCACCTTGAATTCATGATGAAACTTAAGAACTGGCTATGGAATCTAGATGAGTGACACGTCTAAATCATAGATCGGGTCTTGGATTGTCATGATTTTAAGTTTTTCATATGCTTTATTTTAAATCTTATTTTTATGCCTTGTTTCATGCTTAAATCCTAGATCTACTCTTTGTTGCTTGTTATTTTCCTTAAAGTTTTAAACTTTCATGTCAACTTTCCTTGCTCTTTATATCCATGATTTTAATTTTTGCTTATTTGCATTATTTAGGATTTTAGGCATAGTTGTACCTTGTGCATGCATGCTTGTACTTGGTGAAACAATGCATTTTCTTGCTTATTTCCTTTATTGCTTTGCATTTTCTATTTGAGGCATCCGACGAGGCATCCTACCAATTTTCACTTTCATTTTCTAGTTTAGTTTAGATAGTTTATTTGCTTTATTTTCATTTTCTTTATTTTTCCAAGCTTGAAACACCTTGAAACTTACAATTAAATCGATTTCCGATAATACCAAGCCAAGAACCCGATGATTTATTCATCACCACTAAAACTATGAAAACACTCCCCCTCAATTTCCACTACAACGTCTTCAAGAAGCACAAGAGGGGTAACGCCAGCCTCCGACCCTTCCTCCTCACCTTCTAACTCCACCTCCTTGCACCCCTTGATTTGTACTTTTTTGTACGCATTTTTTGTTACCTTTTTGTGTTGTGTTTGCATGTGTTTTGCTTGCATTTATGGGTATTAGGAGTCGATTTGGCATATTTTATTAGTTTTAGGTTTTGTAGTGTTTTCTTTGTTTTTAGTAGTTTTTCTTATATTTTCTTAGTTTTTTTTATTAGTTTTTGTTTTGAAGGTCAACATTGGTCAAAGTGGGCCCATGATGAGGTCGTAAGATGATTCAAACCCGAGACACTCATTGCCAATCCACGACATGTCTTTGGTGCGAGGATCGACCGGAAATGACGAGAAATGTGGCCATTTTCATTGTCACCTCATGCATTCGCTCGGTGGATGTCTCAGTTGTCGTAATGAAAACATAACTCCAAAATTACTTATGACATTTGCCTCCACATTATATCATTGGAAATATGAGAGAAATGTCTAAAACTCTTGTGTTTACAACAATTCGAAATTCTGAGTTTAAGAAGGGTAAAATGCAGCTTTAAGTGGAGACGGTTCTCCGTGGCCTCGCTTGTGTCAGGTTTTGGTGCGGAGCCCATAACTCTCGGAGGAAAATTCCAAATTACACAAATCAAACACCAGATGAAATCCAAGAGGAAGGGATAGATTGCATATGAAGACAACGACGGCTGATTCCGTGTTTTTTCAGTCAAACGACTGGATTTCAGTCGATCGACTGCTCGGCAGAAAGTTTGGGGCGTTTGAACAAATCAGTCGATCGACTGACTTCCAGTCGATCGTCTGAAATGCCGAGGATGTGTGACTTTGGAGGAAAAAAGGACTATTTTGCCCTTGATTGACCTATAGATGCTTCCCACCCATTATCCACAAGAAAAACACCTCTCCTTGGTGGTTTTGGATCTAGTTCCATCTCCTCCAAGCATTTCCTTTCTCTTGAAATTATAACCCTAGCTTAATTCTTAGATTATGTAGTTTAGTTAGCTTAGTAGTTAGTTTAGTTAGGTTAGTTTTTGTTGGCAAGTGTTGGAGAGGGTGACAATCTCCTATACTTGTTGCTCCTTGTTGTATTGAAGATTTGGATTTGCTCTTGTGGATGTAATCTAGATTTGAAGATTTGGTGTTCAATTCAAATTAGTAGTGTTCCTTCCCTTACTTTCTTGTGTTGTTATTTTTTTTGTTGTTCTTGTTAGGTTAAAAGTGTTGTGTTGGTGATTTGGTTTTAGATTATGTTGTCTTTCTTAGCATTTCAATTCTTGAATGTTTGGTGATGTTGCTTTTGTTGTTTTTCTCTTGTTGCAAACTCCATTGATGCATCCATCTTTCAAGCTTTTTACTCTTTTTAGATAAGCAAACTTTAGGTAGATAAAAGCCAAATGAGACTTTCTTCTTTGGTAAATTTGACTTTCTTTTAATTTAATGCTTTTGACTTATTTTAACTTTCAAGCTTTGTTTTTCCCTCCAATTTCCCTTTCAATTTGCAAGCCTTCTTAGTTTAGTAATTTTAATTTATGCAATGTTGTTAATTAGGTTTAGTTAATATCATCAATTAATTACTTTCAAACAAGCTTTAATTTGCATTTGATGCATTAGTTTAGAAATTACGGGTTTAGGGTTTAGGTTCGTTTAGAACCATTAATCGGATTTTGTTGAGAATTGGGATTGACGACCCCAATACTTGATCGATATTTGGGATTGACAACCCCGAATTGTGGATTAAGTGCTCGGCAAAAACCGATTGATCGTGGAGACGAACCGAACACCCTAAACCCAATCATTTTTAATTAAAGTCTCCTTTTAAATTCAAGGTTTAGCATAAAACTCAAACTAAACCAATGATTAATGCTTTCTTAGTTTAGATTAGTGTAATTCCGATTAACAAGAGATTGAGTAAAACTTACCGCTCTACAATCGACTCCGTACTATTGCGGAGAAGATTTCTTAGAGTGCTAAGAATTTTTCGATCACCCCTCTTTCACAAGACCGTCAAAGCTCGAATTGCCATAAACCAAAGTGGGATCCACCACGTCATAGATGGGCATCTCGTCAAGACACGGTCTCTTAAGCTTGTCCACATCATTGGCAATTTTCTTTGCTTGAGTCTCCATGCGAGCGAGGTGTTCCATGAGCTCGGCTAAGAGAGACTCTAAGTCCGGGAGTTGGGGCATAGACGAATCTTAAGAAAGTGTGGCATAAGGGTAATTGCTCGAAGTATACGAGCTCGAGGTGGGTAGATCATGAAAGTGTAGCTCCAAGAATACGAATCAAGAATGGGTGGAGCATACGAATCAAAGTTCGAGTAAGAAGGAGGCAGGGCGAGTTGAGCATATGGATCGTCAAAATCCGGATCATAAAGACCATGATTCGGTACATACGGATCCATGCTCGGGTTATGGGGATACGAAATCGGTGGAGAATAAGAAGGGCTTGGGCTGGAATAATCGAAAGAGGGGGCTGATTCTTCACCAATCGAAGCGTACGGGTCATCGTAAGTCGAGGGGACCCGATAGCTTGGGGGAGTGGTGTACGGATTTGGATACTCGGGAGTTTGGATGTAAGGGTTTGGATAATTGGGAGTTTGGATATAAGGGTCATCGTATGGCAAACTAGATCGATAGTTTTCCATCCTCGGCCGAATCAATCGAGCGGCGGAGGCATCCTTTGATCGTCGTGAGTGTAGGCGGGCGGCATCGGGCTCCCCGAATGAGTACCTTGAAAACACAACACTCAACAAAGGATTACGAGCATTGAAATTAAAACAACAATTTAAACTAACTACTAACTAAGATAACAAGAGAAATAATTAAAAACACCTTTTGCCTTAATCTATCCCCGACAAAGGTGCCAAAATTTGATCGAAGATTTCTTAGCACTCTAAGAAATCTTCTCCGCAATAGTACGGATTCGATTGTAGAGCGGTAAGTTATCCCGAGTCGTGTCTCTCGAGGATAGATATTATCGACGGTCGGTGTTTTTACTCAATCTCTTGTTAAGCTAAATTACACTAGTCTAAACTAAGAAAGCATTAAGTCATTGATTTGGTTTGAGTTTTGAATTTAAAAGAAGACTTTAATGAAAATAATGAAATGAGGGTTTAGGGTGTTTGGTTCGTCTCCACGATTAATCAGTTTTTGCTGAGCACTTAATCCACGATTCGGGGTTGTCAATCCCAAATTGTCGACTAAGTGTAGGGGTCGTCAATCCATATTCTTGACAAGCTCCGATTAATGGTTCTAAAAGAACCTAAACCCTAAACCCATAATTACTAAACTAATTGCATCAAATAAAGCTCATAATTAAAAGAGAATTCATGGAGGGAAAATCAAAGCCTTTGACTTTTCTCAAATTCAAATTCTTTGATTTTCCCTCCATGAATTTTCTTTTAGATGTCCTTGATTAATAAATTCTTTTGTATACTTGCTTGTGTATATGATTTGAGTCGTGTGGATTGATATCTTTTGGAACCTTGACGAAGTGAGGTGGTTAGATGCTTTGGTTAGGTTGTTTAGACTTTTATTTAACATTAGTGTAATCGTGGTACATCATTTTTTAGTTGTAAATATCGTGTATGTCTAGTTTCTCGCTTTTATGGGTACTTATTAAGAAAAAAAAGAAAAAATGGTATAAGAAGAGAAATCCTTTTACAAGTGATGCGTATATAATAAGTCGTGCAAGCTTTGTACGCATTTTTATTTTTAGTTTTTAGATTTTATTGTTAAAGAGGTGTATAGATGATTGGGCTAGTAGGGTGCCAACTTAGTAGTTTGAGCATGGATAGATCTTGACCGAGGCATGGATGGAGGACGTACATGAAGGGCAACACATTAATTTTAGGCATTCAGAAGGAATTATAAACTTCTTATCTCAACGTATCATGTCATCCTTTTAATTGAATTTCTAATTGATTTAATGCATTAACTCCTCGAATCAGTTGAATGCATTAGTTTTTAGTTAATTGAGTGGCTAGGTTTTTCTTATCTATGTCTAGGCTCAATTTTTCTTAAGGAAAATCAAAAAGCTAAGTGTGGGGGAGTTAATTTGTGCAAGTTTTTGAGTGATTTTTCGTTTGTTTGTGCATTTTGTTTTATGTGTTATAGTGGATTTTAAGTCATATTTTCTCTCATTTTTCTTTCTTTTAGTTTTTTTTTTCTAGCTCGTGTCGATTTTTGTTCTGTTTAGTACTCTTTCTTTTATCTCTTATAAATATTCATTCTAGTTTGATTTTCTTATCCTTTCAGTCATCCTAGCAGATCCAAGCGCGTCCCCAAGAGTTACGACCAGTTCGAAATGATGAAAAATAGACAAAGGTTCGCAAAACATGCTTGTCGATTGACTTGCAATCGACGCGTCGTTGACGTATCACCGACGCACACCTCTCATCCGCATCAATAGCCCGAGCGGATCGACCTGCCGAGGTAAACCAGATACTGTCAATCGACACAACACGTTGACGCGACATCAACGAGCGCATACCGCCGAGTCGATAGCCCTAGTTGATCGACTTTCCGATAATAATGTGCCATCGTCGATTGACAATAATCGTCGATGAAAGATCGACGATAGAGATACCGTCAATCGACGATAATCATTTCCCAAAAAAATAAATAAAAATACCATGGTGCCCTCCTCGACTTACACTATTTAAGCGTCAACATTCCCCAGTTGCGACCAGTTCTAGAGACTTACATTTTTTTGACCTAGATAGGTCACTTTCAAACATTTGAATTCTTTCATTATTCCTCCATGATTCCTCTCTTGATAACTTGCTTTTAGTTATTGATCTTGAAGACTACGATGATTTGGGAATTGGGAAACCAACTCGTTGGGAGCTCCTTAGTCATTTTCTATGATTAGTATCCGAACAATTATTTGGGTAATTTCAGTCGTTGATTTCTAGCAATTATCTTAGGGATTTTAATATTTATTATGAATATGTTGATTGCGTTTGTTTTGATTTTCATTTAATTATTGAGTTTTGGGCTGAATTTATTTACGTAAGATTGTTGAATTCTATTATGATTTTCTTATTCTTTAATCTAGATTTTTATTCCATCGGCGTTTAGAAGTTGGTGAATTTTATGGCTCATTGGGCTTTAATTTTATTATCGAACACCTGTAGTTGCTTACATGTTACTTATCGTTCTTTATCGCGTTCGATTCGTAAGCTTGTAGATCTAATATGATCCGTGTCGATTTATCAATTAGTTGACATGTTTAAATTAAAGTCGTGTTAACTACCTTATTCTCGTTCTTAAAAAGAAAACAAACCACAACATTCTTTGATCACGTGTTTAGTTAAATTGTGCTAAAACAAGCATTTCAATTCCGATTGTATTCGTGGAGAGATTCAACTCAAGTAAAACTTACCACTTAAGACCGCTCCGTTCTCTTGCGAACGAACCTTTCTTTAACAAACAGTAAGTGCAAAAAGTTTGATTCAAGGGCGCAATATTACTCGTGGCCACTGATAGTCACTCCATACAACTTGCCTCCTTATATGTGTATGAAAGAGTAATACATGTTCTTAAGTGTTCTTCTTCCAAGCCCCTTAGATCATAAGGATATGTAGGGTGTTTTTTTATAGCTTCTAATTGCCGAGTTGAATCAGTTATGGACGATCGGTGCACCTTCATACGATATCTCTAAAATAATACAACTTCTAGTTGCAGGCAGCTCTTATGTGGACAATTAGTGGTTTTCCCGCCTACTCCATGTTGTTATGTTGGAGCACGACTGGGAGAACAACTTTTACATATTGCATGAAATATTCGAGTTTTTTTTTACTTTGTGCTAGAGAGATGACAACACATTTACTGACCCCGTATCACAACAAACATCTGTAAATACACACACACACACACACACACATATATATATATATATGCGTCTTTCATTTTTAATAAAAATTACGATTATATATCAACAAAAATATTCCAGGCAAAATATCAGAGACGTATAGAGGAAAGACATGAGGTTTCACAGGATTCAGACGACATTGATGAGAACAATGTCTATCTAGATATCATGGAGTTGAAGAAGGGTCGAGCTTTTAGTATAGGATGTTTGGGAGAGTTCTGGCTTCGAAAATTTACAGAGGATAAAAAAAATACTCAATACATGCACTTTTTCTCTCTGGATTTTTTACCCTCGCCTCTCCCTATCCGTCTTACTCGAATATTCCTTTTTTGGCAAAATCTGCGTTCTTCTCCCTATCCGTCTCCTTCCTTCCACCGCCGCCTTGAGCGGCGGCCACCCCCACCTGACCCATGACTCATCCACAGGCCCGCACTTTGACCAGTATTCTTAAACCCGTTCTTGCCCCAATATCCCAACTCGCTGCCCTGAATTTTCCAACCTTCCCCTTCCGTCAAAATCTCCAATCCCGACGACTCACGCATGAAATCCTCTTAATCACTTAAATTCTAATTCTTCCACCAATCCTTTTACAATAGCGAACCCAAAACCTTCTCCATATACTCAAGCCCAGCTTGCCGTCATCAATTTCTCCCATAACCCTAAAATTTTCGCCACCTCTAGTTCCTCCTCGTCGTCGATCGGTCAGCCAAATTTCGATGCTTCATCATCCTCCAGACTCAACCTACCTGATCTCACATCCAATTATGAGAAATCCACACAAAATTCTGGCTGGCGAAAAAACTCAAGAAAATCGGTCTGCGATCCCCCTTTGGGAAAAAGGGAGATTCTCCGGCCGGCGCTCCTCCGGCTAAATTGGTCATGCACAGGCCTCCCCCATATGTCTTTTATGATTCCCCATATATCAGTTTTCAGAACTTTACCCCAGTTTTGGCTAATTGGAACATTGACGCGCGCAATCACCTTTTTGGTAAAAAAGGATTTAACTCCGGCCGGAGCCTCTCTGTCCAACTTGGACGTGCTTTCTCCTTCCCCTAAATATGTCGATGCTACCCTAGGTACCAATTTACAATTACAAGCTCCAATCTTGGCCAATTCAAAATTCTCTGGGCGATCCCCTTTTGCTTGAAGAAGGTGAAATCGATAATTCCTCATAAACTGTTGTGAATCCCGTTGAATTGGACATTCAATACACTTCAATTGATGTTACTAATGTTGTTTCTTATCTCAATTTGGCCTCTGAAAAATCCCCAATTTCTTGTTAAATTTCTTTCGAGGAGAGAGAAAAAGCTGCCTTTGCCGCAGCCGCTAGGGCTGCTACAAATTGCCCACCCACGACACAACCCTTGACTCATGCCACTCCGGTCCCTTATGATTCTGGTCCTTCCAAGTCTCACGTACAATCCTCAGCAGGTGTTCAGAACCCGGTTTCTGGCCCGCAGCCCCGAAAGTTCATGTTCCAACAAAATCATACGCGTAAGCTACCTCTCCGGGTCACCTGAACTCATCTGCAGCCCTCGGAACTGTCAATGGGTCCCTCAAAATCCCGGAAGCAATTTTCTCATTACCAGAACGATCACAAGCTTCGGTTGATTTCAAACATGCCATTGTTGGGAACTATTCGTTTGGAAAGCCAAAAAATAGGTAATTCGCTCAAGCCTGCAAAAATGGGCTTCATGGGGTGCAAATTGACGTATATAAATTGTAGGCATGTTGTGATAAGTTCTCGTGATGAACGGATGTTTTTGGATTTGTGGATGAGGCGGGAATTGTCTATTTAAAATTTCTTGATGCGTATTTTTAAATGCGTATTCAAAAGTGAACCCCCGATTGTACCGGTGTGAATTCGGATTCTCAATCTTCCTCTTGAACGGTTTGACTTATGGACTTTAAAAATAATTTCAAGCTTGGTGGTAGATTTTTTAAAATCGGATGGGCCAAATTTACACAAAACTCGGGGTGATTTTGCTCGTGTGTCCCCCACCCCAGAAAATTGTTATTTGTTGTGATGGAATTCGTGTTGAACTAGATGTTGAATTTGAAAAAAATGCCGTCTTTTTGCTCGTTTTGTCGTCATCTTGGTCACTTTGATGATCAATGCTACATGAAGAATCCAGACTTGAGGCCAAGCAAATTAACAAAAGGAAATTTTCTTCCCAGCTCTTTGACACTCCCAAAACCGCCTATGTTACTGCCTTAACCTCATAGAATCAGCCCGAACCTGGCCCTCATCCATTTAATTTGGCCTCTCCTTCTTCTGGCTCCCAGGCCCGCTCTAATCCTTCCACCGAAGCCTACCCTTCAGATTTTAATTCCCTCCCTCAGGCCCACCACTTTCCTACCTCTCAAGCCCATCCCTCCAATTCTTTCTCGGGAAAATTACAAAAAACACTAATTTAACTTTTATCTTTTACAATTTTACGATACATTAAAAGTTTTTATAATTATACTAGATTTTTTTATTATTTTTAATTATTACGTGTATTTTTAGATTTTTCTTTGTGAATTATTCCGATTGATTTTATCGTCATTTTTATTCTCTTCAAATCAATTTTCTTCCTTTCAAATCTTTCCCTTTCGCGAAGAAGTTTTATTTGTTTTTTACAATTTTTTCAGGTCGCGAAGAAGTTTTATTTGGGATTTAGGTTTTTACAAATTCACGGTTTTCTTCAAATAGGTGCAGTATTTGGGTTGAAGCCAATAGTATTTGGGTTTTAATTCGAGAATTTAGGTTTTAACCACTTTTTCAGGTTGGATTTGGGTTTCCATTAGAGGTTTTAGAATTTCGTATTTTGATTTTAATTCGAGAATATAGGTTTTTACCACGTTTTAGGTCGATAAAGTCGGTAGTATTTGGGTTTCATTAGAGGTTTTAGAATTTTACAACTAAATATGAAAGCGGCGGTTTTCTTGAGATGAATGTTCGTATATTTATAAATTTTTTGGATTGTTCGTATATTTATAAATTCCTTATAGTGTTCGTATTTCGTATATTTATAAATTTCTTGGATTGTTCGTATATTTATAAATTCTTTATAGTGTTCGTATTTTTTAAACATTTATTTTTTAAATAGGTAGTTTTATAAATTCCCCTTCTTTCTCCCACGTTTCAGCCCACACCTCTAGCCCAATCCTTCCAGGCCCATCCCCCTTTCACCCTCCTAACTTACAACCCATTCTGCCCCCTTTCTTTTAATTATGTAACTTCCATGCCCACGCCCAGCCCCTACCCAATTCCCAGCCCTCCACTTTTCTCCAGCCCGCCCCTTCCAGTCCGAACCGGCCCACCAAGACCAGCCCGACTTGACCCACCCAGCCCGGCCCATCTGATGCACCCTCTCCACCTTCAAACCTTACACCTCTATCAAATCCGCTCGCTATCCTCCCGGCTGTCCCATCCCCTCTCCAAACTCTCATCGCTAATGGGGTTGCAGTCGGTACTTTTTCTAACTCGACAAATTTTGTCGGAACTTCACCCATCCGAAGAAGATCCCGAACCAACCCAAATTATCGTCTATCCTATACGGGCCACTAAGGGGAAAAACAATGGGAATGACAAAATTAAAGAAACTGATGATGGAAAAGACGAGGCGCGAAGAACCAAAAAATGTTCCAGAGCATCCAAAAAAGTTAACAAAAAGTTAAATGATGTTGTTTATTAATTTTAAGTTTGATTGGTCGTGTAGGGGATTCGAACCCACCGCATTTATTTTGGTTGAAATAATATTTTATTTTATTTATTTAAAAAAAAGGTCAAGGCTTGGAGAGCGGCAGACTAGAGGGCCCATTAGGAGCGGGCTCCAAGAGCTCCGTGAGGTGCATGCGCGAGAACGGCTAGAGATCCAGGCAATTCTCCAGCAGTAGGTGATGGATGAGGTCGTTGCAGCGATAAAAGTTCAACCTTGGAGCGATAAAAGTTCAACCTTGGCCTCAGCAGCCTCCATCTGATCCTCCAACAAAGCAGTAGTGTTAGATATTTAGAAATGTTTTCTCTTCAATATTTATGTTTATATTTGGTGCAATCGCAAGTACACATTTCAGGAATTTATATTGCATACTTGATTTTAAATTCTTGGTACCTTAAATAGAATAAGTAATGTAATACAAACATGTAGAATAAAAAAAAAAAATTAAAACACTGATGGTCATGTGACCGTCGGTAATTTTTAAAAATTGAGAATGCCGACGAGGTTGTTGACATCTGTATTTACCGATGGTCGACCCCGACAACCACTATTCGTCAAAAATTCACCGACGACCTCTTCCTCTTGGTGATCCATTAGCATATGCCGACGATAATGGATCAGTGACCAAAGGGTGTCCCGACAGACCTTTACTCATCGGTATTACGTCAGTAAAATACCGACAGGTAAGAGAATCATGACGGCATCGATTTACGATGAAAATGCTGATAGGTGATAACCGTTGGTATTTCTATAGGTAACCCTTCTACCGACTGTTTGGCCAGTCAGTATTTCTCAATTTTTTTGTAGTGGTACTAAAACTTGCTCAATAAGTACAACATAACTAAATAAATAAATAAATTATAACTTCAAAACTACTAAATAAGTACAACACAACTAAAAAGGACATATCCCGGATTTTTCTTACCAATATTTAGTTACTCCCTCCGGTACTAAATAAATGACATTTTTTCTCTTTAATCTTTTTTTTTATTAAATGTCGTTTAATGTATTTATCACCCTTTCTGTCTATTTTATCCTTATCACAATCCTAATAAACATTTTATTTCTTTAACTTACCAATAATATTTGTGAAAGATAAGTACTAAAAAACACGTAAGAATGAGAGTGAGATAAACACGAGTTATTTTTTTAAATGAAAAAGATAATTAAACATATTTAAGAGATTAATTATTTGGGGTGACTTAATCAAATTACATACTTCTTAATTCTCTCATTAAAGTCCAAACGTCATTTATTAAGGAACGGAGGAAGTAATTGCTTAAGCTATCCAAAAGCGACTCCAATCTTAAAAAAAAGGGAAAATCCCATTCGAATACTAATTAAACAAATAAGTAAAGAAATAATTACAAATTGATTAAACAAATAAACACTCAAAACCCCAAAAAACAGATGAGTAAAACTCACTAATATCCTACAAATGATATTAACATGTACCCCTTTCCCCCAAATACTTCACCAAAAAGTCAAATTAAACATTTTCACAATAACTGATCTGTATAAATTACCCTTACAGGATAAAACATAAAATTAATAGGAGAATGACATTCTCTAAAAGATCATTAACATTTATCTGAATACATTCTGCCTACATGATAACTGATATACATAAATGAATCCTAAAATATAAATATAAGAAGTTCATAAGAGTGACATTCTCTAAAAGTGAACATTAACATTTATCTGAATACATTTCGGCTAAATGATAACTGATATGCATAAATGAATTCTAAAATATAAACATAAAAAGTTCATAAGATTGCGACATTCTCTAGGGTGCGTTCGGTTGAGATGATACCACATGATAGGGCCGGATATCCTGTGTAATCGCACGTTTGGTTAACCTGAGCTAGACCCGTGATAAATGGAAGACCCATTTACTGATCCGTGGTTCATGTATCCCTGGCTGTTAGGCCTCTGGAGTGGGCGAATAAACATCTTATCCAACTTATGGACTTACGTAAAATGACTTCTCCATCCCTAAACAGTAACATTTTTTTTACCAACTTACCCTGATGGCCTACTGTAATTACGAGAGAGTCTCCGTAGAAATGGGGTGGACTCTCTGAAGAACCCTAATTCACCCGACTGAGTTGCCGCTTTGGGTCGAATCTTCCCATCTTGCATTGTCGTAGCTCTAACAACCTACAATTGGCAATAATTGTTGATTGCTGTTGAGACAAAGGTAATACACCCTCATCCATATATCTCTATCGGTGTTTTTGGTGAATGTTACTGTGATAAATTTGCCCGACGTTCTTAGTTTCCTTTGTACTTGTGTTTCTATGCTTATGTGTCTGTATATACACCCATAGCTGATCTGCCCTCCAGCTAACTGGTGGAATTGATGAGTTGCTTTATGCACATTTAGAGGTCCCACAACGTATGATGGATATTGAACAGGAAGATGTACAGGTTGTTGTTATTGTTGAGGAGATAATTAATTTGGTTAAACTATTTTTCTTATATTAATTGGTACCTGAGTTATGTCAAAGCACCCCGAGGGCGCCGACGCCAAGTTCGTGTGATTGTTCGTTACAAAATGGCTGAGAGGTTGCCCGGTCTAATAAACGTTATGCATCGACTTATTGAGATCAGCGACACAACGTGCATTGAGAACCTACAGATGGATAAAAATGCGTTTGGTAGGCTATGTTTTTTTTCTCGAAAACGTAGGTGGGTTAGTCCACAACCGAAATGTGCAGATAAGTGAAGAAGTTGCGATATTCTTGTCTGTGTTAGCTCATCACAAGAAGAATCGTAGTCTGAAATTTACGTTTTTGAGGTCTGGACACACAATTAACATAAATTTCAACCGTGCCCTTGATGCCGTCCTTAGGTTACACACTATCTTAGCAGTTGAACCTACTCCGGTAGATGAATCTTGCACTGACGAAACATGGAGGTGGTTTAAGGTAACAGTTCCAACCATGTATATTACCACATCATTCTAGTTCATATGTATAAGCAACGTAGTTTAGTTCACCCACGTACGTCAACGAATTATTATGCAGTCATTTTATTTCGTAGGGCTGTTTAAGAGCCTTAGATGGAACTTATATCTCGGTGAGGGTCCCACTGACCCAGCAGCCTCGTTATAGAACTCGGAAAAGAGGAGTGGCTGTAAATGTAATTGGTGTTTCAGATCAAAACAAGAGGTTCGTATACGTGCTTAGTGGCTGGGAGGGCTCGACAGCTGGTAATCGAGTCTTACGTGATGCTATCGGCAGGCCGAATGGGCTTCGAGTGCCTTCAGGTAAAATTTTCTACAAAGTTGGTACTTAACTAATAGTTATATTATTGGCACTCTCGAACACTAATTCATGGTTGTTCAGGTAATTACTACTTGTGTGACTGTGGGTACGCCAACGGGCCTGGATTTCTAGCATCGTATAGAGGGGTTAAGTACCATCTTAAAGAGTGGTCGAACGGTCCATCATCTCCTCAAGATTATAAAGAGTTATTCAACTTAAGGCATGCAAGAGCAAGGAATATAATTGAATGATGATTCGGTTTATTAAAGCAAAGATGGGCAATCTACGAGCAACGCATTCTACCCCATCAGAACTCAAAACCGAATCATCATAGCATGTTGCCTTTTGCAGAATTTCATTCGTGAGGCAATGGTTGTTGACCCGTTGGAATTTGAGGATACGGAGGAGAGAGCCGACGCGGTTGAGGAACAACAATATGATTATGTTGATCAGGTGCAACCTACTGAGGAGTGGACAAATTCGAGGGATTCAATGGCTGTGTCCATGTACAACGAGTGGAGGGGAATATGATTGCTATTCTACCTTTATAGTCGAGTTTGTGATTTATAATTGTCAACGTTTGCATTTAGTCCTGGTTCAGTGTTCAATTGAGCCATGACCTTTGGATTAGTTTTATCTACATTCAGAACTGTAACCTGTATCCCCAAACTTGAGTTGGGCATTTATGTACCCATTTTTTTATTATTTATTTTTTATGGCACAAGCAGTTTAGTATGCCTTTTGTGAACGGGTGCCTTCACATACTGATAGCTCGGATAACAGACCTTCGGAATCTGTTTTAATTTTACTTGTCTTGATGATCCCACTGTACGAATGGATATATTATATTCAAATTTCATATTTCCAAGTAGATCTACTGAATCGTTTGCCAGTGTGGGGAAGTGCACACAACCATGAGGTACTCGACGTGTTTGTATCCAGGAAGAAGAGAAAGTGTTGACCCAATTACTAAAGGACCTAGTTATGCGTGGATGGAAGTGCAATAATGGCTTCAGGTCCGGGTACACTCACGTACTGGAGCAGCACATGTCTCAAGCATTTCCGGGCACCGACATTCGAGCCGAACCTCACATAAGCTCCAAGATTCATGTGTGGAAAAAGCACTATGGTTCTTTGACTACGATGCTTGGTCGGTCGGGATTTTTTTGGAATGAAATATCTAACACTATTGGCGTGAAAGACGATGCACACTGGAATCAATTTGTTAAGGTCATATTTTTTTTGAAATATGTAATTATTTATGTGTTAAAATATGTTAAGGTCTGATTTATGTTAATATTTACTTATATGTGTATAATAATAATATTTTTTATTCTGAATAGATGTGAATGTATTACATAACTTTTTTTTTACATATACATAAATGTATAAATATATATGTAATAAGTTACACACATGCCTTTATATGGTAATATATTCATAATACATATAAAGTAAGAAGGGTAATATTTATACGCTTTATATGTCAGCTAATATTTTTTTGTATGTCTCAAATAACATTTTCAATTATCTAATAATTATAAATATAATTATATATTTGTTGGTACATGACAGTTCAGTTTTACTATGATCATTAGTTGTGTTTGCATTGTAATTGATCTCTGTGCTTCGATTGTGCTTGAGTTTTTGGCTATTACATGAGGATGCAAATGCAAAGATGATGCGATTCAAGTCATGGCCATTGTATGGTGATTGGTGTGAGATCTTCGGCAAGGATCGAGCTACTGGTGAGAACGCCCAGGGGTTTGCAGATGTCGTGAATGAGCTGACCCTTCATGACCAGCCTAATGACTTACGTAATGATGGACCACCGGTTGACGTGCATGGCAGTCCATCGACGAAATGCGAAAAGAGTAGCCGTAGACCGTGTGAGAGCAGTTCAACTGCGCGAAAAGGGAAACGTAAGAGAAATGTTGAAAATGATCCATTTCAGGAGCGTGTGTACCAGTTGCTCGAGGGATTTTGTGAGAAAATAGATAGTCATCTGGGAGATCTGACCGAGCATATTGGATACCAGCAAGATGTTAGAAAACAACGGAAATCAGTGTTCGATGCTCTATCTACGCTTAACTTTCTTACTGTTGAGCAGAAACTAGCCGTGTCCAAGAAACTTTGCACGAACGGGGATGACGCAGACCTCTTTTTCAGTCTCGATGAAGAGAACGGAGCAGTAATGGTGAAGATGCTACTCGACGGAAGGTTTTTAGTTGAGGACCAGTTGGAAGGGCATGTGTACCAACTCCCTCCTTGTAGCTGTACTTGTAAAAAAAGAAGCTGACTTAACAGTTATGTAAATGGGTGTTTCAGTCCCAAATTATCCTTGTAGCCATTCTATCGTGTGGTTCACTCCTTTCAAACCGTTTGTATTCTGTGGTTCTATATTATGAGCATTAAAGTGTGGGTTCGATGTTATGTTAAAACGCAACGCCTTTTACTAGTACTAATAGTAGGACCTTGCATCATAAAATTTTTCGGTCGAAAACTGGAGCGTATCGAATGATCCCAAATATCAATATTTACCATCATACACACACCCATAATGGGTATCTAAAATGCAACCACATCCAAGTTTTATATTAGCACAAAGAATTAATCGCCCAACCACTGGGGTTAGTCAATTTTACTAGGGTGTTGATTTTGGATCGTATATATATTAAGGTAATCTTCATCATCATATGCTGCAATAGTAGCACTAATAATGCTACACCCCCCAGATTAATCACTGCTTACATGCTTAGGCGGGTTAATTATGTTACGTGAACCTCTTGCTCTACCTTTTATGGCCTCCATAACATGGGTAGGTACATATCCAATCGAAAATAAGTGGGTAGGTATGAGTTAAGTGCAGTAGTTAATGCCTAATAAACACCTTTTTTTGGATACAAAAGGAACATTCAATATCACAAATAAACAACATTTTCCATATCTACAAACAACATTAAAGAATAGGAGTCCAGAGAAATCGGGTAAGTTGTTCTACCTATGGAAAAAACCGATGATTTCCATTAGTAATTATAGATGGGAAATGTACTGCCCTATGAGACTGTAATACTTTTCGAAGCATTCTCATGAATATTATTTTTTTTTTTGTAGTGTTGCGAAGATGCTGAGGACGAGGAGCCAGCGCACTAGAAACCTATGGCCGTGGTTGAACTAGAACCCGTCTATGCTCGGGTATAGCTGGGACAATCCGATGGTCATCGATGAGAGCAACAAATCGGGTGATGAAGACAACATGGTGGAGGATGACGATGAGATGGAGGTGCACTACGATCCGTCTTGGGTTGACGAAGACATGGAAAATCTAGAATCGGACGAAGAGCTTCCGAAAGACGATGACAATAGCGATGATGATGCGAAGTCTATCATCATTGATTGACTCTCGTGATTGGATGAATCTGGGTTATTTCGATGCAATCGTTTCATCAGTTTGTTTATGTTAATATGCATATCTACGTTATCTGCATCATGTTTTAGTTTTTGTTTGTTAAGGCTTTGTCTTGTTCATCTTTCACTAGATCGAACAAGAACCTATTCTAGGTTTGTAATGTTTAACCGCGTGGGTTTGTTCATGCATTAAGGCCTTTGGCCAGTCCAGACTGTTAAGACACTATTGGAATTCCAAGTTTTTAGTTGTGTGAAATGAGGATTTCAATTGGAATGTCAAGACAATTGTGCTAATTTCGTTAGCAAAAATTGATGATTTTTTTTTCAAGTTTTTTTTTTACTATTTTTTTTTTTGTTTTTGGCATAAAGTCCCAAAAATGACGCACCCTAATGCTCAACCGAAACAATTACGGAGCCTTAAAAGATGATGAATTTAATCCAACCAATTGGCTAAAACCATAGAAACAAAATACCATATAGTGGTACATGATTACACAAAAGTTGTTCGTAGCATGGGCTGTTCCAACGTCCCAAAATTGTCCACGCATGCAAACTCCTAAGGCAACAAACACACAAACGCCGATCTAACCAAATAAACAACGAAAATAACAACATACAAAGCAACAAATTAATTAAACCCCGAAACACACAAAAGCAACGATTTGATAGACACCCGACGTACGCAGACAAATCAACGCCTATCCTTTGAACTTGTTCGATCCTTTGCACGAAGATGGAACATAGCGACGGGGTGGACGTAGTAGTCGTGTGGGAGTCCTCGTACCGGATATGCATGACGTAGAAGCATTTTCAGGCAACGATGGTGGTTGATTGACCGAAGATTCAGAGGTGCAGCCAGATCCTCCAACAAGTTTCTCACATAAATTACGCAAGGATTGTGCACCAGTTGATTCATATTCACCGATTTTTGTGGGCTGCGGACGCCCTCCTCGAGGAGGGATAGGCGGTTGACCAGCCAACCGAGATGCTTCATGAGCAGATGACACGTCGATAACGACATCATTTTGGGTGGGTGGGGGACCGTATGTGCTTCCAAATATAGTCAGCAAATCATCCCAACTCGGATCCCATGATACTTGGTAGGCTATGCAGAATGGTTCTTTCTGTTACACATAATATTGAGGCAATGGATTAGTGACTTGTGAATTAATTACATGAGAAGGAACTTGAATTGGACAAAAATTACTACAAGGCAAATTTGAACTAGACTAACCTCAAACATGAAATTACAAACCTCGTACGGAGCACTCATCATGCCGGTATCCTCACAGTAGTTCACCCCACGTTGGCGCAGCATCCAACGGAATACTCGATATTGGTTTTGAAGCACGGCAAGTCGGTCTATGCAGTACTGGTAGCTGAAATCCATCCCAAATTCGATATTAAGTATGTCGACATGTGTTTACCCGATCGGGGTTGAACAAACCAAGAGTGCGTTGTTCAACTAACAAGGATATGAAAAACTTGTCGATTTCCTCGGTCCATCGACCGATGTAAAGGTACTCTTCCTGATCGACGGGGTATATTGGGTACCCATTCGACATTTGTTATTGTTTTTGTTTATGAGATAAGTAGTATTTTATGGAGGCTCGACAGTTTTTGCGGCCTTTACAATATATAGACAACTACGTATTAGTAAGGAGTTTGGTCAAGAAACTATTCAATTCACACAAGTAGCCTCTTTATGCAGGGAATATATTTCCTGACCATTGTGGGATAGAATTAGGTCAACAAGAGTAATTGGTAGCATGACCATTGTGTTTTCACTTCACGTGTGGTAAGAAGCCAAAATTGGTACTTGCACAAGGAATATATTCCTTATCCACTGCACATCTGGGTTTTTACAGTGTGTCTGCATGGTCAAGTTAATAATAACTACAATTGCAGTGCCTTCTTTTTCTTGTAGATCAATATTGAGTAGATGAAAAAAAATAAAACATAAAGCTTCACACATCACTCCACAAAAAATAACCCTACAGATACTGCTTTAGACCACTTGTTCACATTGGGGGTCACACCTTGACCACATTTGAATTTTCAGTCCATTTGAAGATGGACCAGAAATAAGTACATCTTTAATAGATTAGGAACTCTTTATTTTATAGTCACAATACAAATATTTAAGCGACATGCCCTAAATAAAAGTGCGTTCATATTCAGAGCAACACCAACATACAACAAATACTAAAAGCAGAGATGAATTACACAACACCTTCGAAAACTACATTATGTTATTACACCCTTTAAGACATCGTCATGCATAATCATATGTACACCACGTACCCCCTTACAACTCAGTCTCGAATGACAGTGTACATAGCAACAAGCTAAGACCAACAAAGTCAAACACCAAGAAAGAACAATGCAACGTGAAGAACGGTCCATACGAGCCTTGTAGGTGGGCAACTACATCCTATAGTTCTTCAAACATTGTGTTAATTGATCGTTCGTGGCTCTTGCATGATCTCCTCTCTCTGGATCAAGCCAATGGAAAAAACTACATTTTTTTATCCTGTCAAAAACACTATGGTTACCTATATTCGTCACTAATCGAATCCAGTATGCACCCATAAGTAAAAATTATAATAGTAATAATACAAATAAAATCAAAAACTCATTATGAAGCATTTATATACCCCCCTCCGCGGACAAGACACAAATCGCCGATCAGGATCCCTTCGGGTTCTAGAGATTATAACTCTTACATCCATATCACAATAACATCTATTAGGGACCTCTTGATTGCAAGTGCAATACCGAAATGACATATTGTACAACTGGGACGATGAAGAACTCCGACTCGAATCCATTATTGTTATGGGGGTAGCCGAGAGATAAAAATACAACTTTTTATTAAACACAATAACACATACTCGTCGAGTCAAGATCACAAAACAATTTTCTCCTAAAATCAACCAAACCAACTGTGCAGAGAACCTAAAATTTAAATTCGGATCTGAAACCATCTGTAACACAGGAAACGAGCTGCACAAACATATATTAATGAACATTCAATTACTCTATCGAATGCACTAACAACAACTTGTACATAAACTAAGAATGTAAAATTATGTTACCCAAAAAATTATTGAATTCAACCGAGCAGAGGTCGAATGGTTATGATTCAGATCTGAAACCTAGCGTAACACAGGAAACGAGTTTCTATCCCAAGTATTCATGATTCATTTTTCCTGTGAAATGCAACAACACCTACTCGTCGAATCTGTACTAAAAATAACACTCGTAATTGTACAACCTCAAACCCTAAAATTGGCTTGCTAATGATAAATACAACGACGAGGGCACGTGTACCTTTTGGTTCCTTAATCATAGCCATCAGCACAGTCGTCAATGGAATCGGCCACTGAGATCGCACTGTGGAGGGTTCGGTTTCGTAGCGAGGAAGAACAGAGACATTACTCCGAAATAAAAGAAAAATTAGCATGAGGATGTTTTGGACAATGTTTCATTTATCCATACTATCCCGTGAACCAAACGGATAAAAACACCCTGCCATCCTAAATTCCTGCTTTAACCAATCCGTCAAAACGAACATGGGATACTTATATCCCAACAATGTAATCCCGACAGGATGTATTAATTTGTCCAATCTTGTCCTCCAAATCGAACGCACCCTAAATGATATAGGACCAAGAGTGTAATCAAAATACATTAATCTTAGACCTAAACAACAATAATTCCAAAAATGAATCCAATGTGTACCGGGATGATGGAAAAATGAATCTGATTTACAAGGGTGATGGGAAAAAAATTATTGAAAACTCCTAATATAAAATTGTAGGAACATATGATTTAATTAAGGTAGGATGAAAATATGAGTCTAAATTACATAATAATTAGGAAAAACTTATTAATATAAAATTCAAGAAATAAAATATATTCTAAATTGATCTCAAGCACAAGATTTTCAAAATAAAAAAATTAATTTACATAAAAAAAGTGAATCAGAATCTCAGAACACCATGTATGTGGAAAAAAATAAAAGGAAATCAATTACACACACACAAATAGATTTACAATAAAAGGAATCAATATCATTTATCCAAACATA
>BMAC01000505.1:706163-743667 GCA_014905375.1 Phtheirospermum japonicum
TATATATGAATAGTTGTCCTGATCTAGAAGTTTTAACTTTGTGAAAACAATTTTTTGTGACTGTGTTCCCTGAGTAATTGTAAGTCCTCGAGAGTGATAGACAGCCGTAATCTCAGGTTTGTAGCAAAAATTTACATTTCAAAAACCTTAAAAAATTTTGGAAATGTATTCCTTTTACTTTAGATCTACTTTTTCTAACTCTGCTTCCACAATCCCCGATGAAGTGGTTGGGAATGTAGTACACAGTGAAGAAATTACTATGGAAAATTTTGATAAATCAATTGACAGTTGGGAAATACAAAAAGTAAGTCAAGAATAAATTCATAAATCATCTTTATTTGACTTTAAAATGGATTTCACAATTAAAACAGAACAAAGAGACATTTAACTTACGGAACCTTTTGAAACTATTAAATTATTAACGCAAAATTCTTTAGAAAAGCATAAATCAAAAAAGTATAGATATATAAACATTGGATTAGTCCAAGTAGGAATAAATCCTCTTACAAAAGAAGGATTAAATTCTTCAATCATTTATATTTTAAGAGATGCAAGATTCACCGATTTTGAAGACTCACTCTTGAGCTCAGTAGAATCGAGTCTCTGCACTGGACCTATTTCTTTTAATTGTTATCCATATTTAACAATTTCTTTGAATGATAAAAACAATTTAAAGTCCTTATTTTTACAAACCAAAACTCAGAATTACAAAATGCTAGAAGGATCAATTCCTGTAGCAATCATTTACATAAAACATTACAAAGCGATGATGTCAGCTTTTGCTACTAAAGTCAGATTTCACAGTAAAAAAGGTCAAACCCATTTACTTCAAACAGATCTTAATAGATCTAACACTGTTAGACCATGATCAATACAATTGAAAGAAATTACACTCCCAGCTGAATGGGTTTTAGAAGGAGCAAATCAACCAGAACTTGCAGATCCTCTAACACCAAGTTCTCATCTACATGATATTACACAATATCAAAATGGAAAGGTAAGACTCTCTTTCGATAGAGTTCAAAGAGGATTCAAGTATATTGAAAACTCCTCTACTCCTGATACTATTGATTTAAGAAGAGTCTCACAAATTCCTTTTGTCATAAATACTCCTACAAATTATAGGTATTCTACTTCGGATAAACCAAGTTCTTTCTTTAAAAATGTAGATTACTATACAGATATACCTAAACCGGTTTATGTTAAGCCATATAGACTAGAACCAGACTTAGAACCTAATAGTCCAACGTTTTCCTCAATAACTGAGAATATAGTTAATGAGTTAAATTTTTTAGAAAAAGATTTTTTCGATAATAGAAAGTTTCAAAAAAATAGAAAATACTTACGTGATGATTTTTATGCTGAAAAGAACTTAGAAAAAAGGGAATGGTTTTTCAAAAATCTCTCTAATGTTAAAAAAACCATTAAAGAAAAACTATATAATTTCGTAGATGATTTCAAACACATATTCTATTTTTTGATTGGTTAGAATACTATTATTTTCCTCAAAATTCTACCGAGTATCCTTTTCGCGAAAAATCTTCTACGGAAACCAAACTTGCTCAGAATACTGAAACAAAGATATCAGAACCCACTCTGCAAAATAAAAATATTTTTGAAAGTCTTCAAAATGATAAGACTGAATTTGTTCCAAATCAAGTAGAAACTATAATTAATGATATTTCAAGTATCTCTGATAATTTCATCCAAGAAGTAAATGTCCTTCATCAAGATTCTGATGAAGGTGATGCTATGGACCAATTTCAAAATCTAATTAATAAAATAAATTGGGAACAACAACTTGAAATCGTCCCTTCCTCTGATTTGAATATGGCAAAACCTCTATCACGGTCCCGCTTCATTGCATCTTTTGTGTATAACTGGAATATTGATGGAAAGTCTGAATATGAAATTCTAAGTGTTATCCAGTAAATGACTATGAAAGCAAATGAGTACAAAACCCAAAGTGGTATGTAGGATACAACTATTGCAGAAATCCTTATAGCAGGATTCTCTGGTCAATTAAAGGGCTGGTGGGATTATTATCTCACAGACCAGCAACATGAAGAAATAATTGAAGCCATACGAACTGATGAAGATAATATACCAATAATAGATGAAGATGGTAATCCTCAACAAGATGCAGTTTCCAGGTGAATTTCTAACAATTTCTTTGCATTTTATAGGAGAGCCTTCTCATTTAAAAGATAAAAATGCTGAATTACTTTCAAATCTTAGATGTAGAAAAATTAGTAATTTTCAAATTTATAAAAATACTTTTCTCACTAGAGTCATGCTAAGAGAAGGTTCTAATCAACCCTTTTGGAAAGAGATATTCTTAGCAGGGTTACCAACACTCTTAGGTGAAAAAGTCAGAAATAGAATTAGGGAGATATGTGGTAAACAAATAATACCATATGATGAGTTTACTTATGGTCAATTAGTAAGCATAACCCAATAAGAAGGATTATAATTTTTTTAGAATTTAAAACTCTAAAAACACCTCAAATGGGAGTTGAAAAAATCAAGACTTGAATTATGAACTTTTTGCCAACAATTTGACATAGATCCTAATAAATCTCCTTTAGAATATCCAAGGAATTGCAAAAAATCTAATAAGAATTCCCATAAAGAGAAAAATAAATTCAGCAAAAGAAAACATTTTAAACCAAAAGAAGAGTATTATAGGTAACCAAAACAAAAATATTCTAATACTCAAAACAATAAGGAATGGCTTAAAAATGCTGAATGTTTCAAATGCCACAAAATAGGTCATACTGCAAGGTACTGTAAATTAAAGAAAATTAAATGAATTACATTTAGATAAAGAAATTACAAGAAGAATTTCTAATCTATTTATTGATTCTTCTGACTCCGAACAAAGAATTCAAATAATAATGCATCACATCATAATGTGTCTTTCTCTTCTAGTGTGCACTCAAGTTCTGAGTCAGAAAAGCATGTTAGTGTACTGACAAAAGAACAACAGTTTCACACTGAAATTATCAAAAACTTGCATGACCTACATTTACAAAAAATAATACCTTTATAAAATATAAAGCAATCCTGAGAAAAAAGAAAACAAAAACTCAAATCTACCGAATACTTCCAAAACCACCAATGATTTGACCAAAAATCTTCATATTCCTGGAAAAGAAAAAAGAAAAAAAACCAGCTTAAATACTTTGTTACAAGATTTACAAGATGTAAGATCAGAGTTACAAGAGTTGAGAGAAAAGGAAAAACAAGATGAAAAACCCATAAGATATATTATACAAAAAATGATGGAGAAAGCGAGGGTGGATAATGTAAAAGTCTTGAGAATAATGAAAAATTAATAGTCATAGAAAATGATGATAAGATCTCAGAAAATTCTTAGAGAAATTACATCAAGAAAATACTTGATAAGGATCACTCTCCGATTTTCTAAAACTTTTGAAATAGATATTATAGCATTATTTGACATAGGAGCAGATTTGAATTGCATAAAATCTAGTTTTGTTCCTAAGGAATTTCAAAACAAAACTAATGAACGACTGTCTGCAGCTAATAATCAAAATTATATATTCATTTAAAAACTGAAGCTGCAGTAGTAAAATATGATATACATCTAAATTCTTCATTTGTTCTTGATGATAACATTAGTCATACTGTTATCCTGGGAACACCTTTTATAAATCTAATAACTCCTTATATGGTTGAAACAAATTCTATTTCTTTTAAAATCATCCAGAAGGATTTACATTTTGAATTTCTTGAAATAACCCACGACTGAAAATCTTGATTTAATCAAGTTTCATTCAATTCGTGAAAATACAATAAATAATATTTCTTTATTTCATGACACTAACAAGTTTTCAACTATGTAGATGGACTCAACAAAAGAGACAGAGTGTGAAGACATTTTGCTCAAAAATTACAAATAAAAACATGTTTGTTCTAAAAGCAAACATGGAAGTAAGCTAACAAAAGATCATCAAGTCTTGATTGATAATCTTTTTAATAGCAAAAATGAAAAAGGCCATTCCTTAAAAAACTTAAATGCTCCAGAATGGTATTTTTCAAACAAAAACAAATTCAAGTATTTTGGTATTCTTAAAGGAATACTGACAGGTGCTTTTAAAACCTGGTCATTCGTTGAAAATTATACAAATATGATTCGAACTAAATTGATCTTACAAAATTAAAATAATTTAAACAATGTGTGTCTACATTTTGAAATCAAGTTCGCCTGCAAGAGAACGGGGTCACTGTAGATTTGCAAGTTAAACCGAGTCGAATTCTCAAGGAGTGAAAATACAGAGTCGACAATGTTTATTATATCACAATTCACAAATTCTAAATCTAAACACGCGAACAAAAGGATTTTCGTTTGATTGTTTTAGGAAAACTAGAATTTAGAACTAATCTTGCAAAGAGAGCGTCAATCTCTATGTAAGAACTTGAACTCACGTTTATAAAACTAAACAACGAATTTAAAAATTAATTTATAAACAATTTGAAAACTTAACAAGAAGATTAAACTTAGAGTATATATTTTTGCTGAGGTTATTGGCCCTTTCTGTAGCCTCAAAACACCCTTCCTTCGCCTGGTAACTGAAGGATCTTTTGAAATCACGAGTTTGTAATGCTCACATCCGGCCGGATGGTCTGAAGAATCTGACCGGATGTGGTCTTTGTCAGCGAATCCGGTTAGATGTCAGATCTGACCGACCGGATGTGAGTCCAGTGGGCCAATCCGGTCAGGACATCCGACCGGTAATGATTTCATTAGGTCGATCCGGTCGGATGTCAGATCTATCTGACCGGATGAGTGTCCTTGTGGCTATTTCTTGGCACTGACTTTCTCGTCCTTGTCTCTAAATTCTCGTAACGGTTTATGAGCTTAATCCTCTTGAAATCCTAGACTAGTCAAGCGCTCTAACTATACGAGAAAATGCAGAAGTCATCTCAAATGACCAATTAACGATCGAGAAATTTGAAAGTTAAGTAAAAAGCTATAAAATACAAAATTATGCAAAATAGCCTAATCTCAACCCGAAAAAGATAACAAAATGACTCAAACATGACTCGAGACATATACAAATTCAAAATAAATACGTACGAATCAGAATATCCCAACTTCTATTTTTACGGATTTCATAATGTTGAAGAAACCGTAAAATTTATAAAAGAAAATCTAGGGAACCATTTTTTCATAGAAAATACAGTTCAAATTGACCGAGAAAAGAAACATATTTTTTCAGTTGAAAGACAACGACAAATAGAAATACAGGCTGAAACCATGAAAGAAGAAATTGCCTTGAACAAAATAAAAAGAAAAATGAGAAAGTATGAAAAGGCGAAATTTACAAAAGCCACAAATTTCCCTCTTGACCCAGTTCATTTTTTCTTTCATCCCCATGAACCAAAAGACCTCAAAATATCATCTTCCAAAAATCCAAAGCAAATTTTGAAGAGAAAGAAGAAAAAATTCATTCATTCTTGAACCATGTGAAAAATCACAAAAATAGTGGAATACACATATACAGTGATTTTCATCATAACCGAGTAAAGGAATGTGATGAAAATTGCCCACTATTTAACACTCTACTTTGTCCATGTAATAGAATACAATATTACCAAATGCGCCATAGACCTTCAAAAATTCCAATTTTCATATCTAAATGGAATTATAAATCTAGGAGGAACAATTACATTGCAAACATTATTAGACTATGGACTAATTGAGTTCATTCGTTTTCCCAATAATACTAACTCTCTAGAAACTACTGATTTGGGTATAAAAAAACTCAAATCTCTTATATACGACTTCCAAAACTGGTACAAACCCAAGACTGATCCAGACGAGGCTTGGATCATTGCAAAACCACTACATAATAGACTCAAGAAAAATCCACCTACTTAGTCTGATGATGATCATACTGCTTTGGTCAAAGAAATTAAAAAACAAGTATAGGAAATAACTTGTCTTCATCTAGCCAACCCGATTTTAACAAAGGTTGTTGAGACTGATGCTTCTCATATTGGTTACGGTGGTATTCTAAAACAAAGCAAGAAGAAAAAGTATCATCCAATTTACTTCTTCTCATTGGAATGATACCCAAAAAAAATTATTCTACTATAAAAAAGGAAATTCTAAGCATTATCATGTACATTCAGAAATTCCTAAGAATTTCTTCTCAGAATAGATTGCAAAAGCACAAAAGAAGTTTTACAAAAAGATGTTCAAAACATTGCATCATAACAGATTTTTGCTAGATGGCAAGCTATATTAAGTATTTTTGATTTCGAGATTGAGTTTAATAAAGGAGAAACAATTTTTATACCATATTTTATTACTAGAGAACTTCTTCAAAATAGAACTTATGGCTCCTAAGAAAGACAATGGCAAGAAACCAACAGATTCTAATAGACGCTGGTATGAATTAGTAGAAGAAGAAGAACTCAAAGACACATCACAATCTGGGGCTCAAACTCAAATTATAAACCCCAAAAACTCTGCTCTTGAAAGCCGAGCTCATTCACTAAAAAATAGACTAGAATCCCCAACTGTCAGAAAAGCCATTGTACAACTAAATCCCAAAGAGAGTTCTCTTAAATACTTGACCACTTTAAATCCAATTCGAAATACCTCAAATTCTCTTGGAACCTCAAGATCCTTTTCGAACTCCCAGTCTTCTTCTCCTAACAATGAATCAAAGTATTTCTTAAAACCACAATGGCAGAACATCATCCCTATTGAACCCGAACTCGAACATGAAGATCCCATGAAGATACTCCAAAATGCTCTTGGTGAAAGAAATTTTTATAAACCATGGGATAAAAATTGGGATAAAAATAAAACTCCCCAATTTTATCAAGCGATTCTTGAAGAGAATAATTCAGACTTCTCAAACATTTTGGAAAAGAGGAAACTACTTACTCAACATGTAAAATTTTACAAGTTCTCGCTCCGTCCAAATGGAGATGTAATATTTATAACTCCATCCAATTGTCTCAAGATTATGAAAAAAATTCATGGGCATTAATTCTTTACAACTACTGGGACTATCAACAAGCCTGGTTTAATTCCTTCTTCATCCAAAACAAAAATTTAAAACACTCTTGGCTACTTTACTTTGATACAATTTTTTGCAAAACCAATCGTAGGCCTCTATGGTGGATTACAAGGTGGGAATGCTTTGGTTCATGTCCTGAGATTCTAAGACGAGATGTTAAAGAAAGTCTTGACGTTTTTAAGACACATTATGATCATACACCAGCAGAATGGAAATTCACACCATTATCACTCTTTTGCGCAAAGTTCTTTATTCCACGAGTTCTTTCCTGGACCGTTGAAGCAGATTATCAAAAGAATCCCAAAATTGCGTAGAAGATTCAAAGTAAAATGGTGGGACAAATACATTCCTCCTAAAAGTGTCAAAGCCCACAATGTGCAGATATGGATTATGAATAGAAAAACTTCTAAAATAATACAAAAACCGAAATTTATAAACAGAAATAAAAAAATAGCAGCAAGACTCGCAGAAGCAAAATATATACTAAAGTACAAGCCATTATGCAAGAGTTTCTTACAGGACTTACACAAACCTCGTCAACTTCGATGATGATTATGACCTAAGTTTTAGAAATGACGGATATATATAGTTAAATTTGTGTTTGTTATTATGTAATGTCAAAATTATGTACTTTAATTAGTTAAGGTAAAAAAAAAAACAAAAATGACCAAAATACCCCTATACTATCTTTAGAAAAACACCCAAATAACCCCAGTAACTCTTATATATACACCACCATCAAACACAACCTTAAGCAACAACACAAGCTTCATAACAAATCTATCCTCTCCTTTTCCCATCAACTTTTCTCTCCCTCACTCAAATCCTCCCCACTTTCACAACACCCCTTTCCCATCACCTTTCACTTCAAACTCCACCAAGGTCTCCATTAATGGAGATATGATTTCCATCTTTTATAAACACCAAAGATTACTACACCAAAGGTTGTTACGTATCATCTAAAACTCTAATTAGATGATAATTTAGTTCACGATTCTTCACTAAAATAATTAAGAAGTGAAGATTGATTGTAAACCAAGTTCTACATAAATAAATATTCATTTTCGTACTGTTATGCTCTTTAAATTCCTTCATAAATCTTGTTTATGGGAGCATATACCCCATACTTATATATATATATATATATATATATATATATATATATATATATTGCTTGACCTCTGGTGGACTACCGTCGTTAACTAAGCCTATATATATATATATATATATATGATTAAAAGTATTTAAATTCCATTTCATATGGTTGGCTTGATTGCCTCATATTATTTAAATTCTGCTTGTATAATTATATGGTAGGCTTAAAAGCCCCATAACTATATATACACACACACACACACACTAATACATGGTTGATTCTACCACCTACATTAATTTAAATTCTACACTTTAAATTCCTGCAATTTAATTTCTTGCTCGTATGGTTGGCTCTGCCCCATACTTTTAATTTCTCCAACTTATTTTTTATATGGTGGTTTAAAAGCCCCATACTTATTTAATTTTTGTAATTTAATTTTTTATATGGTGGTTTAAGCTCCATAATTTTTTAATTTTATATTTATTGTTCATATGTTGGCTGAAGCCCCATTATTTACCTAACACTAATATTCTTCTTTCTTATGCTTTGTATTTTGAATTTGATATTTGCTTTATTATCTTTTCTATTTTAGTTCTCTTCTTTGTGTCCTTTCCTCCCTTCTAGTCCTTTGGGCCACCTCTGGTATCAGAGCCAGAGGGGGGTAGTGATATAGGAAGAGTTGTTCTGATCTAGGAGTTTTAACTTTGTGGAAATAAATTTTTGTGAGTGTGTGCCCTGAGTAATTGTAAGTCCTCAGGAGTGATAGGTAGCCGTAAACTCAGGTTTGTAGCAAGAATCTACATTTCAAAACCTTAAAACTTTTTGAAAATGGACTCCTTCTAACTCTGCTTCCATATCCCTCGAAGAATTGGCTAAGAAGGTTATTAACAGAAAAAATTATGTTATAGAATATAATTTAAAGCTAATATAAAATTATTATGTGAAGACTTTTATGCTGATCATAATTCAGAAAGAAGAATATGGTTTTCTAAATATTCTACGAGACCAAACAAAATATAAAATTTTTTAAATTGGTTAATGAGTTTAAAACACATATTTTATTTTTTTAAATGGTTTGAGTACTATTATGCTCCTAATAATTCAATTGAATATCCTTTTCATAAAAAATCTATCATTCAAGATAGAGGCAAAGAAATTGAAGTATGTAATAAAGATGAATCTAAAGAAAGTATTCAAAACAATGAAGCTATATTGTTGAAAATAACCAGACAAAAAATCTAATCTCTTCAAATCTAACAAGTTCATCTCTTGAAAAGATTGATGACCATGTAGAGATACCTGAAGTTATAAATGAAGGTTTGAAAATAACCAGACAAAAAAATCTAATCTTTTCAAATCTATCAAGTTCATCTCTTGAAAAGATTGATGACCATATAGAGATACCTGATGTTATACATGAAGATTTTAAAATATTAGATTCGAATCTCACTTTCACTATTCTAACACTTTCTTCAAATTATTCAGAAAAATTAAATATTTTACAAAAAGATTTCAGAATTGACAAAAAGTCCCTACGTGATGAATTTTCTGCTAAGAACAATTTATAAAAGAGGAATTGGTTCTTCAAAAACTTTTCGAACAACAAACAAAGTATTAAAGAAACTTTCTATAAGTTTTTAGAAGAAAATAAAATTCATATTTTGTTTTTCGATTGGTTTGAAACATATGATTCTGAAAATTTTATAAAATATCCTTTGAAGAAGCGTGCAAATCCTATCACTTTTCAAAATAAAATACCAAAATGGGAACCCATCAATGTATCTAACACGTTTTTGAAGAAAAAGAAGAACAAATCCATCAATTTCTGCACGAGATCTTCACAAAGAGAAAAAATCTAAGGAGCGGGTTAGGCATCAGTGATTTTTTCTACCATAATAGAGCTAGGTGCTATGGATACTGCCCAAGATTATACTGCAATTGCACAGTTGAATACAAAATATCAAGGTGCAATATTGATTTCAAAATATTTCAAACTATCCATCCCAAATGGACGACTTACTATCCAAATGCTTTTAGATCATGGATTAGTACAGTCAATATTATCTCAAACTGATAAAAGACTCCTACAAGAGAATGGTTTAGGAGAAAAGCTTAAAATGATTATAGAAAAATGTCAGTCCAAATTCGAAACAAAATACTATCCACAAAAAATATGGGTTAGGGCACATACAATCGGTTTCTCCTGAATGGAGTGGACATAGATTCGAGCCAGCAAAACATATCATTTTTCTTGAATACAAATTACAACAACAAATACTCACAAGAATGCACGAGTAGCAGACGACAACAGATAGATAGATGGAGATCCAAAATGATAGCGGGTGATCTGAGTGAAAAAATGGGAATACAAAATTACAAAGGCTAATGTCATCTTATATATCAAAATCACATATATAAGATATATATAAAAAGAAGACATAGTACAAGACCCATTGAACAAACGAACCATTTTACATCCCAACAAATACAAATACTCGTTGCGAAGGAAATGTAGATTGGTACAAGTACAACAAAGACGAAAAATGCTATGGAACAAATTTTAGACATCGTCAAAGAAATTAAATATGACACAGATGAAGATGAAGACCTCGAGTCGTTAGATTAGTAATATTTATTTTAGACTTTTGTAATAATTTTATAATTTTAATTATGTACTGTAATAATTTGGGTAAAAAAAACAAAAATGATCAATGTACTCCTACACTCCCTTTCGAGAAATACCCAAAATAACCCCAGTCACTCCTATAAATACACCACCATCAAACAACCTGAGGCAACCACACAAGCTCATAACAAATCTTTCTTTTTCTTTTCCCATCAACCTTTCTCTCATTTTCTCTCCCTCACTCAAATTCTCCCACTTTCAAAACTCCCCTTTCAATCACCTTTCACTTTAAACTCCACCAAGGTTTCCATTAATGGAGATCTGATTTTCATCTTTTATAAACATCAAAGATCGTTACGTATCACCTAAAACTCTAAGTAGATGATAGTTTAGTTCATGATTCTTCACTAAAATTCCTAAGAAGTGAAGATTAATTGTAAACCAAATTCTACATATTTAAAGGTTCATTTTTGTACTGTTATGCTAAATTCCGTCATTAATTTTGTTTATAGGAGCACACACACACACACACCTATATATATATATATATATATATATATATATATATATATATATATATATATATATATATATATATATAGGGGTGGGTTTAAATGGAACCATGTCATTATATGCGAACCTGCGAACTAGTGCTTTTATTATATACCAGCAATGCTTTTATTATACAATCACAGTGCTTTATTAATATTTTTATTTATATACACCAGTGGTGCTTTTATTATACAATTTGAATGCTTTTAATTAAATAAGGAAATACACTAAAAATCTGATCCATCCATTTAATTAGATCTAAGGCCCACAATTGACCCTAGGTTCACATAACGACTACCGCCGTTAACTAAGCCGGTATATATATAATTAAAAGTATTTAAATTTCGCATTTAAATTTCATTTCATATGGTTAGCTTGATCTCCCCATACTATTTAAATTCTGCTCTTATAATTATATCATAGGCTCAACAACTCCGTAACTATATATTTATACTAATACATGGTTGGTTCTACCACCTATATTAATTTAAATTCCACACATTAAATTCCTGCAATTTAATTTCTTGCTCGTATGGTTGGCTCTGCCCAATATTTTTAATTTCTCGTAATTTTTTTTTATATAGTTGTTTAAAAGCCCCATAACTTATTTAATTTTTTATATGGTGGTTTAAGCTCCATAATTTTTTTAATTTTATATTTATTGTTCATATGGTGGGTGAAGTCCCATTATTATCTAACACTAACCTCCTTACCCTCCCGCTGGTACTTTGGGTAGCCTCTGGTTCTTGTAGCTAAGTATTTAAGCTGGTTTTTTTTCTTTTTTCTTTTCCAGGAATTTTAAGAAATTTTGTCAAATCAGTGGTTTAGAAGTGTGTGTGTGTGTGTGTATATATATATATCCCCTATATATTAATGCAAAATCTTCCTATCACATGTGTCTACTTTCCATACTTCGTTAGCTTTGGAAAAAATTCTGGTGCTTTTGTGTCACCGAGCCTAATATCTACCTAATTTAATATTTCCCTTTATATGTTTTTATCTAATTTAATATATTTCTGTCATTATATTTTCCTTTTACTATATGTTACCTAATTCAATATTTTCTTTATCATATTTTACCTAATTCAATATCTTACTTTTATTATAATAATAAAAAAAAAATAAATAAGTCATATTTAATTAGAAAAAGTCTACATAAGTTGAATTAATTTTTATTTATAGTAAAAATTGAATAAATTTATTTTTAAAATCTCAAATATTCTATTTAAAAAAAAATACGAGTTATATAAAATTATTACAAAAGGAAAATAAATATAAAATATATAAACTTAAATTTGGATATCGAATCCTAATATACTGCATTGGGAATAACATTAAAAGTTATATGAAAAACTATTGTTACGATAAAAAAAAACACAAAAACAACAACAAAAAAAAAAAACTAATAACCACAAATTATTACACCTAGGAAAATAAATATTAAATATATTTTAAATCTCCTTATATAATTTCAATAAAATGCATTGATAAACATATTATATATCTATATGAAGTTAATGACTTACGCAGAAAAAAAGAAAAAAAAGGAACCAAAAAATAATATTACATATACTGAAAGTTAGATATATTATATTTTTAATAGAATTATTAGTGCCTTATAGATTTTAAATTTTTTATCACATATTTACATGCGACACGTAAGTGTTGTATGTTTTACATTTTTACAAACTCAATTTTCTACGGGTTTTCTTTTTAGTATAGGGTATTTTGCTATGTCTTACAACTAATTTCGTGACTTTCGGGTAAAAATAATAAAAAATTATTTATTATGAAAACCATTCTTACTATAATTAGAACAAATAATGCTACGATTTATGTGTAAAACTTATTTATTGTGAAAAATAATCTTTGGGTAGATAGAAAAATAATGTTATGGTTTGTGTGTAGCATTTTCAATATTATTCTTTTAATATTTTTAATAAGTATAACTTTTTTCAAATCTCGCATAATATGCGGGTGTTAAACTAGTGCGTGTGTATATATATATATATATATATATATATATTATATATATATATATTTATTTATTAATCGTCGATGATTTATTTGTCTTAAGTTTTACTTTTTGAATTTATTCTAGTACTATTAGATCGATCATATTAATAAAAAAAATTGTGAATATTAAGATTTAGGATACCATCTGTGTAACTCGCGTGATGAAATCTCAAAATCTCAAATCATGCACTATAATTCGAGTTGGTTGGTCCTCAAGCTATTAGACATTTTCCCAAAGAAATCATTGTGGCGAAAAGTGATAACAAGTTAATTTCAACATTTGGTGAGTCCACCAGACTAGATGTCGAAGCTATCATGTACTTAATTTCTGGCTTTGGTGGATACATCATGTAGAAAATTGGAACTAAGGGTACACGTGCTCATGGTTGACTAACTTTATGTCGTTATTCTAAGTTTACAGTCCTTAAAGGAATGTTTAGTGGATACTATGGATAGGACTTTCTGTTTTATTAAAGGTTATTAAGAAGAGACGTTAACATCACCGTAAAGGGAGAAAAATCAACAATTCTAAAGTACTTGGACTAACTCTCAACAACTTTAAGTACCTAATGTGCGTTGCACCTTTTCTAAATGGTCAAAAGAACTTCCAGAAATGCTGATGGTAATTGCAAATAATTTAATATGCTACAAATGTTTCATTTTCATTGTTGAGCTGGTCGAATAAGTGCCCTAATTCTTATCTTAATAATCACGAGCGACGCATGCAAATTCTTGGCAAATATTTTCATACATTAACATCATTGATGCGATCAAAAAAATTAACTCACTAAAACTGAGGTAGCTGAATTCTGAATTTCTCTTTCCGATATGAGCGACCTACAAAGCAAAATCTAAGACGGACAGCCCTTACATAGACCCTCCAATGCTTAGTCAGTACCTTCATGTGATGATAAACGAGAGCTCAAAAATAGGATTAAATCAATTTAGAATAGAAGGCATATGTCCTCTTTATATAGACAAGAAACGTGTTCCCAAATTTAGGGTTTTCATTTCCTATTCATACCACAATACCATAATTAACCCATCGTCTTAGAATTAGTATTTCTCCTTTATGCTAAATTACCATAATTGTTAGAACTATCGTATTTTGTTAAGTTACCATAATAACCATGAGCCAACAAGCATCTCATACCATTTATTCGTAGGGGCCCATACCATACCTTCCATAGCAACCCGCCGGAGACCATATCATAATCATAAAATCCAACTCTCCCTGTCGGCCTATTTATAAATATAAATACCATTTCAATGCACAAGAATTCAAAAATCCCATAGAAGAGGTCGCCTCTTAGACCTAACCCGATGTGCATGCCGACCTGGATATTGATGTCGTAACAGCTAATCCCCACATTCTACCTAATTGAGGTAGGAAATCGGATATAATGTAAAACAAGTCCCTTGAGATTCATCGCACGTTCATCTAGATTAAAGCGCAAGCCGTCAAGAATACCCCAAGCATATTCTAATAAATGCATACTACCGTTATGTCAGACACATGCCACGCACCTGTTTTCTCTCAATAAAGTAATCTTGTGGGTCCAAAAATAAAGGCTCACGATTAACCCTACTTCATACAACACCATCCCAACCCCTTAACTCTTCACCTCCCATTCTCTATAAAAACGCACTTACTATCTGCCATTACCATTTTTTAAAACTCTCAGCAAGCAAATCTTCAGCCGACCATCTGACCCAGCTACAAGCTCGGGAAAATTCCCAATATGCAATTATGGGTAAGTTCCCCCAATTCCTTTTAATTTTACTGAATTTCTCCATTTTCGATTTAATTTACTGTATTCACAACGCATTTCCTTTTCCCTTTTTCTAATTTTCTTGTTCTGTTTAGCATCTCATAATTTCCGAAATTGTGATTCTCAAAACCCCAACTCCAATTCACCTATGGATCTCGTCCCCACTCTAGACACCTTATTTGAGTGTAAATCCGTAGAAGTCCCCCTGACTAGGAAAAATAGCAGAAAGAACCTTAACCAACCTAGGACTGGACTCTTAGATGAACCAAAGGGAGATCCGACCTGGGCTAATTTGGAAACCCATACTAAGATGTTAACTGGGAAATACTCGAAATCATCCCCTTAACTTCCTCGCAAACTCTCTTTGTACCTGCCGACCTAGACTGCCATCAATCTAATCTTGTAACTGTAGTTCCCTCTTCTTCTCATGCCGACCTACCCCCTCTACCTCAAAGTACTAAGTTTATCATAGAAAACCCTTGGGTCCTTCCTGATCCCTAATTTCTCCCTCTCTTTATACAAAACCTTCGTCTTCCTGACACTATGATCCCTATCATGCCTAGGGCCGGCATAAATGATGCTAATAACCCCGCCCCCCCTCCCCCCACCCCCCCACTCGGGACATATTACTATTTTTGAAGACCATATTGTTGCAGGGATTAATCCCTGCAACAAAATAGAAATTAATATTAGATTCTCTATGCACCCGTATATGTCATCCTAGCTATAAAATAGAGTCCCCCTCCTCAGAAAGGCCCTTAATTTAATTTGCTTCATCATCGACTACCTAATCTTATGTCATTACTATAAGGTAGAACAAAATGTAGATTTCTTCTTTCTCTGCTATCAGCTGCAAAACCAAAAAAGTGACTTCTACCTTTCCTCTCACAATGGATCCCTTTTCCTTGTCAAAGCTTCTTCTAAAGTTCGCGATGGCCTACTAAATTCCTCTTTCTTCACATTTCTGAATATTGGTCTTTCCTAACTCAATGGCAAGAGGTAACCCCTCCTCAGGACCCAATAATCGTAAGGAATCCCCCTTCTACAACCCATAAAAATACAAAGACCATATTGAGAGGTGGAACAAACGTCCTTGCGATGTGGTGTAACTTACCACCTTTTTAGGTCTCAACCGCTGACCTCTTGATCTAATGTCAGAGTATGAGTTTGGTACATCAACATCCCTTAGGTCTTATATTCTCATACTTATATTGAAATAACACTGACCATCTCTCTTATTCTGCAGAAAAATCTATGTTCGACAGCTCTTCTAGCTCAAAAGACTCTGAGGTTATCCAACAGCCTGACTCAGCCCCTTTCGAGACGTCCGCAGCCAGAGCACAAACCCTGAGGAGGAAGTTGAGGTCGCACCCGTAAAGGAGATTTAGATAGTCGAGGTTGCTGACTCTATAGATGGTCAATTGCCCAACAAAATTTCTGCGGGTAGAGGCAAGAAAAGAAGATTATACATGGTCAGTCTTGAGACCAACCGTCCTCTTCCGCTTTTGAGCATGAGGTCACCATTGTTGATCCGCGACATACATCTCCTCCACCTCTAAAATGCCGACGTGCCCAAGGGGCATCAAGCTCAACTTCTCCACCCTTATCCAACAGTCTCCTGAACTATGACAACGTAGAGCAGTTCCAACCATTTATGCAGAGTCGGATATTGATGCCAGACAAGAATTCCTAGCGACCATCAACATCCCCGACCAGGTGGCCTTGATGTCACAACACTTTACATAGGTAACTTCCTTTCTCAATATGTTTTTTCTAACTTATATTATTACCCTAACAACTTTTTTAACTTATGTTCATCTGGGCGCAGCTGGAACCTATCCTTGCTTCTCATTTCAGTTATTTGCTTACCGTCAATATTGAGGAGATGTCCCTAGACAAATGGAGGAAGACGGTTAACAAGCATGCCCAGCAGGAAAACAAGCACATTGAGCATCTCTCATTAACTCAAGGCGGGCTAGATGAGGCCCAATGACGAGTATCATCTTAAGAAGAGGAATTGGACTCCCTGTGATGCCAGTTGGAGATGAGGAACTCCATGGTACTATAATAGAAATAAAAGTCCGCATCTTCAAAGAGTGTCATCAATCAAAGCTTGAAGACCTACAAATGGATCTACAAAAGAAGTAACGGGGAGCTCATGCTCGCGGGCTAGAGGAAGGACGTGCTCGAGGAATTGACGAAGGTCATGCTCGTGGGTTTGTTGAAGGTTGCCGCACCTTCTTGGGGAGCACAGTAGGTCGGCAGTTCCTTGAAACTTACAGGATCAACCTCACTTAGACTTACCTTAATACCACCGATTTCCTATAAAAGGTGAGAAAAGTTACCAGGATATTCTTCAGCACCGCTATTGAGCAAGCTAACCAGCAGATTCAAGTGGCCGACCTGAACTTTTACATGGATCTTGAGAAAGCTCGGAAGAAACCTCCCCCTATGACTTTTGGAAGGGTGACATCAATCAGCCTAAGAAAAGCCATCTGGTGGGACAAATACGTAGCTCAAGCAGCGGTCTCGACTCAAATGGGTTTCGAGTTGGTGGTTCCCTTAGATGAGTTCATTTCTCAAGTCCCCCCAGCTGCCCCTAATTTATTTTGTAAACTTTGAATTTTTGAACTCCTCTTTGATTTTATGTAACGTGTCTTTATTTTTCCCTTATTAAGTATTTTTCCTATATTTGTCAGTCACAACCTTAACCCTGTTCGAGAACCTTCTCTCGTAGATTCCCTTCACCAAGTCATCGCTAGCAATCAGCTCTACTCCACAATCATAAAATCATATCACAAGTATAACGACTTGCGTCCATCAACCTTAAAAACCTGAAACCATCAAATTTATCATAAGTAGAAAAAATGCGACCATCAAACCTATCATAAGTATGAAAAACCTGCGACCACAAAACCCATCACAAGTATAAAAACATGCGACCACCAAACCCATCACAAGTATAAAAACCTGTGAATACCAAACCCATCACAAGTATAAAAACCTACAACTATTAAACCCTTTCTAAACTTGTAACTTGCAACCATAAAGTTATTATTCTAACTTAAAACAACTATGCCATAAACTATACACCCCTTTCTAGCCAGAACAAGCATTGGGTTAAATTATAAACCCTCAAACCATAAAATCACAACCCATAAAGTATCACTTAAGCATCGAACCGTAACCATTAACCATAAATTCTTGTTGATCTAAACAAGAGTCATCTTATAACCATAAAACCCTAAACCATTGCTAATATAAACAAGCATTAGCCCATAACCATAAAAACCATAAACTATCACCAATCTAAACTAGCGCCAGTTGATAACCATAAAAACCATAAACCATAAACCATCACTGACCTAAACAAGCATCAGCCATAATCGTAAAATCATAATACATCGCCGACTAAAAAAACATCAGAACATAACCATCAAACCATAAAACTTGTCTACTTTTAGTTCCATAAACATAATCTCCATTTTATTAATCCCCTTTCGACCTAAATAAGCATCAGGAAAAGTAATATATAACTATAATTACCATGTCACATACCTCCTTTCCAACTAGGCATAATACTTCTTCATATGGCAGATGTTCTAGCTCCTCGGCACTGTCTTACCTTCATCATCTTCCAACACATATGCTCCCCCTTTCAATACTTTAGTCACCTTGAATGTTCCTACCCAATTAGTATCCAGTTTCGCAGTAGTGTATATCGCATTAGCACGCCTCCACACCAGGTCACTGACCTGAAATTTCCTTCTCTTTACCTTTTGATTATATGATGCCTAGAACCTTTATTTCTATTTTTCCACTCTTGTTTCCACCTTGTCCTTATCTCATCAATTACTCTAGAGCTCCTCTGGCCAATCTTTCATTTTCTTCTGGGTCAAAAGCAATTAGATGATGTGATCCCCCTGCTACCTCTTCTAGAATGATAGCTTCCATGCATTAAACTAGGCTAAAAGGTGACTCCCATATAGTAGTTCATGGGGCTGTCCTATAATCCCATAAAACTGATGACAGCTCTTCAAGCCATAACCCTCATGTTTTCTCCAGCCTTATCTTGACTCCTTGCACTATAATTCTATTAGTACTCGACCTGTCCATTAGCCTAGGTATGTGCCACTGAAGTGAATCTCTACTTCATCCCCGTTGTATTGCATCATTTCTGCATCATGTGCCCATTAAATCGCATGCCATTATCCGAGACTAGCATTAGTGACACTACCTATAAAAATACAGTTAAAGATAAATTCCATCATCGTCTGCTCAGCTATGTTGGTCACAACCTTAACCTCCACCCACTTTGTGAAGTAGTTCAACGAGACCACCAGGTACATCTTCTTGCAAGGTGTTATTGACAGTGGTCCTACGATATCAATCCCCCATTGTGCGAACGAGTAGGGCGAGCCCATCACCATCATATCCTCTGTTAGTACATGTATTATCGATGCGTGCATCTAATATTTCTTGTCGGTCATCACGAGCTCGCCTGCCGTCTCTTTCATTCCTGGCTAAAAGAACCCGGATCAAAAGGCCATCCCAGCCAATGCCCTACTCTTTGCATGATCTCCATATATAGTACCCTTCCTGTATTTCTCGCAACACTTCTAACCCATATTTCGGTGATAGACACTTCAGATATGGCCCAAAGTGCGACCTCTTGTACAGGTGCCCATTCATCAGGTAGAATCGAGTTGCTATCCTGGACTTGTTTGTGGATAGTTGTGTTGTATCCTCAGCTGCTTTGTTAAGGACCTCCAGTATCGGTGCTCGCCAATCTTCCCTTTCCACTCTCTCCATTACCTCACCTCTTTGCTCTAAACTGCTATTAGGTAGTTCGATCAAAGTAACAGTCCTTGTGCTGTAATCCCCTAAGTCTCCTACCATCTTAGCTAGCTGATCTGCCCTCATATTCTTAGCTCGCGACAGATGTTCTAGTTTGAATTACTCGAATTGAGCCACCCGTTACTTAAGTTTCCCCGAATACTCTTGCATGCGTTCTTCTCGTGCTTTAAAAGACCCATCGTACTTGATAGTTACCAGCTGGGAGCTGGGAGTCTGTATCAGCCTTTAACTGACTTACCCCGAGGTCGCCTACCATTTTGATTCCTTGCAGTAACGCCTCATATTCAGCCTCATTTTTCAAAACTTCAAAACCCAAATTCACAACAAAATCTAAGTTTTTTTTTTCCTTCTGGGATAGTTAAAATAACTCATAGCCCTGCACCACTTACCATAGTTGTCCCATCCACATGCAATAACCATGCCTTTTTCTCAGCTCCCACTTCTTAAGAGTACGCCATCTCCTGCAAGAAATCAGTTAATACCTATTGTCCTTGGCTTATAAACCATGTCATATTCACTGAGCTCTACTTCCCACTTTACCAATTTCCCAGATACATTTGGCTTGCCTAGTACCTGCTTAAGTTCCACATTGGTCCTCACCTAAGTCCGATTACTCATAAAGTACCATCGCAGCTTCCTCGTTGTGTAGATTAATGCGAATTCCCCTTTATCCAGCTTCGAATAATTCTGCTCAGCCCCTCTCAACATCCTGCTTATGTAATAAATAGGTTTCTGATTGTCTCCTCCTCTCTAATCAATATTGAGCTTACTGCGACCTCCCCAACTTATATGTAGAGGATTGGGTCCTCTCCTGGCATAGGCTTCGTTAATGGTGGAATTTTGGCCAAGTACTTATTTATTTTGTCAAAGGCCTCTGTCGCTTCCTCTATCAATTCAAGCTCAGACCCATTCCTCAGAGTTTTAGGGAAAACCCTTCTCGGTTGACCTGGAAATGAATCGGATGAGCCCTGACACGTGACCTGTTAATACCTATAACTCTCTCACCATTTAGGAGTGGGACATCTCCATCACAGCCTTCACCTTCTCTGAATTAACCTCAATGCCTCTTTCCATAACCATGTATCCCCAAACCTTCTCTGATCGAACCCTAAAGGAACACTTCTTGGGATTCAACCTCATCTCATACTGCCTTAATATTGTAAAGGCCTTCTCCAAATCCTCCACATGGGATTTTTCCTTCTTGACTTTCACCAGCATGTCATCCACACAGACCTCCATATTCGAACCTAGCAGGTCTTTAAACATCTTATCCACTAATCTTTGATAGGTCGCCCCTGCAAATTTTTAACTCAAATGGCATGGAAACAAGATATTACGTACCCATTGAGGTGAAAAAGCTCACCTTAGGTTTATCTTCTTTTTTTAATGGGATCTTATGGTATCCCTGAGATGCATCCATCATGTTCCGCAGCTCGCACCCTGAAGTTTCCACCAGCTGGTTGATGCGTGGTAGCGAGTAATGATGTTTCGGGCAGGCCTTGTTCAACCTTGCGGAAATCAACACACATCCTCTACTTACTTCTTATCTTTGGCACTATAACAACGTTGGACAAATACTTTGGAAATTGGGTCTCCCGGATATGACCCGCTTTTAGCAGCTTCTGTACCTCCTGCTCTATCACTTTATCTAGTTCTAACCCAAAATGTCTCATTTTCTGTCACACAAATCTTACCTCCGGATCTGCATTCAGGTGATATTGTACAACCTCATGAGCTACACCTTGAAAATCACCATATCCAAAAGTGAATACATCTAAAAAAAAATTAACAATCGATGAGCTCCACCTTTATGATATGTGACAACTGGCTACCTATCCTTATTGTATACCCCTGCTCACCATCCTCAATCTCGATCTCCATAAGTTCTTCATGAGGTCGAACTGAATTATACTCCTCCCTTACATTTTTAGCACTTAGTATTCCCTCTTGTATCTCACTGCTTCACTCTCGTTTCCCTGCATTCATTCTTTTCTTTAAGATCATCTGATAGCTAGACCGTGCGACCTACTGGTTCTATATTAACTCGTCAACCTTATCCCCTACCGGATATTTTACGCTCATGTAGTATGTGGATGTGACTGCTTGAGACTCATTAAGTGCAGGTTGTCCCAATATGATGTTGTAAGCTGAGTTAGCCTTGATTATCATGAACTTTATTTTCTTCTCCATAAATAGATTGCCACTTTCCCAAGAAATTGGTAGTACTACCTCTCCTTCTGTGATGATTTATGTTTTATTAAAAGTATATATTGGTATTTGTACTTTCTTTATTTTCACATTAAGGTTCATCTGTTCCAAGCATTCTTGATATAGGATGTTAACCAAACTCTCATTATCTACAAACACTCTTCCTACATCATATCCAACGACCTCTGCCCGTATCACTAGCGCATCATTATGTTCGACCTGCAAGTCTCGCCTCTCCCCTAGGTTGATGCAAATGACTGCTCCTACAGGTGGGGTCGCCTATTAATGGAAATGACCTCAAAAGGTCCAGGGGAGCTACCTTCACATGTCACTTTCTCACATTGTCCAAGTCTCCATCCGTTGGTCCACCTGATATCATATGTATTCTTCTCCTATTTTTTCCATCCTCTCCCTCTTGTTCAGGCCTCCTAGACCCTTCTTTTCTTCATTTTCCCTCAGATTGTGCCTACAGGGGACCTCCTGGTGGAGGTATAGGCAGGCTTGTTGTTGGTCGTTTGGTGATCTATCCTTGTACACAATATCCTTCAAATGCCCTTCTCTGATTAACCTTTCTATCTCTTCCTTCAAATGTCCACATCTTTCTGTGGACTACTGATAGTTGTTGTGGAACCTGCAAAAGAACTGAAAACTTAGGTTGGTGGGTATCTGCGTATAATCCTTAGGCCACCTGATTGATATGGGCACCTGGCTTTCCATGATTGTGAATACCCTAGCTCGCGGCATCGTCAAAGGTGTAAATTCTGTCTCTTCCTTCCAATTTATCCCGTCACTTCTTTCCACCGCTTTCGCCTACACGACTAGTGCTATGGTTGCCCGTACTAGTTAGCGTATCTCTCTCCTAGGTTCCAACCTCTTCATTGATGATCTCTCTAAATCCCCGATCTCTCTCCCGAAATGTATATTATTTTCCTCTTCCATTTTTCATCCAAGAAGTTTGACCCCCCTCTAGTTTTTTATTTTTCATTTTATTTTGGGTACTCAATATTAAATTGGGGGGCTTTTCGGTTTTGGGTCTGAGACAAATAGGCTCAAGATACGAGAGAACTACGGATATCGACCAGAAATATTAACCCAATCCATAATGATGTACCGAAAAATACAACATTTTTCTTTACTTGAAAAACCATCAGGAGAAGAAAATACGACGGGTACGCTAATCAATAAGATTGATGAAGTAGAAATTAATGCAACAACAACCAACTGGAAAAAAAGTGTCATGCGTTTAATCCTCCAAGATACCAACAAATACACTATGCCATTTGATCCCTCTACCAACCAAAAACTGCAAGAGAATATAACATCAAGGGATTTAGTTTACCACAAATCGATTGCACTTATTACTACCCCTTTAACAACTCTATTCGTATATGGGGTAGGGGAAATGGAATCTTTTATTTTTTATTTCACAAATGGGAATGCTGGATTCTATATACGGATCGATAGATAGATCGGTGGATTCACACCTAAGATCTTTCTACCAATGATATTAGTGGTATTCACCCCCTATGGCCATGTTCTATTCGGAGGAATAAAATAAAAATGGTCTTTTGGAGAGATAGCTGAGTGGTTGATAGCCTTGGTCTTTAAAACCGGTATAGTTTTGAACAAAGAACTATCGAGGGTTCAAATCCCTCTCTCTCCTTTTTTGGCTCATTGAATTGAATAGTATTGGTTCTATTGATTTTTCCTCGATTGGTATCATAAAGAAAGGGGAATGGCTTGTCTATCCCACCTAGCCAAGCCAAAAAAAAAAAAATTAGAAAAATCAATTAGATAGACATGAGTTGAAAGAAAATAAAAAGGAAGGCTGTTTAATTGAAGTATAATCGGACCCCAACATGGATGATTGAATCACTTTGGTTCCTACTTCAATTCAAGCATTGGATATCCTATCTCACCTCATGGAAAGAACAGGTTCAAAATCGCGATCAATTCCATTTTTCAAATTCTGCTGCAACTGCACGAGCCCTTCCCACATGCCACAAATGACCTACGGAGAAGAAAAATCCTAGAACAAAATGAGATGTAGCTAACTAACTTCTAGGAGAAACATAATTGACTGCATTAATATCGGTAGCTACGCCACCCACAGAACTTAAAGAACCTAAAGGATTACATTGATGTATTTCATACACTGATCCAGAACCTCCTCAAAAGTGTGTGCAGGTCCCTTAGATAATGAGGTTCCCCCCCATTCTCAACGCCTGGTCTATTGCTCCTGTTTTCATAGCATCTGTGGCCGTGGGCACCTCCAAAGTAGCTCTGGTAAACATGTCTATGTAATCCTTCAAAGTTTCCCCGGTTCGCTGCACCATTGAAAACAGTGACTGTGCCATTTTCATGTGTATCTTCACGCTGACGAAGTATTTTAGGAAGGCCGACTTCAGAACTTTAAAGCTCGTAATTCTTCCCCGGGCCAGCTGATGAAATCAATCCTGTGCTAGCCCCCACGGAGTAGATAATAATGTCGGGTGGAATTCGATAATCCCTCATAGTAAAAGCTTATTCCTTTGTATCCTCGAGGTAAATCCGCTCCCAGTATCCCTTCAGAAAAAAGATGATCTCTTGACTCCTGCCGATCCACTCCCTAGACTTATCTTTGAGGTGCTCGCACTGCCTCCTGCATATCTCTCATTATCCAAGTTGTTGGTAGTACCTCCTCCTCCTCTTCTTCCACCTCTCGCCTTATATATTTTGTTGATATCTCCTTTATGTTTTTTGGCCTAAATATTGGATATCATCTTCACCTTCCTCCTCTTCTGATGACGAATACCTTCTTTGAGGTCGCCTCCTCTTTGATGCTCGCACCAACTCAGAATTAGACATCCACGATTCTTTTTCTCTACTTTTACTTTGGGTTGGAGTAAGTGGCTATTGCCTATACTCTTCCTCTTCCTCTCCAGTAGCCGGCTCTGCCTCCTCATCACTGTCATCCCCCCTGTCATGATTTTCTCTAGCCTGTTAATGGGTACTATGCAATCTTTGAAGCAAAGCCCTTATTAATGTGACAAATCCTCTCTTTTGGTAATTCTTCCAATTCTTTGGTACCTATATTAATCTTCTTTTTCCTTATTATCTCGACGAGATTACTCTTATCTCCCTTCTTCGTACTTTCCTCTCCCTCCTTCCGTGGTGGTGGTGTATCCATGATCAGGTGCTATTTTGTATTCTCCCGTGGTTTTTTATCTCCTCCAGTCAGTGCACTTTGGTCTTTTTTCTTGTTCTGAGCTAAAGTTCAGAACTTGTGATGTTATGTTCCTTGATTTCATGATTATTTTTTGATAATACTTACGTCTTTTGCTCAAGAACTCGCTATCCCTTGTATTCCTACAGACGGTGCCACTTGATGTGACCAAAGAGATTGACTTACCAAGAGTGAGGTCGATGAACTCCAAATTGCTCCTTCCGACCTGAGCGACCTACAAAACAAAATCTAAGCTGGCTAACCCCGGCGTAGGCCCTCTGATGCTTAAGCACTTGTATGTGATGAAGTGAGAGCTTAAAAGTAGAATTAAATCAACTTAGATTTTCCAATATAGAGTTTTCGTCTCCTATTCATACCACAATACAATAATTAACTCACCGACTTAGAATTAGGATCTAGCTTGTATGCTAAGTTACCATAATTATTAGAACTCTCGTATTTTATTGAGTTACCATAATAACTGTGGGTCAATAACCATCACATACCCTTAGTTCACCGGGGCCCATACCATACCTTCCATACCAGCCCGCAAGGGCCCATACCATAACCATAAAACCCAGCTCTTCTTGTCGATCTATAATAAACATAAATACCATTTCAATGCATAAGAGTTCGACAATTCCATAAAAGAGATCATTTCTTAAACCAACTCGACGTGCATGCCGACCTTTATATTTAATGTGGTATCTTATTAATTTATTTTGGTGTGTATAATTATAATTATAAAATAAAAAAGAAGAAGAATTAGGGGTTCATATCCATGATTTCATGTAGCGACAAATTCCTCACTATTGATAGTCTTTCATTTTTTCTAACCTTTTTAGGCTATCATTATGGAGGTGTTTGGATGAGCTTGCGATTTTCCATATAAAGTTTAATTATGAATCTTGAAGTTATCTTGAAGTGTTTGTGATAATTTTCTCATCGGCATCTTATTAACAAAAATAATATGTAAGCATCTTATAAATGACTTTCTAGAAAAGCGACGAGTTTCACTTATAAATTCATGCACGTGTATATGCTTCAATATGATTTATCTTTTATTCATATATATATATATATATATATAAATAATTATACACACACCTGTGTGGTGTGTATAACATATGCGGACATTATTACCTTATTTATCCAACTACACTTGCGTGTTGAACGACCACAACAGCCTATGAGAAAAATGCACTGTTGAGGTGGCACTAGATTCTTGGATGCCTGTGGTCACATAATACATGATCGTTGAATCGCTTCGGAGAAAAGGATGAATGGATTATTTAGGACTAATTAATAATAGTATCATTTATTATTTATGTTCTTATTTATTTATTTTTTAAGTATCATATTATTAGTATTAGTATTAGTATTATATTATCTTTTTGTTTCACTTTATTTTTGTTTTTTGTTTGGTGTAACAATAGTTTTTCATATATATTTGTAATATTATTTACAATTTATTATATTTTGATTAGATAAAAAAAACTTTAAGTTTATAATTTTTATATTTATTTCTCTTTTGTAATAACTTTATATAACTCATATTTTTCTTATATAAATATTTAGAGTTATAATAAATTTATTTCAACTTTTATTGTAAATAAAAATTAATTCAACTTATATATATTTTTTTTAATTTTTTTATATTTTTATATTAGAAGAATAAAAATAAGATATTGAATTGGACAAACTATGTTAAAGAAAGTATTATAGTAGGTTAGATGTAATTAAAGAAAACTATTGAATTAGTCAAAATATAATATTAGGAAAGTATTAAAGTAGGTAAATAAATACAAATGAAAAACACTAAATTAGGTTAATATTAGCTCGGATGACAGCGAAGCACCAATTTTTTTTTCAAAACTAACGAAGCATGAGAAGCAGACAAATAGGATATGGGGATCTTGCATTAATATATAGGAGAGATTAACTGATGAAATATAATTTAGATATTTAATATTATTATGTATTATATAAATATGTATTTGATACCATATATAAGAGGAACTTTTGATAAATAAGAGAACCCTAATTCTACCCTTTACTCTAACCTATTGAGAGTGATCGACAAATAAGTCTCCATTAGCAACAATTATACAATTTTCGTACGTTGAAAATCTAATTACGCTATAAGATTGAGAAAACATTTTTTCATATTTCAACCGTTGGATCGCGTTCCAAATTTCATAGAACCTTTAAAACCTATTGAATTACGTTTTGAGCGATGGAGTTGGATTCTAAGATAGAGAATATATATATAAAATCTTGAACAAACCAGATTTTGTTTTAAAAATTTTCTATGCATCGTTTTTCAAAACAAGATTTTGTATAATCGAACCATTGGATTAAGATCAAAATTAGGTATATCATTTCATACATATAAAGTTCAATAAACGGTGGAGATCTGAATATAAGGTCCCTCGAATCTGATAATGAATTTTGAATAGAGCTGATCCTGTTTCTCGAAACTGTCTACCCAGTTTATTTTTAAAATTAAAATTTGCATAATCTAAATGTTGGATAAAGTTGTAAAAGAAAAAGTAGAAAAGAAGAAGACATGAAGACATAAAAGAGACGGTGGAAATTAGGGTTCTCTTATTCATCAAAAACTTCATTTATATAAGGTATCAAATATATGTTTACATAATATATAAAGATAATAAATACCTAAATTATCATTCACCACTAATTGTGTTTTTCCTTCAACACCCCCCCTTGTGCCAATTCAAATGGTGTCTCATTATTGCCTCGTTAAAACCTTGCCAAGTAACAAAACCCAATGGAAAAAATAAAACTTGGTATAAGGAAAAGAGTACAACACACATATGTTGATCCTCCCTCTAAAGTCTACACCTCTCTTTGATATATCAAGAGAACTTTGAAAGTCTCCACTTCCTCAATTTACTTGATTCTTGAGAAAGTGCATAGTTGTTGGTTGTAGAAGAGTTGTGGTGATATTACTCGTATTATCACATTTTCTTTAGTGATAGAGTTCAAGCCACTATTATCAGATATATGAATGATCATAATATATACTATTGATAATCATGAACTACTACATGTATGATAATGATCTCTTTACATGGATCGAATGAGTAACCAACATCAACGATACTATTTGGTATTTCAAAGTAGGAAGTAAACTCAATATTTTCATTAGGGGTTAAAAGACCACCTGCAGTCCCAATTATATTTATGAATGCGAAAAATGAACTCGTGTCACTGGTTCCTTTTAGGTATCAAAGTACATTTTGGTTCCATTCCAACGACATTGCGCTTTCTTGAGTTAAATCAAGATAATAATTTTGAGAAAGTAATATTTGGTCAAGTGTATTAATAATGGTACAATAATGCGCATATTGTACATAGGAAGGGAATTTCAGCTCCCACCAGTTCTTCATCATTCCGCTGACGAAATTGATCTTTACTTATATCTTCACTTTGACAAATCATAGGAGTGCTAGCATATTACACTTATCCATATTTAATCGCCTGATCATCTTTTAGATGTATGCAAACTGTAGAATTTAGTATTCCACAAACTCAGGTGTAGTTTAAAGTTTTAACATGACCGAGTTTTCCCATGATTCATTATCTCAAATAAAAATTACAAGTAAATAGCGATATCTCTTATTTCATTAAGAGTGAATATTATGTTCCTTTTATTGACATATACAATTATAATCGCAAATTTGAAACTTATTTTATTTATAAATACGCAAGGGCATAGATTATCTTTTCCCAATCAAGTAATCACTTAGACGGTTGTACCACATCCGTCTGGATTGTTTTAATCCATAAAGTGAGTGTTTTAATTTAATTGCAAATGCACTCCGTGGCTTAGAGTCACTTGCCTTGATAAGGAAAGGCTAGCAAGCACTTTCTTATATATCTCTAAATCATGATCCACATAGAGATATGATGTGACCACATGTATAAGTTGCATTCTAATTCTTTAGAATTATAACATCTATTATGGGAGAGTAGATATCCCCATAGTCAATTCTAGGGCGTTGTGAGAAATTTTGTACTTCAAGTCTAGATTTTCATCTCTTGGCTTTATTTTTCTCGTTGCGCTTTCTGACAAAACTTTGTTTATATCCTACAGGATTTACACTTTGTGAGGTTAGCACTACCAGACCAAATACCCATCTTGTTGTCAGTGAATTTAGTTCTACCTGGATTGATTCTTTAGAATTAGGTCAATTTGCTCTTTGTTGACATTTCAATAGAGCGTGGTTCGATACCATCGTGTTCTATGATTCCTTGAGCAACAATGTATATATATCATCAATGTGTGTGGGAAATATTTTCATCAACTCATATAAACTCTCATAGTACATTGATATTTCATTACTCTGGAATCATATTAAACATCGGAGCGTCCTCCAGTAATGATTCATGGACATAAGTATAACTAGAAATAATATCATGAGAGGAATTATCTTCTTTGATGATTAATTGAAATTGTACTATACATGCCCTCTTATTCCTTGGGCGAGTATTGATCGAACTAGGTGACCTCCCCTTGTTCCTTTTGGGAGTCACGACCTCAACCATACCTCTACTAAGTATGGTTGCAATGTCTTAACCTGTGACATTGTGCCCTTTATGGGAACTTTTAACCTTGCAGACACATTTTCAGCTGGTATATATATGATCTCGTCACTTTAGAAATTGAGTCTTCTATACATTGAAGATTAGTTGTTCACTTTACTTTACTTTTACGCTACATTGTGAAATGCGAGGATCATAATGAGAAATAGTATGAAACTATTCCGGTCATTTCATTAGAAAATACTATTTATTATCTCCCCCTAACGACGGGAAGACTGTCTCATTAGAGTAACAAATCCAAAGATTTAGCAATAAAGAGATCGTTTGTCTAAGGTTTCAAATAGCGGATGACTGTTGGAGATTCAATTTAACATAAATACTTAATCGTCTTTAGAAACCCATATGAATGCGTTTTGGGGGCGCTACAAGCACATATACTGCGTAATCAAATTTGCGTAGATATGAATCATCAGGTTTATATCCAGTTACCAACTGGTAAGCAAAATATTTGGTTAGCAGAGGTTCATAAACGAATAAGTAATAGTTGCGTGCAATATTGCATAACCCTGTGCAGAGACAAATATATGAGTGCGCATAAATATTATCTTAGTCACCATCTATATTCTTTTCGACGGTGTCTTCTTTGAGACCTTATTGTATATGCACATTAGGGTACAAGATGCATTACATCGATCTTGATTAAAATGCAATAGACATCAAATACTTTTGATGTAAACTGTCTAGCATTAAGAGTTTTGGTTCTTTATAAGGGTGGTGAGTCCTCAATCATACTACATGTTATATAAGTTTTACAAATGCAGCATTTTTAGGGATAATACGTGTCGAAACACCGATCAAAAATATAAAATACTTGAAAGATCTGCATTTTGAATGGTTATGTCCACATGTATCACCAATTATCAATTATAAGAATGGAATATTATACTTTGTATCTTTAGCATAAGTAGGTCTCAATCATGCTAATGAACAAGTTTTGAAAAAATGAGTGATGTATCTTTGAGATATGCTCCTAGTACTTTAGAATGCACTAGGTGTAATTGAACAGCATTAGTTCGACACTATATTGTGCATCAAATTTCTGTTTCATTTTGTGTTTCACTCAAAATAAAAGATGTCCCTGTTAATTTTTTTATAATATGGACCATCATAACACGATGACCAAAGAATCCATGCCAGTCGTATCAAAAGTTCTTTGTTGGTAATATCTTATGATTCAATAATAAAAAAATAGTAAAGTAAAATTACTAGATTGACTCTAAAACATGCTTTCTTCCATATAAATTAAAGGTAAAGTTCCATTCTCATAATATATTTCTTAATGATAATCATCAACATGAATATCATCAAACTTAACAAGGTCCATTTCGCTCTTGGTCCATACTGAGCTTTTATGACTTTAATCAATATACCACTAGGCATTAAGACTTTTTCACATATAAACATCAATTCAGTGAATAATTGTCTATTCCTCGACAAATTCTTACATTCGTCAGAGATATTTGAACGAAATACTTTTCATTCTAATATTTTACATTATTTGCTAGATTTGTTACATTATATCTAATAGTTTACTCCCGAACCTTTTATGTGAATGTGTGGTAAATAAACTCAACTATATTCAATATTTCAGAATGAAATGTGAAATTTACCAATAAGCCAAAATTAATAATTAGTTTAAATTAGGACACATCACATAAATCTAACTCAAAATAAGCTTTAAGACCAACATGTCTTCCCCCCTTTGCTTTGAGGGTATTTCCACTATTCATATCCATCCTAGTTAGCCTCAAGATATTTCTTTATCCGGAGGTCTAACATTGGTATTATGAAAAATAATGTCATGTCTCTCAATGACTTACTATCAAAATTAATATTATACAAGTGCATCAGTATGTTTGCTCAAGTGAAAAGAAATAGCATGAGATCGTATCTCTCAATTACTTATTATCATATAAAATGACTTTCTTTTTCACATATGGTAAGACATATTTCTAGTCACAACATATCAAAGTCATTAACCCTTTTTAGCAAGCAAATAAGTTTCTCTTAACTAAGTTCTTAGGCTTGGAAGTAGTGTTTCATAAAATTTCTAAAATACTCATTTAGAGCACATCCCAAAGTCCATTGAAAGTTTGTAACTAAATATACATCCAACATAAGATTAGGGTCAATATGAATTCTGATATTCATTTGAGAATTCACTTTGGTTTAGTTTGACAATTCTTTGTCAGTTGGGTTGGTGGATGATATTATAGTGGAATTGTAGTTCTTATAGTTTTCACATCAAACCAATGATGGTAGTACTCAGTTACTTTTGAGTATATTAAATTCTATTTAGATTGAGTTAGTTCAATCAATTTCTTTGGATAAAGAATTTGAAGAATATATGTCATAATCTTTCTTTGAAATTGCGTGAATATACTTTATCACAAGACTTATTTATACAATCCTTTATCATTTATGAACTTTCATTATCTTAAAATTATAAAATTTATAATCAATGATACATATATTGAAAGTAACTTATAAAATCAGCTTTGATGTACCCGAGATAATTCCAACACGGGCTCCAGACCTGGTTGGATAGACCTGGTTAAAATACTGCCCAGACCTGGGCTAGTGCCACTAAAGACTGTGGAATTCGAGTCGACCCGATCTGATGCACCTTGAATATCCTCCCGGTCTGACCCCTCCTAGAGTGGAGGGAAGGATCAGGACCTTCTTTGTTTGACCTTTCCTAGGCGGAAGATGGACAGTCTAGACTATTGTGAATAACGGCCCAAGATTCACGGGATTCTGTTGCTAGGATCTCAGAAGGGTCCCACAAAGAGAAACTATAAATACCAAGGAACCTCAGGCTTGAGAGGTAAGTGATCTCAAGCATTCTTCTCCTGTTTTATTGTATTCTGATCAAAACGCTTACTGACTTAAGCATCGGAAAGGTTTCCATCGGAAAACTCCCGTGGTCCTTTCTAACGTGTTTTTGTGTATAGCAGGTCGGCAAATTCTCAGGCGAATGTGTAGTTTCTACTATAAATAAATTTTTTGGGTGAAACAATTGGCGCCGTCTGTGGGAACTCTAGGGCTAAGACATGAGAAAAAAATGGAATCGGATGGACTTCGGAGAAATTTGGTGGCGGAGATGGGTGGCACGCTAAGCTCTGCCATGCCGACGGGTGTGCAAAAAATGGCAAGACCATCGGCAGCAGCTAGACCAGGCGCAACGCAATGCAACCTCCTCCTAGTGGAGCCACACACACTGATGGCGGATTGCTGAATGATTCCTTTCTCAGATAATTGTCCGACCTCATCGGCAAGGCGGTGGAAGTAGTTGTGGATAGGAAGTTCGCCGAGCTCTCAACACCCCCGTCCCAGACATCCCCGCCGCTGGAGACAGAACCACTACGAGCCCGGTGCATGGTCTGGACCCCCCTCCAGCAAGAGGAGGAGAGTTTCTCCGCTTCTGAAAGTGAAACAACGAGCAAAACTAACCCGGACCTCACCGAGCAGCAGCAAAATCTGCAAAAAGAGGTTAAGGAGATTAAGAGGAAGATGGCGGGTGCGGGTACGGTGCCGACACGAAGGGGTACCCCATTTATGGACTCGGTTATGCACGATCATGTACCGTATTCTTACCGGTCCATGGGCTTTGAATACAATGGAACAACAGACCCATGGGATCACCTGAGCCGATTTGAGATCGCGGCTACCTTGCACAAGTTTTCTGACGCTGTCATGTGCAGGGTCTTCCCGACGACCTTTACGAAGTCAGCCCAGATCTGGTTCCGCCGGTTGCCTCCACGGTCCATAAGCATCTTTGACGAATTCAGATCGACATTCTTACACCAGTTTACCAACTGCAGGAAGTACGAGAAAATGCTGCTGGAATTATTCAGCTTGAAACAGAAGGAAAATAAAAATCTGCGCGCATACATCAAGCGATTCACAGATGCAAATCTAGAGGTCCCATCAGCATCTGAAGAGCTCCTAGTTAACTCTCTAGCTCAGGGGCTTATGAGAGGAGAATTTTTCCAGTTGTTGGTCGTGAAGCCAGCGCAGAAAAGTTCATTCATCTAGAGGAGGCCTTGAAGATCAAGGAAGATGGGGAAAAGAGAATAGAATAACCAGACAGGGAAGACAGGATCCCGATAAAGAAACCCAGGACTCATCTGGTTGGAGGGTATCCTCGTTTTGACAGATACACACCCCTAGCTACACCTCAGGGAGAGATTCTGCAAGCAATAAAGTGGCACCCTGATCTCAAATGGCTTAAAACTTACTCTCAGAAGCTGCGGAAGGAAAGATCTGATTGATTTTGCCGATACCATAATGAATATAGTCATGATACAGATCAGTGCACTCACTTGAAGGATGAGCCAGAGAGGTTGGTGCAGGCGGGGCACCTCAAGGAGTATGTACAGATGAGAAGGGAAGAATCCAGGTCTGACTCCCGCAGAAGACACCGACCTCAAGGAAATAAGCGTGATTCAGATGGCCGAAATGGTGGGAGAAGGAATGACCAGACTCAGGAAGTACGAGGTGAAATCATAATGATTATAGGTGGAGAATGGGACGAACACTCTAAGCGAACCCAGAACAGCTATGTGCAGGCAGCAAAAGACTTGGCTAAAAGAGCAGGCGAAGTAGGACAAATAGCACCGAGTCCAAACATTTGCTTTGGGTCTGAGGATGAGAATGGTATCCTGGCTCCGTACATGGATGCCCTAGTCATAACAGCTACTATCGCTAATTACAATGTCTGGAGGATCTTCTTGGATACGGGAATGTTAAACAACAGTACAAGCCACAACGACCTGAAGGGAGTAGGTCACGGGACTTCGAAATGATGTGGCGACCTGATAGCTATAGGTCGCTCAACTGGCGACCCAACAGATCCAGGTCGCATGGATTACAACCTGATAGATTCAAGTCAAGTGAGTACCGACCTGACAGGTCTCAGCATCAGGAGCCTACAGGACGTCAGATGACGACAACCCTAAATTAGTATAGTTCAGTCTGCTACAGCTGTCCATTGTACTGTAGCAATGTGAACCACAAGTTTATATCATACCGTTATTATATGTACTGTGCTAAATCTGACCGTAGGATCTAGGGTGACACTAGTCATCTGTATTGCTATAAATAGTCATGTAATTCATTAATGTATGGTATGAAGAATACTACTGAGTATACACGTAATACATTCTCAGCTTTCCATAGCTCGTTTTTATAATACCAGCTCGCCATGAGCTCGCAGTTTTTCTTTCATGGTATTAGAGCAGGTTTGAAGGCCCGACTCTGTTCTTCTTTACAAAATGTCTCACATTAGCTCTTCCTCCTCAACCCAAAATTCCTCACCTCTACCACATATCGTGTATCCCCAAAGTCAGCTCATTTCAACCAAGTTAGATGAAAATAATTATTTGATCTGGAGACAACAAGCCTTGACGACCATCAAAGTCTATGGTCTTGAAGCGTTCATCAAGAAGGGATCTGCAGCGCCACCACAATTTTTAGCCGATGAAGAAAATCAGATAAATCCCCTCTTCTCTGCATGGGAAAGGCAAGATCAAATCTTAGCCTCATGGATTCTATCCTCTTTAAGTGAGAGTATTCTTGTTCTAACTGTTGGCTTCAATACATCTGAAGAAATATGGTCTGCTCTTGAGAATAATTTTGCCACGAAGTCTCAAGCCAAGATAATGCAGTATAGGATTATGTTGCAATCCTTGAGAAAGAATGCACTGTCTATGAAAGAGTATTTAGGAAAGATGAAATCTTGCTGTGATGTTTTGGCTTCCACGGGGAACAAGATCTCTGAGAAAGACCAAATCTTGCACATTTTGGCCAGACTAGGAAGCGAGTACGACTCAGTGATGGTTAACATGACGTCCAGGCCGCAGCCCTACACGATAGCCGAGCTGCATGCTCTTTTGCTTAGCTACGAGGCCAGATTAGAAACCAACAACAGCAATACCTCGTATGTCAATACGAAAGGGTCCCAGCCATCCATCAATGCTGCTACACAGGTCAACACTGCAAGAGTCAACAACAATTACCAACAGAACAGAGGATTTTCAAGAGGTCGCGGAGGAGGAAGAAATAGCTTCAGAGGAAGTAGAGGAGGAAGAAGAGGTCGCGGAGGAAGGATGAATGGAGGAGATAGAGTTGTCTGCCAGATCTGCTATATTTCTGGACACACAGCAGATAGGTGCTGGTACAAGAATGACAACTCCTACAGTAACACTCAATCCGTCCAGCAGTCAGTTCGAAACCCTTCACTGCATATGGCACAATTTGGGAATGCTGGAAGCGCGAGCTCGCATTCGGAATATGACACTGATACTCTCTGTTTTCCTGACTTTGGAGCAAATGCGCACGTAACAAACGAACTCACGAACCTGAATGTGACCTCTGAATATTCTAGAGGGAACAGGTTCCAAATGGGAAATGGAGCTGGAGTGAACATTGCCCACATTGGTAATTCTTTTCTCAAAACTCCTCTCACTTCTAAGACCTTTTTACTCAAAAATCTACTTCATGTTCCCTCAATCACTAAAATTTTGCTCAGCATTTCCAATTTCGCCTCTGATAATAATGTCTTTTTTGAATTCCATCCTTCTTATTGTCTCATTAAGGATCAAACCACCAAGGCCATCTTACTAAAAGGGACAGTTAAAGATGGACTATATCATTTTCATCTACATACCATAAAGCGAGCTGATTATCATCCCTCATCTGCACCACCTTTTGTCATGCGACCTGCTCAGACTTCTTTCATTTCAAGTTCTCAGAATAAAGAGCCTGTTTCTGATCTATGGCATTCTAGATTAGGTCACTCTAGTCAAGATGTAATAGATAAGGCTCTGAAAAGCTGTAATATCTCTTATAACAGCATTAATAAAAGTTTGTCTTTATGTTCAGCTTGTATGTTAGCAAAGAGTCACAAACTCCCATTTCCTAATTCTCTTTTTGTTAGTTCCCAACCACTTTAGCTCATCCACTCCGACCTCTAGGGACCTGCCCCTATCAAATCATCGAATGGTTTTCTTTACTACGTGAATTTTATCGATCACTTCAGTAGATATACATGGATTTATCTTCTCAAATCCAAATCCGAAGTTTCAGATGCTTTTGTCCATTTTAAAAATCTTGTTGAAAATCAATTAAACTACAAAATCAAAAATTTCCAATCCGATGGGGGGACTGAATATAAACCTCTTGCTAAGGTTTTTCAAGACAGTGGTATAAATCATAGGATATCTTGCCCTTACACACCAGAACATAATGGTGTGTCTGAAAAAAAGCATAGGCACATCGTGGAGATGGGATTGTCCCTGCTCGCTCACTCAAACATACCTCTCAGATTCTGGGATGATGCTTTCACTACCTCTGCCTACATTATTAACAGAATTCCCTGCAAAGCAAATCTTTACAAAACTCCCCTTGAGTGTCTCTTCAATCAGTGACCTGATTATAACTTTCTTAAGGTTTTTGGCTGTCTCTGCTATCCGCACATCA
>BMAC01000505.1:751325-773068 GCA_014905375.1 Phtheirospermum japonicum
TGTCTCGCCGGAGTTCCAGCCGGGACGACAGCCTGCCAACGCGCCGCACCGAACGCAGCGCCGTCGCTGCCAGCACGCTGCACTGCTGCCTAGCAGCCGTCGCAACAGCCGACGTTCACCGCTCCCCGACAGTGTCTCGTCGTCTCGTCCCGGAGTTCCTTCCGTGCCGTTCCGATAGTGTCGCTGCCTTGCCACCTCTCCGTTTCCTGCTGCTATCTCGCTGGAGTACCAGCCGATTCGCCGAGCCGTTCCGAACGCCGCCTCATCTCCGAAGTCAAGACGACCTCGCCGCTCCCCGACAGTGCCTCCGCCTCGTCGCCGGAGTTCCAGCCGATTCGTCGCTCCTCCTCCGACGTGAGGTAAAAATGGCTGATCATGTTATACATATATATATGTTATATATATGTGTGCTGTGTGCTGTGTGTGTTAATATACATATATAGATATATTATATGCATGCTTAATGTATATATATAAACATAGTTAATATGACATGCATACTGTAATATATATAAGTGCATGCTGAATAAATATATGATATGAATGCATGCATTTTATATAATGCAGTGTATGATATATATGTATACAACATGGGTTGCATGCATGCTGTACTGTAATATATATATATATATATATATATATATTATATATATATATATATATATATATATATATATATATATATATATATATATATATATATATATATATATATATTGTTGATGTTTGTATGTGATTTTTATTTATAATATATAATTGTAATATATTAAATACATGATTAATATGTTAATATATATATAATTGTTATATATATGATTAATATATTAAATAGAAAATTATCATGCTCGTCCGATTTTACGAAAATCAAATTGTTTCATCTGTAAAACAATTTAAAACATTGTTTGAATTAATTGAAATTAAAATGGGCCGTCGTCAATTGAATTCGATTCAAAAAATTCTTTTTATTTAAAAATTTTTGTTTTCCGCTGCGCGACGGCACCATCAAATCCCTACACGACCTTGGTCCCGGAGGTTTTGTTAGAGATGGTCGCGCTTTTGAGAGATAGCGCAAATAGTTTTGCCTAGTCTCCCCAAGACCTAGTGGGAATTTACCCGGCAGTAGTAGAGAATCGTCTTAATATAAGCTCTGCAGCAAAGCCCGTAAAACAGAGAAAGCAGAACTTCAGACCTGAGAAGGAGGCCATCATTGAAGCAGAGGTAGATAAGCTATTACGCGCCAAACACATTAAGGAGATACAATTTCCAGAGTGGATTTCCAATGCTGTACTGGTCCAAAAACAGAAGAGGACTGGCGAATGTTATCGACTTTAGAGACCTCGACCGCACTTGTCCTAAGGATCACTATCCGTTGCCAAGGATAGACCAGCTGGTGGATTCCACGTCTAGATGTGAATTATTAAGTATGATGGATGCCTCCAAGGGTTATCATCATATCAAGTTGGTAGAGGAAGATTGGAAGCGGGTCAACTTCATAATGCCAAAAGGAACATATTGTTATGTAGTAATGCCATTCGGCCTAAAAAATGCAGAAACTACGTATCAAAGACTGGTGGACAAGATCTTTAAGAGCCAGCTCGGGAGGAACATGGAAGTATACATAGATGACATGTTGGTTAGCGCAAAGGCAACATCCCATGTAGAGGATTTGAAGGACACCTTCAACACCCTGAGAAGATATAAGATGAGGTTAAACCCGAAGAAGTGTGCATTTGGGGTAAGAGCAGGAAAATTCCTAGGGTACATGGTTACAGAAAGAGGGATAGAGGCCAACTCGGAAAAGGTTAGGGCTATCATGGATATGCCACCCCCCAAAAATGTCAAGGAAGTCCAGCGTCTGGAAGGTCGAACCAATGCCTTGAGAAGGTTTGTCTCGAGGTCGGCAGAGAAGAGCTTACCGTTCTTCAGGGCATTACAAAAGAAAACTCGATTCCACTGGGATGAGGAATGTCAGGAGGCATTTCAAAATCTGAAAGAACACTTGGCAGAAATGTTTTTGCTAACTAAACTGATCATAGGGGAACCATTGATTTTGTAAATGTCCGTGGGGAAGTTAGCGGTGAGCACAGTTTTAATTCAAGAGGAGGGAAAGTTGCAGAAACCAGTATTTTATTGGAGCAAGGTCTTGCATGAGGCTGAACTCCGATATGTAGAGATAGAAGAGCCATGGTAGCTCTGGTTGGGACTGCTCGAAAACTGCGACCTTATTTCCTCTCCCTTGATATTATAGTTCGCACTAATTTACCTTTGAAATCCATAATGATCAAGCAAGAAGTTTTGGGGAGATTGGTCAAGTGGATAATTGAATTGAGCAAATTTGACATACATTTTGAAGCCAGGTTGGCAATCAAAGCTCAGGCATTAGCTGATTTTGTGCAAGAGATGGCCAGCTCTGTCGAGGAAAAGAAAGAATGGACAATCTTCACGGACTGCTCAGTGGGAAACTCGGGGTGTGGCGCAGGAATACTCTTGGTCGACCCAGAGGGAGTAGTCACAGAGTACTCAGTAAGAATGAACTATCTACTATCTATAATGGAGCGTAGTATGAGGCAGTGCTGAGGGGAGTTCAGATGGCGAAAGAGTTGGGAGCAGAGCAGATACGGGTAAATGTGGATTCATAGCTCGTATGTAAGCAGATATTAGGGGAGTTCGAAAAGAGAGAAGGGCAAATACAGAAATACCTAACTCGATTCTTTGAGATGGCTAATGCTTTGGATGCCCTGGATGTTAACCAAATCCCCAGAGAAGAAAAAGGCAGAGCTGAATACCTGGCCAAAGTGGCCAGCTCAGCAGTCGATTGTCAGGAAAGGGTAATCACTTTACTGATGGATCATAGGGAATATGGATAGGAGGAAGTCAATGCGGTGGAAGAAGTCAAGGAGGATTGGCGCTCTCCTCTTAAAGCTTACTTAGAAAAGGGAGAGCTGCCGGGCAATAAAAAAGAGGCAAGCAAGCTACGGATCGAGCGACCAGATTCTGCATCATAAAGAGAGAGCTGTTCAGACGGAGATTCGTACAACCTCTCCTGCGATGTGTAAGCCAGCAAGAGGGTGCTCACCTTCTTAAAGAAATCCATGAGGGATGTTGTGGCAATCACATGGGAGCAAGGACCCTAGCTAGAAAAATAACGAGAGCCAGCTATTTTTGGCCATTGCTGCGGAAAGAGGCTGAAGACTTTGTTAAAAGGTGCCAAAAGATGTCTCCCTTAACCCACCGACCAGCAGAAGAGCTCATGACGATGAGCTCTCCTTGCCCTTTCACGAATGGGGAATAAAATTGGTTGGTCCATTTCCCACGACTTCGGCCCATAAGAAATTCCTGATTGTGGCTATCGATTACTTCAGCAAATGGGTAGAAGCTGAAGCTCTGGCAAAAATTATAGAGGATGCGGTGATGGGCTTCATTTGGAAAAATATTATATGCCGGTTCGGCATCCCAGGGTCCTGGTTTCTGATAATGGAACCTATTTCATGGGGGCCAGAATCAGAGCTTGGTGTACTAAAATGAAAATTGACCAACACTTCACATCTGTTTACCATCCGCAAGAAAATGGTCAAGTTGAAGTGACAAATCGCATTCTCGTATAAGGGATCAAAACACGCTTGTAAAGATTAGGAGGCAAGTGGGTAGAGGAGCTCAGTTAGCTCCTTTGGGCTTATCGTACTAACCCCAAAGAGAGCACGGGCAGAAACCCCTTTAGCTTGGTGTATGGCAAGGATTTCGTTATTCCTGCAGAAGTCATCCTAGAAACTCACCGAATACAAAGCTTTGACGAAGGTCAAAACAATGCATTAGTACATGACGCGCTGGATTTAATCGAAGAGAAAAGAGATTGGGCTGTAATTAGGATGGAGCACATAAGAGGACGGGTTCGGGCAGCATATAACAAGACAGTCCTGAAGAGATATTTCTAAGTAGGAGACCTGGTCCTACGTAAGGCTGATCTGGGCAAGCCTAAGGGAAAGTTGGACGCCACGTGGCAGGGACCATTCCGAGTCACAAAAGTTTTGACGGGCGGTGCTTATGAATTGGAACAAATGGATGGAGTTGAGATACCCCGAGCATGGAATATATCAAATTTACAAAAAAATTACGTGTAAGGATATTTTGGAAAGCTTATTTATAAAGATAATTTTAGTTTATTCACATTCTTATTACAATTTGACTTATTCGAGCTTTTGTGTGTGCCTACTTTGTAAATAATTGTCAGAAATTTAAGAGCTCGCTCGAAAAATAACGGGATCGCGTGTAGGTTGGCAAGCTTAACTCGAGTCGTCTCTCAGGGACTGATGTTCGGAGTTTTCAATGTTTGTTTAGTCACGATTTAACAAGAGAACTTGTATAAATTTGGTTTTTGAAAATTACAACTACGAGATTGAAAAGCAATAACTAATTATCTTAAACTAATTTAAACTAAACCTATTAACCAACTATAATTAACTAGCATGTATTGACTACTACTACAACTATCAAGCATATGAATTCTCAAGAACAAACTTAATTCTAAGATTCCCAAGAATTAACATATCATAAACTAATTAACCAAACATAAGCAATAAATAAACTAAGCATGAACAATCTCATCACCAAGCATGAACGGAAGTAAAATGCAGCAACTAATTAATATTAAAAATGAAATTTGAGGTTCAAAGCTTCAGCGATTCAATGGTTCTAACGATTCGAAATAAATAAACGAAACTAAAATCTCAAACGAAATAATTAAACATAAAGTATCTAGAATTAAACTAAGAATAACTAGAGTTTAGAGAACTTATTAAATAGCTAGAGGTGCTGAAAGATTGCTGTGAATTTGGATTATGGTTGATAGATTTTGGTCGAGAAATCGGATCTTGAACGAATGTCTTCGTCTTGGTGCTTCGGATCTTGAATCTTCGACGTAGATCTGGAAAATAAGTTCTAGGGTGTTGAAAATAAGTTTCTCAACCCTAGGTAAGTGTTTTGAGGCGTGGGTGTGTGTTTAATCCGAAATATGAAGGGTTTATATAGTTATTTCATGACTTGGCGCACAAGATACCCTAAAAATGCATTTTTGGGCAGTCACGTCGATTGGTGCGCCGATCGACGCGTTTAGGATCGACGCGACAGAGAGTTCGTGGGCATTGGCATTGACCGAGCGTCGATCAACACGAGCAGGGGGTGCGTCGACGGGCGTGTCGATAGCCACGTCAGTCAACGTGGGCATCCAGTGCAGCAAGTGGCAGTAATGACTCGGACACTGGGTAACCCAGTGGCAGCAGCCTACCCAGTCTCGGCAACGCTCGGCAGCCAATGTCGGCAGTGTGGGCAGCTAGTGTCGGCAGTGCTCAACAGCCAGTGTCGGCATCGTGGGCTGCCAGTGTCGGCAGTTCTCGGCCTGGGTTACCCAGTGTCGTCCTGGTACCCAGTGTCAGCTTAAATACTTCAAATCAAGGCCCGTTTTTGCCGATACTCCACTTGTAGGCCTACCCTTGATTATGTCCAAAACAAATCTCTTCAAAATACCTAAAATAAACATAAATTAATTAATTATGATTAAAATATGATAAAATAAGTTGGAGATAAGAAAATACAAAAAAATGTGCTTAATCTATCCAACTTATACCAAAAACAATAAGAAAAATAAATAAAATACTACTAAAAACCAAGACAAATTAGTGCTAATCAACTACCTCACCCTTTATTGGTTTGTTCGTCCTTGAACAAACGATAGATTCAAGGAATAACCAAACCGAAAATAAATTCAAGCAATGAGTCGTGTCGTGATACATACATAATTTTGAAAATATAGATACAAGTCACGCAACGACAAACACTCCACCCTTATTACATTGTCGCTCCAAAATCAAATTCATGCATCCTCACTAAGGAAATATATTTGGGTGTTCGCTCAAAGCACTCAAGCATCGCTGCATAGGATGTGTATATACTCAAGTAATACAAATGCAAGCACAATAAACAAGAACCGAAAATCAATCTCTTTTTAATCGCAAATTAAGTGTGCCATCAACAAAGAATCGGTTAAGGTCTTTACGGATTGTAATGTAAGGCTCTTTGGACGGGTATGCTATATATAAGTCGTGTGGCTAACTCACGATCTAACGTGATCAATAACTCACCAAACTATTCCAATCACGAAGCTAATTGCTTCACCTCATTCAAGAAAAACCTCACTAAACACTCATAACGTAGCCTTTAATCTTAGGCTATTTCTCAACTCGTAACTCTAAAACTGACTTGTAGCGAAAACCAATTAAATACAATTGAAGCTTATAATATGCTTCTACACAACTCATGCCTTTTAAACATTAAGCTTCATTAAATAAAATAAACAATAAACACAAGCCTTTATTAGCGTAGGCATTGACTCAATACGATCCAACTAGACTCTCCATCCTTCTTCTATTTTTTTTAATTTGTCCCTTTCCTATTTTTATGGGATCTTTTTCTTTTTATTTATTTATTAATATTTTTTTTTCTTTAAGGATAGTGGTCCCCAATACTATTACAAAATCATAAATCCCTTGGCAAATTTCCAAAACTCAACTAACCAATAAAACTAACGAACTCCTCCTACCCCATGCTTTAAATGGTTGCAGGAGTCGACTAAAAAATCACTCATGGCTAATGGAAATGGATTATTTGGCTATGATTTGCTCATTCGGAATTTATAGTGGCTAATATATATAGATATGGACGGAATAAGGGTTTTTTCTATACCTTAACGTCATGTTCAAAGCTAACTACACACAGCGGTTTCAAAGAGATATCAAGACTGAAACATACTCAAGCACATGCAAATATGATAAACACTCAGGCTACTCACAGGATTTTTGCATGAAAAAGTTTTGAATTGACACTGCTTTCAATTATAAATTTTTTAATTGACGCTGCTTTTAAGGTTTTGCGAAATCAATTGCGTACAAGTACCATTTTACAATATAAATAATAAATCTTGAAAAATTTATGCACTTATGCACGCTCAAAAGATAAGAACATCAAATCAAACTTGGCTAACTTCGACAGGCATGCCATACAAACACAATTCAGCGCATAAATAGTGGACAATCACGTAAAAAAAAATCAAATTGCATAAATTTTCAATTATAAATCATATTCAACCATCCTCCCCTTTAAGAATGTGGAAATCTCCCAATTGTCATAAATATAAAGAAAATAAGCACAAGGGAGATAAGAACACATCCCTGAAAAATCGATAGTTGAGTTCCTCCAGAAGGCGCTTGTGCAAAAATACCTCTTTTTAAATCGCGTGATTGAAATGTCTTAAATAAAAGCCTACAAAATAAAACAAATAACAAAAACAAGGATTGTAGTCAATTGTGTTGCGCAAGTGCCCGGTGGCACATCGTTTCGAATTAAATTGGCAGGATTGCAGCCTAATGTCGCAAATGGCTGGATTGCAGCTCATCGAAAGGTTGCCGAACTGCGGCTAAATTTGGTCGGATTGCGACCTCGAACGAAAGAAATGAAATCATAAAATCGGGCGAACAGACGCTGCTAGCGGTCATACCTAACGGTAACGATTACCGCTACAGTAACCGCTAAGTTTCCTGTTCTTTGCCAAGCGTTAACTCAATTTTGCGCATAACGGTAGGTCAGTGTGGTGATCGCTAGTAACTAGCGGTAGGTGGTAACGATGAGTACTAGCGGTAACGGTTACCGCCGCTAGTGTACCGCTAAGTCTTCAGCTTCGTCTAAATCTTTGAATTTTCTGCACATTAACACACACTTAAACGTACCACGAAAATTAACAAAATAAAAATAGAAATAAAATAAATAAAAATTGAAAGAAAAATTAAAGAAAAATAAAAACTAACGCTTGGGTTTCCTCCTAAGAAGCGCAACATTTTACGTCGCTTGCTCGACGCATTTCAACGATCAATGCTCAACTTGTGGTGGATCTCCGTACTCCACCTTATCATGCTCTCCCAATTTCTCATCAAAAATTTCGTTGGGGTCGACAATTCCGAGGTCAGCTATAATGTCACGAAAATCAATACCAAATAGCTTGGCTACCTCCTCCTTGCTAAGAAAATCATTGCCGTCCTCGACTTCTAACTCATCCAATACTGTTATGCTTTTGAGTTCTTGGACGCAAGCATCTATCGGGTCGACATACGAACACTCATCTTCTTCCATCAATGGCGCAGGGCACTTATTCATATCTCGCCAAGAAAAAGTAATTGTCTCACCCAAAACTGACATGCTCATCCTCTCCTTATTCACACCAATCACCGCATGGGAGGTAGATAAAAATGGATGGCCTAAAAGAATAGTATGCCCCTTGTCGTCATTCGGCATCTCCCCAACATCCAAAACTACAAAATCAACTGGAATAATCAATTCACCCACTTTCACCAAAACTTCCACGATACCTAATGGGCATCGAGTTGAACGATCCGCCAGTTAGAGTCGCATCTTCGTCGGTTTCAAGGTCCCAAATCAAATTGCTTATAAAGGGAATGCGGTAGTAAGTTAATTCCCCCGCCAAGACCAAGCATTCCGCGCGTCTGTTTCCCATTCTCCAATGTAATGTTGACACAAAAACTTCCAGGGTCCTTCTCCTTCGTAGGCAGCGGGTGCTTGCATAACGCACTCACCTCCTTTGTTAGAGGAACGTACTGATTTGTCTCCGAATGCCTATGTCTTATAGCAAGATCCTTGAAGAACTTCACATATGCCGGCATCGTTTTGATCAAATCCAAAAGAGGAAGGTTGATGTTGACGTTCTTCAGCAAGTGGTAAAGTTCCATGAACTTCTTATTTTCTTTTGTCGGTCGAAGGTGGCTTGGAAATGGAACTCTTTCAACTATCGGCGAAGTGGGAGTTTTGTTCGTGAGCTTCCCCTTCAAAGATCCTGGAATATAAGGGCTTGGTGTCTTATGCAATTGTTCTATTGGCTTGGACTCATCTCCCTTTGGCGATGCCAGTGTTGGACTCTCCGTCATCTCTTCTTCCCCTCCGTCATTTGTCTTGACTCCATTGTCAATAACTTCTCCACTGCGTAGGACTTTAATCGCTGAGGCTTACTCCGTTTGACTAGGAAATTTATATATTTCTTTATTTGATCTCGCAATGTCAGCCACCAATTGTCCTATCGTCTTATCCATCCTCTCCATATTCTTACCAAGATCATGCACTATCCTAGAGAGATTGTCAATATTATTCACCTTTTTCGAGAGGTCGTCTATCTTTGCATTCACTTTCATAATTCCCTCTCTATTATGGAGCGTCTCAGTCACTTGATTTTGTTTCCAAACCAACAATTGGTCATTTGGTTTAACCGGATTTGACGTTAGCCCCTTCGTAGGCGGTGGTGGGGGAAGGTAGCATGGGTCAGTCTGTGGCTTTATCGGCGCGTAATGTAGGTTCTCAGGACCCCACTTGAAGAAAGGAGAATCACGCTGTGCCTGAAATTGGTTTGTGGGTTTCTACTAAGAATTGTTGTGTTGGAAATTTTGAACGGCGTTGACCTTTATGTTCGATTCATCATCAAAAGTCACTGAACACGCATTCGCTCCATGTCTAAATGCTCCACAAATTCCACATGTCTCTTGTGAAGGTTGCGATTGTTGCTTCATCATCATGTTCGTCAACAACTCCACTTGCTTTGTAAGTTTATCGAACTTGTCATCCTCCGCTCGCACAACTGAATCCTCATTCACTCTAAATTTTCGAGGCCTTGAACTCGTTTGCCTCGACTTGTCACTCATAAACTCAAAAAGATCTCATGCCCCTTCCGCAGTTAAATCTCCAAAATCTCCAGCCCTCGTCTATACTTGCTGCTTGAAAATTGGCAATAAGCCCTCATAAAAGTAGGTATTCATCAACTCGGGACCATTGTTATGATGCGGACACGCAAGGAGAATTTCCTTGTAGTGCTCCCAGGCTTTGTGAAATAATTCACCTTCTCGCTGCTGAAAGGTGGAAATTTACCTCCTTAATATCGTTGTCGTTTGGGCTGAGTAAAATCTTCCAACAAACTTCTTGAACACCATATCCAAATTAGTTAAGGAGTTAGGTTGGAATGACAAAAGCCACTGCTTTGCTTTATCCTTCAAGGTGTTCGGGAAGAATCTCATCCTGAGTTGTCCAACAGACCTCTAGCTTGAATACCTGCTCGTTGCTGGTAAAATTCCCAAATGAAACTGAGTGGGTTTTCATTGGGCAATCCGTAGAAATCGGGCAACCTGTTCAAATCATCAGTCCTAAGGGGTAATTTCGGGCCTCTTGCCCTAAAACTATTGGTGAGCTATATGGTCCAATGGTTGGGCACGCGAGGTCGCCTTGTTTACGCACATTTTGATATTGAGGGAATCGTCTCCCTCCAAAGTTTGAACGACCTCCGAAGTCCTCCCTATTCTCATAGTACTCATCATCTTCGTTGAATTCATCATTCTCGTACCCATCCACATATCCATCTTCCATCATATCATTACTTTGCCAATTATATTGTCCACCTCTTCTATTTTGGAAACGATTCGGTGCTCGTCCTCGATTTCTATTGTCATTATTCTGTTGGTTGTTCAGGAGAAGGGGCTCGTCATTACCAACTTCATTGCGCAAAAACTCTTCATTCACTCGTGCAAGGTATGCTAGAGCTTCGGCTTGATTCCTAAAGTGTTGTAGATGGTTGATTGGGTTCCCTGGTATCACTGCATGATGATTATCTTGGCCTTGCACCCCCCCCCCCCCCCCCCCTCGTTGTTTGGATTGTTGAGGAACTGGTTCCTTCTTGATTCTCTTTGTTATTGATCCTTTGGTTGTTTCCGTCGTTATGCCCTTGATTAGGATCAAGAATCGATGGATCTTCTTGACGATTGTCGTCTTGTGGGTCTCCAAAGTTTATATCATCGGTAGGTGGCATCCCATATGGTTGGTGGCGAGGTGGGGTAAGAATTTCGTTTCCATGCCCTCGACCACCATTCGTTCATCCTCCTCCTCTTCCTCCTGGTCCTCGGCCTCCAATAGGGGTAGTGTTTGACATGTTGGCTGAATTTGTATCACGATTAATTGAATCGGGGGAATGAAGGAGTTTTCTCGGTCTCCCAACTCGTTCGATGTTGTCTATATATGGAGCAAGTTCATTTCTAAGACTTCGACGTCCTAGCATCAACAACAATCAACATCAACGCATCGAGTGGAAAATAAAGAACTTTTATACAAATAAACGGAAAAGCATAAAATAACACAAACAAATATTATCAAAACCTATGCCAGTCCCCGCCAACGGCGCCAATTTTTGATTCGAGCATTTGTGTGTGCCTATTTTGTAAATAATTGTCAGAAATTTAATAGCTCGTCCGCAAAATAACGGGATCGCGTGTAGGTTGGAAAACTTAACTCGAGTCGTCTCTCAAGGACTGATGTTTGGAGTTTTCAATGTTTGTTTAGTCACAATTTAACATGAGAACTTGTATAAATTTGGTTTTTGAAAATTATAACTACGAGATTGAAAAGCAATAAATAATTATCTTAAACTTATTTAAACTAAACCAATTAACCAACTATAATTAACTAGCATAGATTGACTACTACTACGACTATCAAGCATATGAATTTTGAAGAACAAACTTAATTCTAAAATTCCCAAGCAATAACATATCATAAACTAATTAACCAAGCATAAGCAATAAATAACCTAAGCATGAACAATCTCATCACCAAGCATGAACGAAAGTAAAACGCAGCAACTAATTAATATTAAAAATGAAATATGAGGTTCAAAGCTTCAGCGATTCAATGGTTCAAACGATTCGAAATAAATAAACAAAACTAAAAACTCAAACGAAATAATTAAACATAAAGTATATAGAATTAAACTAAGAATAACTAGAGTTTAAAGAATACTTTAAGTCAAGCCCCGTTTTCGCCGAAACTCCACTTGTAGGCCCACCTTTGATTATGTCCAAACCAAATCTCTTCAAAATACCTAAAATAAACATAAAATTAATTAATTATGATTAAAATATGATAAAATAAGTTGGAGATAAGAAAATACGAAATGTTCTTAATTTATCCAAATTATACCAAAAACAATAAGAAAAATAAACTAAAATGATACTAAAAACCAAAACAAATTAGTGTTAATCATTGACCAAGACTCTCAAAGCCAGGATTGGCTAAGGGAGGATGCCCCATTTTTCCTGAACTGATTGTAAGTTAAACCCAGGATTGGCTAAGGGAGGATGCCCCATTTCTCCTGACCTGATTGTCAGTTAAAGCCAGGATTGGCTAAGGGCGGATGCCCCATTTCTCCTGACCTGATTGTTAGTTAAAGTCAGGATCGGCTAAGGGCGGATGCCCCATTTCTCTTGATCTGATTGTTAGTTAAATTCAGGATTGGCTAAGGGCGGATGCCCCATTTTCTCCGACCTGATTGTCAGTTAATGCCAGGATTGACTAAGGGAGGATGCCCCATTTTTCCCGACCTGATTGTTAGTTAAAGCCAGGATTGGCTAACAGCGGATGCCCCATTTCGCATGACCTGATTTTCAGTTAAAGCCAGGATTTGCTAAGGGCGGATGCCCTATGTTTCCTGACCTGATTGTCAGTTAAAGACAAGACTGGATAAGGGCGGATGCCCTAATTTTCCTGACCTGATTGTCAGAAAAGCCGAGATTGGCTTAGGGCGGATGACCCATTTTCCTGACCTGATTGTCAGTTAAAGCCAGGATTGGCTAAGGGTGGATGCATTAATTTTCCTGATCTGATTTTCTGAAAAGCTGAGATTGGCTTAGGGTGGATGCCCTAAATTTCCTGACCTGATTGTCAGATGGCTAAAGGCGGATGCCCTCATCTATCTTCTGGGGCAACCTAGATCGACTAAAAGAATACTGTGCGTGCTCATCAAAGATTTTTGTCCAGAAAAATTGCATTCATCACAAAATCAAAGTCTGGAATTACATTAATGTGAAAAACTTACGCCTGCTTACAAACAAAGTCTGGAGAGTCTAATTAAACATACGAGAAAATAGGGAAAATGAATGCTCATAAAGATAACAGAAATATGAGAAAACACCAAGAACAAAAGGCCTGGAAATCAGGGAAGGAGAGCCTCTATTGTCAGAAGCCAGAATCCGGCGAACACGCCACAACTCATGCTCCGTTTCATGATGGCGCTGACGATACCTGTCTACTTGCCCGGAGACAGAGTGAGCCTCGCTGGCAGCGATGGTTAGCCGGCTTACCGATTCAACCAGTTCGGCTTTCCTCCTCTAATTGACGATTGAGTTGACAGAGCTAAGCCCATTCGCGCTTGTAGTAGCGCTTTTTCAGCCTTTTCCTCTCCAGAAGACGGCACACTTGGGATATTTTTTCTCGAAGAATAGATAGTTTATCAGTAAGCTTGAAGTTCTCGGCAAAGAGAGAGAGAGAGATTCTTTCTTTTCACAATATCAAGCTCCTCAAGTAGGGAGGAAGAAGACATGACGAGAATGAAATGCATAAAACAAAAATACGCGTATATGAAGGAAAGAAGGGCACGTGACATCGAGAATAATATTTCCTTGAAACCATGAAAACCTAAAAATAAAGTCATTACACGAAAAATTCGATTAACAGATAAGAGTTGAATAAAAGACATAACAGCCACACAGGCGAGAGCAAATAGATCTATCTAAAACAAACGGCAGATCAAGACAAGCTAAGCCTAACCCTCAGCATCTAACTCCTCAGTGAGCTGCTCTACCGCATCTTTTGCCAGGGTCCCCGGAGATGCTCCTTCTGGCAGCTCACCCTGACCGGCGAAGGTTGAAGATGGAGTATACGTGGTTAAGTCAAGGACCAGGCCTTGGTCTGATTGAGCCGCCTCTGGAACAGTTGATGAGGTGTTGAAGGAGGTGAGAATGTTCCCGGCAAACTCATGGGACTCGAGCCTATGCAGGCAGTTCTGCTCTGGTGAATATCAGAAGGAGGTAGCCTCGGGTGGCTGATTCAGGGGCTCCACGCAGTCAAAGGTGAGCGGGGATTTTCCTAGGTCCATTTGGCCTGAGCATCTAAAGCAAGGTGGTAATACACCTCAGTCTCTGGTGTAAGCAAATGGTAGAGCTCCTCGGATCCCAGGAAAAGCTTGGCAGGTAATATCCCGGGTGAATTGAATCGGATTTAGCCCTTCCTAGGAGTTAAGAAACTCCGTCCGCCATTCGTCGCGTGCCTTGGACACCACCTCGTCTGCTAATCTTTGAGCCTCGACCACAGCTTCATCTCGCACTTCGGCCCTGGCTGCCTCCACGACTTTCTTCTCTACCTTCTTCACTTCGGCCAACTTTTGCTCGACTTTCTTCAACTTAACTCCCCTCTCCTTACCTAGATTGCACAATATCCTTTCCTTCTCCTCCAGTCTTTTGTATTCTTTCGCCAGATCCGCATTCATCAGGGCTCCCCTAGCCCTGGCCACCAAGATAGACCTCTTGGCCGCCGCCTAAAAGGGAAGAAGAGACTTAGCAAAATAAAAGGAAAAAGGAGAAGAGAAAACGAGGGAAAGAAGTTTACTTAGCCTCGTCCTGGCACAAGTACTCAATGAGGTCAGGGTCAGAACACTTCTCCAAGGCAGCCCTGTCCGCGCTCGGACATAGTCCTTGGATGAATTGGACTGCTAGTGAACCGGGGCAGTCCAGGATAGAGGCGGTGGTGAACCAGGTGTCAGGGGCAGTCTTATGTATTCTTTCGCCATATCCGTATTCATCAGGGCTCCCCTAGACCTGGCCACCAAGATAGATCTCTTGGCCGCCGCCTAAAAGGGAAGAAGAGACTTAGCGAAATAAAAGGAAAAAGGAGAAGAGAAAATGAGGGAAAGAAGTTTACCTTAGCCTAGTCCTGGCACAAGGACTCAATGAGGTTAGTGTCAGATAACTTCTCCAAGGCAGTCCTGTCCGCGCTCGGACATAGTCCTTGGATTAATTGAACTGCTAGTGAACCGGGGCAGTCCAAGATAGAGGCGTTGGTGAACCAGGTGTCGTTTGGGGTGGCGACCTTAACCCCAGAGACATACACCATCTCCGTGCCAGCACGTGTCCTCTTCGCGGGCCATTCGATCCTCTCCCCCGAGTCCGAGGGGGCGATCATCTCTACATCCGGGACAGAAAGGTCCCAGGAAGTGGCCGACCCGCTCGCCTCGGCTCGGGAAGGCTCCGCCACTGGGTCTCGCTGTTCTAACCCTGCTTTTGCCCTTTTCTGACGAGCAGCCATTATCCTGTGCATCATGTTTGCTAAAAAGAAAAGAGAATGGAGAGAAACAAGTCAGTCGAAACCACCATGAAACACAAGTCGGATAGAAAACCAAAAAGGGTTGGGGTAGTAAAATGTTTCTTTACCAATCTCGGGGGTTAAAGGGCTGTTCTCCTCCTAGTCGTTGAAAAAATCTATAAAGGAAGGGAGATGGGAGAGATGGAAAACGTTCTCATTTAAAGTGGAGATTATTCTTTGTATTTGAGGAGATCTGTCCCCTACGGATAGGTGCAGTTGAGCAGGCAACTGCTCGATGGATTGAGGATGGAAGCCCCAACCCCCTTAATAGTGCACGAAGAAAAATTTCATCCTCCAGGCCTTGTTGGAGGAAGGGATTCCGGCAAGAAAGCAAACACTGGCTCTGGCACATAAGTGAAAATAGCCAGGAGAGGAGCTCTTGACCTGGAAGAGCTGGAAGAAAGTCTGGGCTGTGGGATCCAGACCAGCATATCGCATGTCCAGGTTGTAACTTATAATAATCCTAAAGGAGTTGGGGACGAATTGATGAACCGGGATTTTGTACAACCGTGTTATCTCTAATATCAGCGGGTTCACCGAAAGGCACAAACCCACCTGGAATTGGTCAACGAAGAAAGTAAGGTGGTCGGTCGATGCCTGATATGCCGTTACACTGCCACTGGGTTTAACCAATTCGAACTCCTCCGGCACTTGATATTTATATCTCATATTTTCTACTGTTTATCATTTAGGATGGAACAGATGTATGGCTATTTTGTATGTAATTGTTGTGTTTTTATCGTATTTTTAATTAGAGTTTAGCATCATTTCTAGTAGTTTCGAGTCATTTTTCATTAGGTTTTTCGGTCACTTTCTCATTTTTTAGGATTGAAACTTGGTATGTGCGTTTTCGATGATTCGTGAGTTTTTGAGTTCAAAATACTTAAGTTGTTGAAGGAGGGTTTGATCTTCGCAATTGCCAAGAGCGAGTGGGTGAGTCCCATGCACATGGTCCCTAAAACGAGTGGCATTACCGAGATGGAGAATGAAAAGAGTGAGTTATTGGCTACACAGGCGACGAAGGGGTGGAGGATGTGCATCGATTTTCGAAAGTTGAATGCGGCTACAAAGAAGGATCATTTTCCCCTACCTTTCATCGATCAAATATTGGACAAGCTAGCCGTCCACCACTCTTATTGCTTCTTGGACGGATTATCGGGCTATTATCAAATTGCTATCGCGCCTGAGGACCAAGCTAAAACGACGTTCACTTACCCATTTGGGACCTTCGCTTTCCACCGGATGCCGTTTGGGCTATGCAATGCCCCGGGGACTTTCCAAAGATGCATGCTATCAATATTCTCCGACATGATCGACAAGTATCTTGAAGTCTTCATGGACGAATTTTCCATTTATGGGGACTCGTTTGAGGAGTGTTTGAGAAACCTTGAGGAAGGGCTAGCCCGTTGTGAAGAGACAAGCTTGACCTTGAGTTGGGAGAAGAGCCACTACATGGTTCAAAGTAGGCTAGTACCCGGACATGTGATTTTGGAGAAGGGGATTGAGGTGGACAAAGCCAAAGTAGAAGTTATCGAAAAGTTACCCCCTCCCCTTGATGTGAAAGATGTAAGGAGTTTCCTCGGGCATGCCGGTTTCTATCGGCAGTTCATCAAAGATTTTTCTAAAATTGCCCGCCCCTTATGCCAGTTGTTGAGTAATGAAGTTCCTTTCGAATTTAACAAAGTTTGTGAGGACGCTTTCTTAGCGATTAAGAGGAGTCTCGTGTCCGCCCCCATCATCGCAGCTCCCGATTGGAGCTTGCCCTTCGAAATAATGTGCGACGCATCGAGTGAAGCGGTGGGGGCCTTTCTTGGCCAACACATCGACAATTTACTAAGAGTGATTTACTACCCGAGTTTGATGCTCAACGATGCCCAAAAGAACTACATGACGACCGAGAGGGAACTTTTGGCCGTGATCTTTTCTTTAGAGAAATTCTGGGCCTACATTGTGGGATCACGTGTCGTGGTGCATAGAGATCATGCGGCATTGCGATATTTGTTCTCTAAGCCTCATCTAAAACCCTTCTCATCCGATGGATCCTATTACTTCAAGAATTTGACATTGAGATCAAGGATCGGAAGGGGTGTGAGAATGCGGTGGCCGATCATCTTTCGAGGATGGTCACAAGTGGAGGGGATGGAGCGGCTATCGTCGAGAATTTGCCCCATGAAGATTTGATGGAAGTATCTCAAGCGCCTTGGTATGCCGACTAAGCGAATTATTTGGCTAATGGAGAGATTAGGCCGGATATGGGTTGGCAAGAAAAGAAACGTTTCCTAGCTAAGTGCCAAAGCTTTTATTGGGATGACCCTTTCATGTATAAGGTTGGGAAAAATGGGATGATTAGGAGGTGTATCCCCGAAGAGGAAATGCAAATTCTCTTGACGTTTTGTCATGATCACCAAGCCGGAGGCCACTTCGGAGGAAGGAAAAAGGCTCTCAAGATCCTACGCTCGGGCTTCTATTGGCCGTCCCTCCATTATGAGGCTCAAGTCCATGTTCAAACATGTGATAGATGTCAACGGACGGGGAGTATCTCGAAAAGGAACAAAATGCCCTTGGTGGGAAACTTGGTGGTCGAAATTTTTGAGGTGTGGGGGATAGACTTCATGGTCCCGTTTCCGAAGTCGGTTGATGGCTACGAGTACATTCTTGTGGGGGTTGATTATGTTTCTAAATGGGTTGAGGCCACTACAAGGAATAACGCCGAGGTGGTTGTCAAGTTCGTGAAAGAGAATATCTGTGCTCGTTTTGGCTTCCTGATAGTGATAATAAGCGATGGTGGGAGTCATTTTTGCAAAAAAACTTTTAGAGAAACTAATGAGAGCTTATGGTATAAAGCACAAGGTAGCGACCCCCTATCACCCCCAAACCTCGGGGCAAGTTGAGACGAGCAATAAACAAGTGAAAAGCGTTCTTGAGAAGACGGTGCAACCTAATAGAAAGGTTTGGTCAAGAAAGCTAAGTGATGCATTGTGGGCCCTTTGGACGGCTTATAATATGGTTCTAGGCACGAGCCCTTATCATTTAGCCTTTGGAAAATCTTGTCACCTACCCGTGGAGATTGAACACAAGGGGTTTTGGTCAATGAGAGCCGTGAGAATGGATTTGAGAGAGGTCGGTCTTGAGAGGATGTTACAATTGGAGGAGCTTGATGAGCTTCGGGATATTCAATATGACAATGCTCGTCTTTATAAAGAATGAACAAAGAGAATTCATGACGACAGGTTAGTTCCGAAGAAGCTTGAAGTTGGTATGCCCATTTTCCTTTATAAATTGTGCTTGGCTCTCCACCCCGGCAAGATTAAATCCAAATGGATGGAGCCCTACACCGTTGAAGATGTAAAACCAAGTGGGGCGGTGACCTTGTCCGACCCCAAGACTCAAGAGAAATTCCAAGTCAACGGTCACCGAGTTAAGCCCTATCGCCCCGAATTTCTATTCCCGCCCAACAAGGAGGTTATTACTCTTGTGGACCCTCCCACTGCCACTACACCTTGAGCAAAAAGGGAGTTCGTCAAGCTAGTGACGTAAAACAAGCGCTTCTTGGGAGGCAACCCATGATTTTTTCTAACTTTTGCTTATTTTTCTTATTTTTATTTCTATTTTATTCTATTGACTTATTTCCTCTTTTGATTTTCTGCATACCCCTTCTTTCTCTACTTTAACTAATATTTTTGAGTTGGTGTAGGTGCAATCTTGGAAATCTTTGAAGGAAGGGGATCGAAAATGCGAATCAGCTGCACTATTGCAGTCGATCGATAGCTTCCAGTCGATTCGACTGGTGAGCAGTCGATCAACTGACTAACCGAGTTAAGCCCTATCGCCCCGAATCTAATGGCGGATAGAGACTCAAGGTTTTCAAGTAGTAGTGGATTGACTGACCAGTCGATCGACTGTGAAGTAGTCGATCGACTGCCCCACTTGCACAGACTGGGCAGACAGCTTATAAAACCAGTCGATTCCCCATATTTCGACTGCAAAACAGAAAAACGGGGGAGCAGCAAAAACAAAAAACAAAAAGAAATTATAAAAAAAGAGAGAAAATGAGAAACAAAAAAAAAACAAAAAGTAGAGAAGAGAGAAGTCGATCGACCGATACTTTATGCGGGAATTCTTCTTTCCCTCCCGTCTTCAAAATCTGGGTTATTTTTGCACTTCAATTTTTGATTCCTAATCCGAGCCGATCTTTGAGGTAATTTGCTAGAACCTATGCCTTGATTCGTTGTTTGGTTGAGATTTGGGGATGCTTTGGGTTCCAAACTTTCACAATTCCTTATTCAAAAAACCACGCCCACCAAGTGTTCGAGAAAAAGCCTCAATGAACATCTTCATTTGAAACTCCCATTTTTCCGTCCATTTTCTTCGTTCTTTGAGATTTCTGAAACCCATTAACACAGTCCTCATTTATTCTCGTCTAACTTCAAATCGTTCCATGGCAAACCTCTACAACTTCCCCAACCTTGCCGGCAACTACGCCGCCCCTTTTCCCATTTATTCCGAGGCCGAAGGGGAACTTTTTAAAAACCTTTCTCAATGAAACTTCGCCGTTCCACGTTTTTTCACACTCGATCGCCTCGATGAGTGGGTGGCGAATGGGGACCACCAAGGGTTTGGGTCACGGGTGCTCAACTTCATCGATGTGTTGGGCGCCAATATTATGCATCCCTCCGAGCTCCGATCTACCGAGAATTGATGCTCGAATTTTTCACCACCTACCGGGCCCACGAGAGTTCGGAATTCTCGGTTCATCTCGGAGGAAGGGAGTATCGGATCACCCAAGAGGTTCTCCAAGCGGTCTTCGGGTTTAATTGCGAGGATTTGTGGGACGATCGGCCAAGGGAGTTTGCCCCGACGTAATTTCAGGCATCGATCACGGGCGGGCGAGGTACTTCTCGATATCAAGCATCGACCATCACCGACTTGGCACTTTTGGATGTTTACAAGTTTTTTGACCACGTCGTGATGGGCAAGCACGAGAGCTCCAACCTCACCCTTGATGAGGTCTACATGCTTTGGTGCTTGGTTCACGGGCGTCGACTTCCATTTTATCGATTCATCCGTGTCGGGATTTGGGGAACTACAAGGACGAGAGGCGGGAGTGTATCCCGGGTCGGAATGGGACCAATGATCACTTTGATAGCCCGTCATTTTGGGTTCGACCCGGAGGCGGTTCATATGGAGAGGATTGATCCGATTGAGTTGGGGTGGAAATTGCCGAAGCTTCTGACGAACCCCCAACGCTCCCACCGCCGTGGCCAAGAGCAAGAGCAAGAGCAAGAGGAGGAGGACGAGTTTAATTGGCGGCACAACGAGGGAGTCGAGGCTGGCGAAGCCCCGAACACCGGTTCGGGCATGCATTTCGATGCAAGCACGAGCCATGCGGCAATCCCGCAATTCGGAGGCCCGGGTCCCGACATGGGTTGGCACGAGTTCCAACGCCAAGTGATTAAGCATTTCGATCAGCTCGACACGGGGCAAGCAAGGACCGACAGAGCACACCGCGCCCTCCATAGCCGCCTCTTGTTGATTGAGAGACGTATGCATCGAAATGAAGAAGAAGAATCACCTGAGGAAGAAGAGGAAGAGGACGAGGAAGCGAACCTCCAACCCCAACGTCAGAGACGTCATTGATTTTCTTATCCCTTTTGTATATATTTGATTGTGTTGATTTCATAAGACTTACGCTTTATTTTGGTTTGTATTATTTTTGATTCGATTATGTTCTTTTATTTCTCGTCTAATTCTTGAAAAATCCAAAAACATTTGAAAAACTTAAAAATCTAAAATATATTGTTTTGTGTTTTGGTTAACTTTATCGTGATTTATGTACATATTTCCTTGAGTTTTAATTTTGTGTGATTTTTCTTGTATATATCTCATTTTACGGCTCCAACCTTGGACGAATTGATAGCTTGGTAGCGTTCATGAAGTCGGGTGATACTAACCATGCTCGGGTTTTACTTGGATTGCTTGATTTTTAGGTGGACCCCACCGAGCTCGACCCAAACTCGCTCGGTTGAGGGAGTTTCTATTCACACCCCTTTTACTTGATTCTCATTAAAATGAAATGAGGGCATTGCATGGTTTAAGTGTGGGGTAGGTAGGTGCTTAGGGTCCGGTTTTTATCGAGCATGTTTTGTTGATATTAAATCGAGCCTTGGCGAAGTGACGCATTCTTGGAGAAGCGACGCTTACTATTTGTGCTATTATATGGTTGAGTTGTTGTTGAGTCTCTTTTATGTCATTTTGAAGTCTTTATTACATGGTTGAACAACTCCACGTGCTTGGAAGCTTGAATAGTTTACTTGTCGAGTTTTTCATGTTTTTGGCCTCTTGCGTGAGGGGTTGAAATTTTTGTGCTTCATCCAAACCCGAATAAATATAATTATATATAATCAACACTTTCTCGTGGAAAGATTGCAAATCTCTAAAAGCTCTTTTGATTTCGCTCCCAG
>BMAC01000505.1:776195-797219 GCA_014905375.1 Phtheirospermum japonicum
GACTTGTTGATGTACCTGAGATAATTCTAACATGGGCTCCAGACCTGGTTAGATAGACCTGGTTAAAATACTGCCCTGACCTGGGCTAGTGCCACTAAAGACTGTGGGATTCGGGTCGACCTGATCTGATGCACCTTGAATATCCTCATGGTCTGACCCCTCCTAGAGTGGAGGGAAGGATCAGGATCTTCCTGGTCTGACCTTTCCCAGGCGGAATATAGACAGTCTAGACTATTGTGAATAACGGCCCGAGATTTGCGGGATTCTATTTTTGGGATCTCGGAAGGGTCCCACAAAGAGAGACTATAAATACCCAGGAACCTCAGGCTTGAGAGGTAAGTGATCTCAAGCATTCTTCTCCTGTTTTATTGTATTCCGATCAAAACTCTTACTGACTTAAGCATCGGAGAGGTTTCCACTGGAAAACCCCCGGTGGTCCTTTCTAATGTGTTTTTGTGTGTAGCAGGTCGGGAAATTCTCAGGCGAAGGTGTAGTTTCTACTATAAACAAGTTTTTTGGGTGAATCAAGCTTGAAGAGAATTACCAATATACATGAATCTATCAATTCTTCAAAATTCATGATTAACTAAACATATTGGGATAATCATGATCAACCTCTCATCTAATCATATAAATAACTTTATTTACTATTTCTAAATAAGAAATCATCTAAAATCATAAGTACTAATATATTATGTACTATATGAATATCATTAAAATATTGCAAAATTTCATGTTTGTCAATATTGTATATAACATCATATGCATATAATCATAGATAACATATATACATATACATACTTTGTATAAAAATGAACAATAATACATACCATGCCATATATCCATATAACAAATATTTATTAGTTGCATTTAATAAATAATAGGTAATTCGAGTTACCTTGGAGGAAAGACACGATTGATTCCTAATTTTGTTTTTGCAATAGGTTTGTCCGCGATATATTTTTGATAACATAGAACTTAAAACCCGATCTCCACCGTACATATTTAACCAATATATATTTTAAGTATTATATCCAAAATCCATATTCATCCAACGGTAAGATTGTGCATAACTTAATTTAAAAAAAAAAAGCTGGGCGGACAGTTTTGGGAAACAGGATCAGCTCTTTTCAAAATATAGGATTCTTCAGACCTTATACTGAATTATTCACCATTCGGATTTAACTTGTATACGTTTGAAATAATATATCCAAATTTTGACTTGATCCAACGGTTCGATCTTGCGAAATCTTGTTTTTAAAAACGCTGCACAAGAGATTCTGACAACAAAATTTGTTTTGTTCGAAAATTTATATATTTCCACGTATCTCTGAATCTAATCTTCACCGTTCAAAATGTAATTCAACACGTTTTGAAGTTTCTGTAAAAATTGTAACACGATCTAACGGTGGAAACATGAGAAAACGATTTTTCAAACTTACAGCGCAGTTAGATTTTCGACCTATGAAAATAGTGTAATTTTTGCTTTGGTTATGGAGGATTATTCTCGATAACTCTCAATAGGTTGGAGTTTCGTGCTGATAACGTGTAAAAGTAAAAGTAGAAAAGAAGAAGACATGAAGACATAAAGGAGACGGTAGAAATTAAGGTTTTCTTATTCATCAAAGACTCCCTTTATATAGAGTATCAAATATATATTTACATAATACATAAAGACAACAAATACCTAAATTGTCCTTCACTAGTTACTTGTTGACGAAGGCACACTAATTATGTTTTTCCTTCAACAAAAGCTTAATTTGGTATATAATGTTCAAAAGATATAGATGTAAAATCTGTACGGTGGAAATCGAGTTTGAGGGTCTATGTCATCAAAAAACATATCACGGACAAATCTATTGCAAAAACAAAATTTGAGAAATGCCCTAGGAAAGAACTATCCTTAAAGGTCAATCCCACGCGCTCCTTGGTAAAAGCATGAAACCATCAAAAATCACCTCAGACTTCAGAACCTTAAATGCATATTGCCATTGTGTTGGACAATTGTCGCGTATCCATTTCCTCGTAATATATTATTCTTGTGGGGAAGAAAATAAAAGGAGAGTACTGACCTAGAATTCGTGCTTGCCGACCTGACCAACCTAAATAAATCCCAAGCTGGACAGTTCCAGTGTAAGCCCTCCGATGCTTAAGTAAGTCCCTTTTTAATAATGATATACGAGAGCTCAAAGCAGGATAAAAGTGAGGTGTCTTTCCTCCAAGGTAATTCGAATTACCCTATTATTTATTAAATACAAATAATATATATTTGTTTATATGGATATGTGGCATGGTATGTATCACTGTGCATTCTTATACAAAGCTTGTATATGTATATATGTTACCCATGATTATATGCATGTGATGTTATGTACAATATTGACAAACATGAAACTTTGCAATACTTTAATGATATCAATATAGTACATAATATATTATTACTTATACTTTTAGATGATTTCTTATTTAGAAATCATAAGTAAATTTATTTACATGATTCGACGATATATTGATCATAATTTTGCCAATATGTTTAGTTAATTATGAATTTCGATTAATTGATAGATTTTGGTAATTCTCTTCAAGCTGATTTTATAAGCTACTTTCAATATATGTATCATTGATTGTACATTTGCATATTTTGATGATAATGAAATTTCATGAACGATCAAGAACTGTATAAATCATTCTTGTAATAAAGTATATTCACATAATATCAACGAAAGATTATGACATATATTCATCAAATTCATTATCTACAGAAATTGATTGAACTAACTCAATCTAAATTCAAAATAATATACTAAAAAGAAATTGAGTACTACCATCATTCATTAGATGTGGATATTAATGTAACTACAATTCCACAATAATATTATACGCCAACCCCCAACTGACAAAGATCGTGTATCTAAGTCAAAGTCAATTCTCTAATAAATTTGAGACTTCATACTAACCCCAAATCTTATATTAGAAGTATATGTAATTACAAAACTTCAATAAACTTTGAGATGTGCTCTAAATGAGTATTTTGAAAATCTTATAAAACACTACTTCTAAGCCTAAGAATTTAGTGAAAAGAGATTTTTTTACTTACTAAAAAGGATCAATGACTTTGATATGTTGCAGCTAAAAACATGTCTTACCATATGTGTAAAAATAAGTCACTTTAAATGACAATAAGTAATTGAGAGATACGATCTCACTCTATTTTTTATTTCCACTTGAGCAAACATACTAATAAACTTGTATAATATTAATTATGATAATAAGTTATTGAGAGACATGATATTATTCTTCATAATACCAATGTTAGACCTCTGTATATAGAAATCTCTTGAGGGTAACTAGGATCGATATGAATAGTGGAAATAACCTCAAAGTAAAAGGGAATAGACATGTTTATGACTACCTATGTGGGAAGAATGAACTACAAGGTAAGATATGTAAGAGTTCATGATATTTATTGGTCGTGGTAGAAGTCATGGAGGTTCTCTCAATAACCTTGATTAGTTAATAGATATCCTCTATTTTGGTTGATGAAATTTGTTTGTTTCTTACTTTACAAAGAACTTGTGAAAGTAATCAACCATTCATATTAGATTATTGTTTTTGGTTTTAAAGTTTATTTTGAGTTAGATTTATGTGATGCGGCCTGATTTAAATTAATTATTATTTTTACCACACATTCACTTACAAGGTTCAGGAATAAACTATTAGATATAATGTAACATATCTAGCAAATAATGTAAAATATTAGAATAAAAAATGTTTCGTTCAAATATTTCTGAAGAATGTGAGAATTTGTTGAGGAATAGACAATTATTCATTGGATTGATATTTATATGTTACAAAGTCTTGATACCTAGTGGCACATTGATTAAAGTCATAAAAGCTCAGTATGGACCAAGAGCAAAAAAAACCTTATGAAGTTTGATGATATTCATGTTGATGATTATCATTAAAAATACATTATGAGAATCGAACTATACCTTTAATTTATGTGGATGAAAGCACGTTTTACAGTCAATCTAGTAATTTTACTTTACTACTTTTTGATTACTGAATCATAATATATGACCAACAAAGAACTTTTAGACACTGAGTCATTCAAGTTTTGACACGACTGGCATAGATTCTTAGGTCATCGTGATATGATGGTACATATTATAAGAAATTAACATGGACATATTTTATTTGGAGTGAAACACAAAATGAGATAGAAATTTGATGCACAGTATAGTATCGAACTAATGATTTTCAATTACAGCTTGTGCATTTTAAAGTACTAGAAGCACTACATACATTCATATCTCAAAGATACATCACTCATTTTTTCAAAATTTGTTCATTAGAAAAATTGTATGATTGAGACCTTCATATGCTAAAGATATAAAGTATAATATTTCATTCTTATAATTGATAATTGGTGATACATGTGAACATAACCATTCAAAATGTGGATCATTCAAGATTTTATAATTTTGGTCGATGCTTCGACACGTATTATCCCTAAAAATGTTTCATTTCTAAAACTCTTAGCACATTTAGTATGATTGAGGACTCACACCCTTATAAAGCACCCAGACTCATAATGCTAGAGTGTTTACATCAAAAGTATTTGATATCTATTGCATTTTGATCAAGATCTATGTAATGCATCTTGTTCCCTAATGTGCATATACAATAATATCTCAAATAAGACACCGTCGAAAAGAATATAGATGGTGACTAAGACAATATTTATGCACACTCATATATTTGTCTGTGCACATGATTATGCAATACTGCACGCAACTCTTACTTATTCGTTTATGAACCTCTGCTAACCAAATATTTTGCGTACCGGTTGGTAACTGGATATAAACCCGATAATTCATATCTACACATATTTAATTACGCAGTATATGTGCCTACTGCGCTCTCACAATGTATTTTTTTTCATATGAGTTTCTAAAGACGATTAAGTATTTATGTTGGTGTCATGAATTGGGATGAAATCGCCGGAGCTTGTGAATTTAGGGCACAAATGGGGGAGAAATGCGACGGGCCAGATGTTGGAAAGGAAAAGGATTGAATTGATGAGGTCAACGGGTTCATACGGGTTCGGGAAGATGGTTTTGGATCGGGTTCTGAGTTTTATAGGTTGATTGGAGTTTATTAAGTTTAATGGGCCTACGGCCCATTCTTGTTAATTCAGTTTTTTAATTAAGTCCAGCCCGTTTTATTAGCTTTGTGTTTGTTTTGATCTGTTGGGATATTTTACCGGATGTAATGGGTTAGGGGACATGTGTAATTGGTCCCCCCCAACCTTATGTTATATTTCGGCTAATTTGGAAATGAAGGGATAAGCAAGAAATTATAATCTTCTGTTCCCCTTAACTCTCTCTCTTCTCTTTCCTTCTTCTCCAAGTTAATATCAGTATTCAAGTCCAAATAATATTACAATCCCAGATAATACATAACAAATTAGAATATAAAGCTGAGTGGATAGTACAATTGGTACTCAGAGCCACCTTATTCCTTGAAACTGTGGACCCTAATTCATACCCTGATTTTACCCTACAAGGGGGAGTTATCATCTATAAGGGAGAAATAGTGGTGGGGAAGGATCCTCAACTCAGGGGCACCATATTGACAGAGATGCACAACTCAGCATTTGGGGGGCATTCAGGTATTTTGGGTACCTACAGGAGAGCTAGCAGAATTTTTTATTGGCCATTAATGAGGAGTGAGGTGGAAAATTGGGTTAAACAGTGTGAAGTTTGTGCAAGGTGTAAGAGTGAGGGAGGTCTGTACCCTGGTTTACTTCAACCTTTACCCATTCCCCAACAGGCTTGGACTCATATCTCCATGGACATCATTGAAGAGCTTCCTAAATCTTGTGGGAAGGATGTGATTTTGGTGGTTATTGATAGATTAACCAAGTATGGCCATTTTATTGCTCTAACACACAACTATACTGCTGCAACAATTGGTTAAACTTTTTCTGGACCACTTCTACAAATTACATGGGCAACCCCTACATATTGTTACTGATAGAGACAATGTTTTTACTAGTTCCTTCTGGAAGGAGCTTTTTAGGGCTATAGGTACTAAATTGGATTTTACCTCTTCTTACCATCCTCAATCTGATGGGCAAACTGAAAGGCTTAATCAATGCCTGGAAAACTATCTCAGGTGCATGACTCATCACAACCCTAAACACTGGGCCAAGTGGCTAACCCTAGCTCAGTTTTTGTATAACACTAATTACCACACAAGCCTAAAGTCAACACCTTTTCAAGCTCTATATGGTTATCAACCTCCTACTGCTTTCATGGAATCACACATCATCACACAAAATCGAGACATCACAGAATTCATTCAAAACAGGCAACAGTTAATACATTACCTCAGAGCAAATTTAAAGGAAGCACAACAACGCATGAGATTCTATGCTGACCAAAACAGAGTGGAGAAACATTTCAAAGTAGGGGAGTGGGTGTATCTAAAGCTACAACCATACAGACAGAATTCTATTGCACTCAGGAAAAATCACAAACTTTCGGCCAAATTTTATGGACCTTATAAAATTTCAGAGAGGGTGGGACAAGTGGCTTACAAATTGGACCTTCTAGCTGATGCAAAGGTCCACCCAGTTTTTCACGTCTCTCTTTTGAAGAGGAAGCTCGGACCCACACAGGTACCTCCACCAAATGCTCCTCTTCCATTAATGGATGAAGAAGGGGAATTTCAGGCTTCTCTTAGGGAATCAATTGGTCAACGGGTTGCAAGAAGAAAAAGAGGTGAGATTAATCAATTTCTTATAATTTGGGAAAATGATAACAGACACAACGCAACATGGGAGGATGAAGATTACTTATACTGTTTATTTCCAAAGTTTGATCCTTGGAGATAAGGATCTTCGGAGGGCGGCGGTATTGGATAAATTTGAAGAGCTTAGAGCCTGTATGTTACTTTTAAACAGTGGGTCATACTCTAAAGAATACTTTATTGATAGTTTTATAAGTGGTTTAAGTGAAGAGCTGTAATCTTTCATACATATGTTCAGCCCCACAACCTTGCAACAAACTATTGAACTTGGGAAAAGACAGCTGCATACTCTTGATGCAATTACCAGGAAATTGAAGACTCCAACAAAAACCAATTTACCATTTATTCCCAGAAGGAATGAAACCAGTACAACCCTAAGACCCCCTCCAGTGCCTAATAAACCACAGTTTAAATTGCTCACAACTTCTGAGATGGCTTCCAGGAGGGATAAYGGGCTATGCTACAATTYTGATGAATTCTTTACTACAMGACACAGGTGTAAAAARAGAATATCATATTTAATCATGACTGAGGAAGAAGAGAAGCAACTCACTGAACAAAATGTGAACCAAGAGATTCATGATCAGGGGGATGTGGAGAGCATGGAGGAGATTCAGATGTCACTAAACTCAATCACAGGGGAAGGAGGCATTACTACTATGAGACTTAATGGATCAGTGGGAAAGGACAGGATGCACATACTTATTGACACTYGGAGTACATTGAGCTTCATTCAGGAAACAACTGCTAAGAGATTGGGTTGTACCATTGAACAGGTTAAACCAATTTTAGTGAAGGTTGTAAATGGGCAGAAGATGGTGAGTTCAACAAGGGTTGCTGGGCTCAAATGGAAAATGCAGGGACATTCTTTCTCATTCTCACCAAGAATTTTAGCAAATGAGGGRTGTGACCTAATTTTGGGAGGTGATTGGTTGAAATCATGTACCCCTGTGGAGTTGGACTATGACAATATTACCTTCARTGTTTCCTTGTTGGGAAAAAGGGTTAAGATACAAGCCATATCTTCACCCCATGAATGTTACCTAATCTCTGGACCTACTCTTTTCAAAATGATCCATCAAGACATGCCATCACAAGTGGAGGAGATGTACTGGGTTAAAGTTAAAACTAATGCTGAAAATGAGGTTACAGGTTTTGAGGAACTACTATCTGAGTTCCAAGATGTCTTTYAGGAGCCACAGGGGCTCCCACCTATAAGGGGTGTGGAGCACCACATTGTACTAAAGGAGGGTAGTAACCCTAAACATTAACACCCTTACAGGGTGTCACATAATCAAAAAAATGAGATAGAAGGAATTATCAAGGATCTACTGAATTRAGGGATCATACAGCACAGCAGCAGCCCTTTTGCTTCTCCTGTTTTGTTAGTCYGAAAGAAAGATAACACCTTGAGGATGTGTGGATTACAGATACCTAAACAATTTAACCATCAAGCATGACTACCCTATTCCTATCATTGATGAGCTACTAGATGAATTGCAAGGAGCTGGATACTTTTCTAAAATTGATTTAAGGTCAGGGTATTTTRAGATTTTAATGAGACCAGAAGATAGGTATCTTACTGCTTTTAACACACATCAAGGGKAATATCAGTTCTTAGTGATGCCTTTTGGGCTTTGCAATGCACCAGCTACCTTTCAATCATTAATGAATCAGGTTTTTCAAACTATGCTAAGAAAATCAGTGCTGGTTTTCTTTGATGACATTCTGGTCTACAGCAAAAAAGAGGAGGCTCATTACCAGGATTTGAAGGCAGTTTTGCTATTACTTAGGAAGCATGTTTTATTTGCTAAGAGAAGTAAGTGTACTTTTGGGCAGAAACAAATTGAGTATCTTGGACATATCATTTCAAAGGAAGGGGTGGKAACAGATCCCACCAAGATAMCCAGTATYGTTGARTGGCCCTCTCKTACTACCATCAAACAWCTCAYGGGATTCCTAGGTCTTARAGGATACTACAGGAGGTTCATACAGGGCTATGGGCTTATTAGTAGACCTCTGACAAATTTGCTTAAAAATGGGGGTTTCTCATGGACCACAGAGGCAGAAGTAGCTTTTGAAAAACTTAAGAGGGCTATGGTCACAGCACCTGTGCTAGCTTTACCAGATTTTACCAAACCATTTGTGCTGGAAACTGATGCTAGTGGGACTGGGATTGGAGCTGTGCTAATGCAGGATGGTAGGCCTATTGCCTACATGAGRAAAACCTTATGCAACAAGAATCAGGCTCTATCAATTTATGAGAGGGAATTCCTTGRTGTGCTAATGGCAATTCAAAAYTGGAGGCACTACCTACAAGGGTACAGATTTATCATCAAGACAGACCAACAAGCRCTAAAAKACTTGTTGGATCAGAAAATAGTAAACKCAATGCAGCAGAAATGGATCACCAAACTCTTGGGGTTTGATTATYAAATTCACTACAAGAAAGGATTGGAGAACAAGGTTGCTGATGCCTTATCTAGAKAAATGCCTATTTRTGAGTCTTGTCATGCACTAACAACATCACTACCCACWTGGGTTCAACAAGTAGRTGCRAGCTATACCAATGACCCATTCTTTTCCAAGATACTYAGGGCAAAAGKTGTGGACCCTAATTCATACCCTGATTTTATCCTACAAGGGGGAGTTATCAGCTARAAGGGAAAAATAGTGGRGGGGAAGGATCCTCAACTCAGGGGCACCATATTGACAGAGATGCACAACTCAGCATTTGGGGGGCATTCAGGTATTTTGGGTACCTACAGGAGAGCTAGCAGAATTTTTTATTGGCCATTAATGAGGAGTGAGGTGGAAAATTGGGTTAAACAGTGTGAAGTTTGTGCAAGGTGTAAGAGTGAGGGAGGTCTGTACCCTGGTTTACTTCAACCTTTACCCATTCCCCAACAGGCTTGGACTCATATCTCCATGGACATCATTGAAGAGCTTCCTAAATCTTGTGGGAAGGATGTGATTTTGGTGGTTATTGACAGATTAACCAAGTATGGCCATTTTATTGCTCTAACACACAACTATACTGCTGCAACAATTGTTAAACTTTTTCTGGACCACTTCTACAAATTACATGGGCAACCCCTACATATTGTTACTGATAGAGACAATGTTTTTTACTAGTTCCTTCTGGAAGGAGCTTTTTAGGGCTATAGGTACTAAATTGGATTTTACCTCTTCTTACCATCCTCAATCTGATGGGCAAACTGAAAGGCTTAATCAATGCCTGGAAAACTATCTCAGGTGCATGACTCATCACAACCCTAAACACTGGGCCAAGTGGCTAACCCTAGCTCAGTTTTTGTATAACACTAATTACCACACAAGCCTAAAGTCAACACCTTTTCAAGATCTATATGGTTATCAACCTCCTACTGCTTTCATGGAATCACACATCATCACACAAAATCGAGACATCACAGAATTCATTCAAAACAGGCAACAGTTAATACATGACCTCAGAGCAAATTTAAAGGAAGCACAACAACGCATGAAATTCTATGCTGACCAAAACAGAGTGGAGAAACATTTCAAAGTAGGGGAGTGGGTGTATCTAAAGCTACAACCATACAGACAGAATTCTATTGCACTCAGGAAAAATCACAAACTTTCGGCCAAATTTTATGGACCTTATAAAATTTCAGAGAGGGTGGGACAAGTGGCTTACAAATTGGACCTTCTAGCTGATGCAAAGGTCCACCCAGTTTTTCACGTCTCTCTTTTGAAGAGGAAGCTCGGACCCACACAGGTACCTCCACCAAATTCTCCTCTTCCATTAATGGATGAAGAAGGGGAATTTCAGGCTTCTCTTAGGGAATCAATTGGTCAACGGGTTGCAAGAAGAAAAAGAGGTGAGATTAATCAATTTCTTATAATTTGGGAAAATGATAACAGACACAACGCAACATGGGAGGATGAAGATTACTTATACTGTTTATTTCCAAAGTTTGATCCTTGGAGATAAGGATCTTCGGAGGGCGGCGGTATTGTCCATGAATTGGGATGAAATCGCCGGAGCTTGTGAATTTAGGGCACAAATGGGGGAGAAATGCGACGGGCCAGATGTTGGAAAGGAAAAGGATTGAATTGATGAGGTCAACGGGTTCATACGGGTTCGGGAAGATGGTTTTGGATCGGGTTCTGAGTTTTATAGGTTGATTGGAGTTTATTAAGTTTAATGGGCCTACGGCCCATTCTTGTTAATTCAGTTTTTTAATTAAGTCCAGCCCATTTTATTAGCTTTGTGTTTGTTTTGATCTGTTGGGATATTTTACCGGATGTAATGGGTTAGGGGACATGTGTAATTGGTCCCCCCCCAACCTTATACTATATTTAAGCTAATTTGGAAATGAAGGGATAAGCAAGAAATTGCAATTTTCTGTTTCTCCTAACTCTCTCTCTTCTGTTTCCTTCTTCTCCAAGTTAATATCAGTATTCAAGTCCAAATAATATTACAAGCCCAGATAATACATAACAAATTAGAATACAAAGCTGAGTGGATAGTACAGTTGGATATGAATCTCTAACAGTTATTCGCTATTTGAAACCTTGGACAGACGATCTCTTTACCGCTAAATATTTTGATTTGTCACTCTAATGAGATAGTCTTCCCGTCATTAGGGGAGATAATAAAATGTATTTTCTAATGAAACGACAGGAATAGTTTCATACTATTTTTCATAATGATCCCAGCATTTCARAATGTAACGTAAAGTAAAGTAAAGTGAACAACTGATCTTCAATATATAGAAGACTTAATTTCTAAAGTGACGAGATCATATATATGCTAGCTGAAAATGTGTCTGCAAGGTTAAAAGTTCCCATAAAGGGCACAATGTCGCATATTAAGACATTGRAACCATACTTAGTGGAGGTGTGGTTGAGGTCTTGAGTCCCAAAAYGAACAGGGGGAGGTCACTTGGTTCGATCAATACTCGCCAAYGAATAAGAGGGCATGTGTGGCACAAKTTCAATTGATCATCAATGAAGATGATTCCTCTCATTAGATTATCTCTGGTTATACTTATGTCCATGAATAATTATTGGAGGACACTCCGATGTTTATTATGATTCCAAGGAATAAAGAAATATCAATGTGCTATAAGAGTTTATATGATTTTATGGAAAGATGTTCCACACACATTGATGATATATACATTGTAGATCAAGGAATCATAGAGCACGATGGTATCGAACCACGCTTTATTGGAATGTCAACAAAGAGCAAATTGGCCTAATTTTAAAGAATCAATCCAGGTAGAACTAAATTCACTGACAACAAGATAGGTATTTGTTCTGGRAGTGCTAACCTCACCAAGTGTAAAGCCTATAGAACATAAATAATGTTTTGTCAGAAAACGCAATGAGAAAATAAAGCCATGAGATGCAAATTCATACTTGAAGCACAAAGTTTCTCTATACGCCCTGGAACTGACTATGGGGATATGTACTCTCATATAATAGACGTTATAATTCCAAAGAATTGAGAATGCAGCTTATACCTGTGGTTATATCACATCTCTATGGGGATCGTGATTTATATATATATATGAAAGTGTTTGCTGGCCTTTCATTGCCAAGGCAAGTGACTCTAAGCCGGAGTGCATTTACAATTAAATTAAAATGCTCACTTTATGGTTTGAAATAATCCAAGCAGATGTGGTATAACCGTCTAAGTGATTACTTTATTGGGAAAAGATAATCTATACCCTTGAGTATTTATAATGAAAATAAGTTTCAAAGTTGTGATTATAGTTMTATATATCGATGATATGAACAAAATATCCACTCTTAATGAAATAAGAGATATCTCTAGTTATTTGAACTTTWAATTTGAGATAATGAACCATGGAAAATCTTGGTCATGTTAAGTCTTTAAACTAAAACCCGAGTTTGTGGAATACTAAATTCTAAAATTTGCATATATCAAAAAAATGACCAGGTAATTAAATATGGATAAGTGCAATATGTTAGCACTTCTATGGTTGGTCAAATGAAGATATAAGGAAAGATCAATTTCGTCAGTGGAATGACGAAAACTGGTGGGAGCTAAAATTTCCTTCCTATGTACAATATGCGCATTATTATACCATTACTAATACACTTGATCAAATATTTCTTTTTCAAGATTGTTATCTTGATTTAACTCAAGAAAGCGCAATGTCACTGGAATAGAATCAAGACGTATTTTGATACCTAAAAGAAACCATTGACATGAGTTTATTTTTCCCATTCATAAATATAATTGGACTGCAGATGGTCTMGTAACCCCTAAAGAAAATATTGAGTTTACTTCCTACTTTGAAACACCAAATAATATTATTGATATTGGTTACCCATTTGATCCATGTAAAGATATAATTATCATATATGTAGTAGTTCGTGAGTATCAAATAATCATATATAACTTTGAGAATAGTGGCTTGAATTCTACCACTGAAGATTTCACTTGTGGATATGAAGATATGCAAGTTGAAACGAACTAATGAAAGTAGGAAACATGAAAGGTGATAATATGAACCATATCACCAATATTCTTGTACAACCAACAATTGTGAACTTTCTCAAAAGTAAAGTAAATCGAYGAAGTGGAGACTTTCAGAGCTCACTTGATAGATGTATATTTTCAAAGTTCTCTTAATAGATGTACATATCAAAGAGAGGTGTAGACTTCGGGGGGAGTCTCAAATAGGTGTGTTGTATTTTTTTTCCTTAGACCAAGTTTTATTTTTCCCATTGGGTTTTGTTACTTGGCAAGATTTTAACGAGACAACAATGAAACACCATTTCACCCTTAGTGTTAAAGGAAAAACACAATTAGTGTGCCTTCATCAATAAGTAACTGATGAAGGACAAGTTAGTTATTTGATATCTTTATGTATTATGGAAACATGTATTTGATACTCTATATAAATGGAGTCTTTGATGAATAAGAGAACCGTAATTCTACCGTTTCTTTTGTGTCTTCTTCTTTTCTACTTTTGCTTTTAAAACTTGTAAAATATACTATACCTTTTTATTTTTTATTTAGAAAGGACCCGAATATCAGAATTAGATAAATAAAATGAATTATTGATCACATGCCCGATTACCGAGCTTGAAAGTTCAAACGTTCTGTGGTAACAACCCAATAACGTGGTGCAAACAAGAAAAAGATGAAAACTAATATCTAATATGATACATAGTGGACAAGTCAAGGGAAATCAACTCTCGAATAAAATCTGGCTTACCATTCCACCAAACATCCCCAAATGAGTGAGATTTGTTAGACACTACATTTGCTACCCCATTTTCCTCRCAAAAAATGTGTGATACCTGAGAGTGCATGTTTTGAAAATGAGAAAAAACAACATTCACCCGGTTACAGAAGATCCAAGGTACCATGGTCGAAGGGGTGGAGAAAGTSGCAATAACATACAGAGTCTGATTCCATCCAAAGGAAATTCCATCATGTTTCGAAAGAATCTCACAAGTCCAAATTGTTGTCGAAAGCTCTGCCATAAAAGCAAAAGAATTACCTATCCTGCAAGTGAATCAACCAGCCGAATCCTTGAAAAATACAAAAGATCCCTCCTCATGCTAATACCCCTGAAGCCCCATAACAACTGCCATTGATATTAGCCTTTACCATCCAAGGGYAGGAGGTGCCCACCGGAACAAGGAGTTGGAAAGTGTATGTCGTGATCGTCCCCTAATCGTGAAAGTATGAAGGGTGGTAAAGTCATCAACCGTGTTTGACATAAACCCTGAAGAGGAACCATCTGCCTCCCTAATAYAATCCCAAACCCTCGACCAAACAATCACCTCAAAGATATAAACATCATCGAAAATGACTCGATTCCCACAATCCCAAATAACCCACATGGTGATAATCGCCAACCTCTAAACAAGCGCAATGTGCGGACCAATATTAGAACTTAAAAATTGTAACACGATCCCCCATAGCCCCAATGATAGATCCAGATGAACGTGGAAGGTGTCTTCCAAGAGAAACCATGGTTCACGGACCAACCAACAATCAACAAACTAACAATCGACAAAAGATACAACAAGAAGTTCTCGAGATGCCCCGCTTTTAGAGGTTGTGGAAGCTTACCATGAATAACCCGCCAAACAAGTATTATGGAGGAGGAGTATATTCTTGTGACACATCCACTGACCCCAACATACCTTCGGGAAACGCGMCTAAAATTGCACATAGGRAACACATGAAGTGACATTACTGTGTATTAACCCTGACCAAATGATTCAAACTTTTCCGCGCCTATTTTTATTTAAAGTTGTCAATTTTAAAAAGTTCGCCCGCAAGAGAACGAGATCACTTGTAGGTGGGTAAGTTGATTCGTGTTGATCTCAAAGGAAAGCCAGATTTGGAAGCTCTTCAGGAGAGTAATTTCGCATTGCGGTGCTTAATGGAATGGCCGGTCGAAAGCCACGCCAATCGGACATTATACCGTATTCAGACATTCTCTTTTTCTTAATTTTTTTTAGGGTCGTTGAACCTAGGTTTCGAGAGATGTACCTTGCATACACAACACTCAACACACAAGGATAAACGTACCAGCAGAAAATAATAAAAACGAACACAAATATAAATCACAAATAAATACTAAAGATAAACAAAAAAAAGTAAATATAAATAGAGGTCACGAAGAGCAAACACAGAAATCACAACCTTTAGCCTTCCCTGGCAACGGCGCCAAAATTTTGATTCGAACTTTTCCGCACCTATTTTTATTTAAAGTTGATAATTTTAAAAATTTCGCCCGCAAGAGAACGGGATCACTTGTAGGTGGGTAAGTTGACTCGTGTCGATCTCAAAGGAAAGTTAGATTCGGAAGTTCATTTTGTGTTTGGTTTAATGAATAAGAAAATAAAAAGAAAACTAATCCAAACATGCAGACAATGGGGGTTTTGTTTGAGAGTTTTAAGAACTAGAGATTAATTAAACTAAGAGCAATAAATTAAATCTAAAGATTACTTAAAATATGACCTAATTAATTAAATCTAAGCCAGTCGTATTCCTCGTGCCACCTACAACATAAGAATTTTGAATTTAAAACCCACGAATCGTCCATCGAGAAATGCATATACCAAGTTTCAATCCTAAAAACTAGGAAATGAAGATTAGGGTTTTTTATTTTAATATTTATTATTTATTTGATTAATTGTTTTTTGATTTAATTTAATATTTTTTTAGTTTAATATTAATTCAGATCGTCGGATCAGATACTGATCAACGGCCCAGAATTTTTACTTGATAAGGACGAGGATCGGTGACATGGCAACTTACTATTCTACGGCGGTTCCAATGAAACCGCCGTTAAATGTCATCTTATTTACGTCGGTTCTAATAGAACCGACGTTAATCTACCGCAGTAATTAATGTATGAACTAATTAACGTCAGTTTTTAAGGAACCGCCGTGAATACTTGTTAATTCACGGCGCTTTCTTAAAAACGCCGTTAATTTAGTTCAGTTTTAACGTCGGTTTTCATAAAACCGCCGTAAAATGTACGATTCTACGGCGGTTTTTTGAAAACCGCCGTTAAATGACCGATTTAACGGCGGTTTTTTGGAAAACCGCCGTAAAAAAGTATTTAACGGCGGTTTTTCTAGAACCGCCGTTAATCAGCCGCCTTCGTATCCTGTTTCTGCAGTAGTGATAGTTTCATACTATTTTTTCATAATGATCCCAGCATTTCACAATGTAACGTAAAGTAAAGTAAAGTGAACAACTGATCTTCAATATATAGAAGACTTAATTTCTAAAGTGACGAGATCATATATATGCTAGCTGAAAATGTGTCTGCAAGGTTAAAAGTTCCCATAAAGGGCACAATGTCGCATATTAAGACATTGTAACCATACTTAGTGGAGGTGTGGTTGAGGTCTTGAGTCCCAAAAGAACAGGGGGAGGTCACTTGGTTCGATCAATACTCGCCAAAGAATAAGAGGGCATGTGTGGCACAACTTCAATTGATCATCAATGAAGATGATTCCTCTCATTAGATTATCTCTGGTTATACTTATGTCCATGAATAATTATTGGAGGACACTCCGATGTTTATTATGATTCCAAGAATAAAGAAATATCAATGTGCTATAAGAGTTTTATATGATTTTATGGAAAGATGTTCCACACACATTGATGATATATACATTGTAGATCAAGGAATCATAGAGCACGATGGTATCGAACCACGCTTTATTGGAATGTCAACAAAGAGCAAATTGGCCTAATTTTAAAGAATCAATCCAGGTAGAACTAAATTCACTGACAACAAGATAGGTATTTGTTCTGGCAGTGCTAACCTCACCAAGTGTAAAGCCTATAGAACATAAATAATGTTTTGTCAGAAAACGCAATGAGAAAATAAAGCCATGAGATGCAAATTCATACTTGAAGCACAAAGTTTCTCTATACGCCCTGGAACTGACTATGGGGATATGTACTCTCATATAATAGACGTTATAATTCCAAAGAATTGAGAATGCAGCTTATACCTGTGGTTATATCACATCTCTATGGGATCGTGATTTATATATATATATATATATATATATATATATATATATATGAAAAGTGTTTGCTGGCCTTTCATTGCCAAGGCAAGTGACTCTAAGCCGGAGTGCATTTGCAATTAAATTAAAATGCTCACTTTATGGTTTGAAATAATCCAAGCAGATGTGGTATAACCGTCTAAGTGATTACTTTATTGGGAAAAGATAATCTATACCCTTGAGTATTTATAATGAAAATAAGTTTCAAAGTTGTGATTATAGTTTTATATATCGATGATATGAACAAAATATCCACTCTTAATGAAATAAGAGATATCTCTAGTTATTTGAACTTTTAATTTGAGATAATGAACCATGGAAAATCTTGGTCATGTTAAGTCTTTAAACTAAAACCCGAGTTTGGGAATACTAAATTCTAAAATTTGCATATATCAAAAAAATGACCAGGTAATTAAATATGGATAAGTGCAATATGTTAGCACTTCTATGGTTGGTCAAATGAAGATATAAGGAAAGATCAATTTCGTCAGTGGAATGACGAAAACTGGTGGGAGCTAAAATTTCCTTCCTATGTACAATATGCGCATTATTATACCATTACTAATACACTTGATCAAATATTTCTTTTTTCAAGATTGTTATCTTGATTTAACTCAAGAAAGCGCAATGTCACTGGAATAGAATCAAGACGTATTTTGATACCTAAAAGAAACCATTGACATGAGTTTATTTTTCCCATTCATAAATATAATTGGACTGCAGATGGTCTGGTAACCCCTAAAGAAAATATTGAGTTTACTTCCTACTTTGAAACACCAAATAATATTATTGATATTGGTTACCCATTTGATCCATGTAAAGATATAATTATCATATATGTAGTAGTTCGTGAGTATCAAATAATCATATATAACTTTGAGAATAGTGGCTTGAATTCTACCACTGAAGATTTCACTTGTGGATATGAAGATATGCAAGTTGAAACGAACTAATGAAAGTAGGAAACATGAAAGGTGATAATATGAACCATATCACCAATATTCTTGTACAACCAACAATTGTGAACTTTCTCAAAAGTAAAGTAAATCGAGGAAGTGGAGACTTTCAGAGCTCACTTGATAGATGTATATTTTCAAAGTTCTCTTAATAGATGTACATATCAAAGAGAGGTGTAGACTTCGGGGGGAGTCTCAAATAGGTGTGTTGTATTTTTTTTCCTTAGACCAAGTTTTATTTTTCCCATTGGGTTTTTTTACTTGGCAAGATTTTAACGAGACAACAATGAAACACCATTTCACCCTTAGTGTTAAAGGAAAAACACAATTAGTGTGCCTTCATCAATAAGTAACTGATGAAGGACAAGTTAGTTATTTGATATCTTTATGTATTATGGAAACATGTATTTGATACTCTATATAAATGGAGTCTTTGATGAATAAGAGAACCGTAATTCTACCGTTTCTTTTGTGTCTTCTTCTTTTCTACTTTTGCTTTTAAAACTTGTAAAATATACTATACCTTTTTATTTTTTATTTAGAAAGGACCCGAATATCAGAATTAGATAAATAAAATGAATTATTGATCACATGCCCGATTACCGAGCTTGAAAGTTCAAACGTTCTGTGGTAACAACCCAATAACGTGGTGCAAACAAGAAAAAAGATGAAAACTAATATCTAATATGATACATAGTGGACAAGTCAAGGGAAATCAACTCTCGAATAAAATCTGGCTTACCATTCCACCAAACATCCCCAAATGAGTGAGATTTGTTAGACACTACATTTGCTACCCCATTTTCCTCTCAAAAAATTGTGATACCTGAGAGTGCATGTTTTGAAAATGAGAAAAAACAACATTCACCCGGTTACAGAAGATCCAAGGTACCATGGTCGAAGGGTGGAGAAAGTGGCAATAACATACAGAGTCTGATTCCATCCAAAGGAAATTCCATCATGTTTCGAAAGAATCTCACAAGTCCAAATTGTTGTCGAAAGCTCTGCCATAAAAGCAAAAGAATTACCTATCCTGCAAGTGAATCAACCAGCCGAATCCTTGAAAAATACAAAAGATCCCTCCTCATGCTAATACCCCTGAAGCCCCATAACAACTGCCATTGATATTAGCCTTTACCATCCAAGGGAGGAGGTGCCCACCGGAACAAGGAGTTGGAAAGTGTATGTCGTGATCGTCCCCCTAATCGTGAAAGTATGAAGGGGTGGTAAAGTCATCAACCGTGTTTGACATAAACCCTGAAGAGGGAACCATCTGCCTCCCTAATAAAATCCCAAACCCTCGACCAAAACAATCACCTCAAAGATATAAACATCATCGAAAATGACTCGATTCCCACAATCCCAAATAACCCACATGGTGATAATCGCCAACCTCTAAACAAGCGCAATGTGCGGACCAATATTAGAACTTAAAAATTGTAACACGATCCCCCATAGCCCCAATGATAGATCCAGATGAACGTGGAAGGTGTCTTCCAAGAGAAACCATGGTTCACGGACCAACCAACAATCAACAAACTAACAATCGACAAAAGATACAACAAGAAGTTCTCGAGATGCCCCGCTTTTAGAGGTTGTGGAAGCTTACCATGAATAACCCGCCAAACAAGTATTATGGAGGAGGAGTATATTCTTGTGACACATCCACTGACCCCAACATACCTTCGGGAAACGCGGCTAAAATTGCACATAGGCAACACATGAAGTGACATTACTGTGTATTAACCCTGACCAAATGATTCAAACTTTTCCGCGCCTATTTTTATTTAAAGTTGTCAATTTTAAAAAGTTCGCCCGCAAGAGAACGAGATCACTTGTAGGTGGGTAAGTTGATTCGTGTTGATCTCAAAGGAAAGCCAGATTTGGAAGCTCTTCAGGAGAGTAATTTCGCATTGCGGTGGCTTAATGGAATGGCCGGTCGAAAGCCACGCCAATCGGACATTATACCGTATTCAGACATTCTCTTTTTCTTAATTTTTTTTAGGGTCGTTGAACCTAGGTTTCGAGAGATGTACCTTGCATACACAACACTCAACACACAAGGATAAACGTACCAGCAGAAAATAATAAAAACGAACACAAATATAAATCACAAATAAATACTAAAGATAAACAAAAAAAAGTAAATATAAATAGAGGTCACGAAGAGCAAACACAGAAATCACAACCTTTAGCCTTCCCTGGCAACGGCGCCAAAATTTTGATTCGAACTTTTCCGCACCTATTTTTATTTAAAGTTGATAATTTTAAAAATTTCGCCCGCAAGAGAACGGGATCACTTGTAGGTGGGTAAGTTGACTCGTGTCGATCTCAAAGGAAAGTTAGATTCGGAAGTTCATTTTGTGTTTGGTTTAATGAATAAGAAAATAAAAAGAAAACTAATCCAAACATGCAGACAATGGGGGTTTTGTTTGAGAGTTTTAAGAACTAGAGATTAATTAAACTAAGAGCAATAAATTAAATCTAAAGATTACTTAAAATATGACCTAATTAATTAAATCTATTTTGAGCTTCAAGGTCTCGACTCAATCCTCATCAACTTAGAGCCAGTCGTATTCCTCGTGCCACCTACAACATAAGAATTTTGAATTTAAAACCCACGAATCGTCCATCGAGAAATGCATATACCAAGTTTCAATCCTAAAAACTAGGAAAT
>BMAC01000505.1:797244-808920 GCA_014905375.1 Phtheirospermum japonicum
GTAGTAGTTCGTGAGTATCAAATAATCATATATAACTTTGAGAATAGTGGCTTGAATTCTACCACTGAAGATTTCACTTGTGGATATGAAGATATGCAAGTTGAAACGAACTAATGAAAGTAGGAAACATGAAAGGTGATAATATGAACCATATCACCAATATTCTTGTACAACCAACAATTGTGAACTTTCTCAAAAGTAAAGTAAATCGAAGAAGTGGAGACTTTCAGAGCTCACTTGATAGATGTATATTTTCAAAGTTCTCTTAATAGATGTACATATCAAAGAGAGGTGTAGACTTCGGGGGGAGTCTCAAATAGGTGTGTTGTATTTTTTTTCCTTAGACCAAGTTTTATTTTTCCCATTGGGTTTTGTTACTTGGCAAGATTTTAACGAGACAACAATGAAACACCATTTCCACCCTTAGTGTTAAAGGAAAAACACAATTAGTGTGCCTTCATCAATAAGTAACTGATGAAGGACAAGTTAGTTATTTGATATCTTTATGTATTATGGAAACATGTATTTGATACTCTATATAAATGGAGTCTTTGATGAATAAGAGAACCGTAATTCTACCGTTTCTTTTGTGTCTTCTTCTTTTCTACTTTTGCTTTTAAAACTTGTAAAATATACTATACCTTTTTATTTTTTATTTAGAAAGGACCCGAATATCAGAATTAGATAAATAAAATGAATTATTGATCACATGCCCGATTACCCGAGCTTGAAAGTTCAAACGTTCTGTGGTAACAACCCAATAACGTGGTGCAAACAAGAAAAAAGATGAAAACTAATATCTAATATGATACATAGTGGACAAGTCAAGGGAAATCAACTCTCGAATAAAATCTGGCTTACCATTCCACCAAACATCCCCAAATGAGTGAGATTTGTTAGACACTACATTTGCTACCCCATTTTCCTCTCAAAAAATTGTGATACCTGAGAGTGCATGTTTTGAAAATGAGAAAAAACAACATTCACCCGGTTACAGAAGATCCAAGGTACCATGGTCGAAGGGTGGAGAAAGTGGCAATAACATACAGAGTCTGATTCCATCCAAAGGAAATTCCATCATGTTTCGAAAGAATCTCACAAGTCCAAATTGTTGTCGAAAGCTCTGCCATAAAAGCAAAAGAATTACCTATCCTGCAAGTGAATCAACCAGCCGAATCCTTGAAAAATACAAAAGATCCCTCCTCATGCTAATACCCCTGAAGCCCCATAACAACTGCCATTGATATTAGCCTTTACCATCCAAGGGAGGAGGTGCCCACCGGAACAAGGAGTTGGAAAGTGTATGTCGTGATCGTCCCCTAATCGTGAAAGTATGAAGGGGTGGTAAAGTCATCAACCGTGTTTGACATAAACCCTGAAGAGGGAACCATCTGCCTCCCTAATAGAATCCCAAACCCTCGACCAAAACAATCACCTCAAAGATATAAACATCATCGAAAATGACTCGATTCCCACAATCCCAAATAACCCACATGGTGATAATCGCCAACCTCTAAACAAGCGCAATGTGCGGACCAATATTAGAACTTAAAAATTGTAACACGATCCCCCATAGCCCCAATGATAGATCCAGATGAACGTGGAAGGTGTCTTCCAAGAGAAACCATGGTTCACGGACCAACCAACAATCAACAAACTAACAATCGACAAAAGATACAACAAGAAGTTCTCGAGATGCCCCGCTTTTAGAGGTTGTGGAAGCTTACCATGAATAACCCGCCAAACAAGTATTATGGAGGAGGAGTATATTCTTGTGACACATCCACTGACCCCAACATACCTTCGGGAAACGCGGCTAAAATTGCACATAGGCAACACATGAAGTGACATTACTGTGTATTAACCCTGACCAAATGATTCAAACTTTTCCGCGCCTATTTTTATTTAAAGTTGTCAATTTTAAAAAGTTCGCCCGCAAGAGAACGAGATCACTTGTAGGTGGGTAAGTTGATTCGTGTTGATCTCAAAGGAAAGCCAGATTTGGAAGCTCTTCAGGAGAGTAATTTCGCATTGCGGTGCTTAATGGAATGGCCGGTCGAAAGCCACGCCAATCGGACATTATACCGTATTCAGACATTCTCTTTTTCTTAATTTTTTTTAGGGTCGTTGAACCTAGGTTTCGAGAGATGTACCTTGCATACACAACACTCAACACACAAGGATAAACGTACCAGCAGAAAATAATAAAAACGAACACAAATATAAATCACAAATAAATACTAAAGATAAACAAAAAAAAGTAAATATAAATAGAGGTCACGAAGAGCAAACACAGAAATCACAACCTTTAGCCTTCCCTGGCAACGGCGCCAAAATTTTGATTCGAACTTTTCCGCACCTATTTTTATTTAAAGTTGATAATTTTAAAAATTTCGCCCGCAAGAGAACGGATCACTTGTAGGTGGGTAAGTTGACTCGTGTCGATCTCAAAGGAAAGTTAGATTCGGAAGTTCATTTTGTGTTTGGTTTAATGAATAAGAAAATAAAAAGAAAACTAATCCAAACATGCAGACAATGGGGGTTTTGTTTGAGAGTTTTAAGAACTAGAGATTAATTAAACTAAGAGCAATAAATTAAATCTAAAGATTACTTAAAATATGACCTAATTAATTAAATCTAGAGATTATTTAAACTAAGAATTAATTATCTAAGATCTAAGATTAATTGAACTATGAATTAATTAATTAAAAGACTTTTAATGCTTTTAAGAAAACTAGGGTTCTAGAGCTTTGATTCATCTACACGACCTCTTGGGAAAACCCAATTGATGGTTCACAACGAATTTAGGCTATAGACCCATTAGATCTAGCTACCAATAATCATCAATCTCAACATCACAATCCCAACACAATCATAATCACAATTCCTCATGGAAATAATAATTATTCTAAGAGATATAATTAAACTAATTTAAAACATGTGAACTAAATTAAAGAACATAAGATATAAGTACTTACTAATTAAACAAAGAAAGTTGCAGCGTTCCACGATGAAATCTTGAATCTAAACTACCAAATAGCTAATCTAAAGTCTAAGAATTTAAATTCTAAGAATTATGAAGATAAAATAAGAAATCATAGGTCACTGTTTTGCATGTAATTATTGTGTTTTTCTCGTACTTTTTTATTAGGGTTTAGCTTCGTTTCTAGTAGTTTTGAGTCATTTCTCATTAGGTTTTAGGACTTTTCTCGTTTAGTTTCTTTTTGGCTTTAAGAGTACGAAATGTGTGTTTGTGCTATTTTTGGATTTTTAAGTTTGAATTCTTATTTTATAGGTGGCTAAAAGGATTACATTCGTTCGGTGGATGTCTCAGTTGTCGTAATACAAGCATAACTCCAAAACCACTTGTGCCATTTGCCTCCGCCTTATACCATTGGAAATCTGAGAGAAATATCTAAAACTATTGTGTTACATCAACTCCAAACTTTGAGTCTAAGAGTGGTATAAAGCAGCTTTAAGTGGAGACGGTTCGTCGTCCGCCTCGCTTGTAGCAGGTTTTGGTGAGGAGCCCATAACTCTCGGAGGAAAATTCCAAATGACACAAATCAATCTCCGGATGATATCCAAGATGAAGGGCTAAATTTCATATGAAGATATTATTGTCTGATTCCGTATATTTGTCAGTCGATCGACTGCTCGCATAGAGTTTGGCTGTTCGAGACTGGGCAGTCGATCGACTGCTTTGTTAGTCGATCGACTACAGCGCTGAGACTTCGGGATTTTTTGAGCGTTTTTGACGGTTTTGCTCCTACAGAAAACTATAAAAAGCCCTACATCTTGCACCTATGAAGATATCACTCCCTTCCCAACCCTAACCTGTGTTTGGGGATCAAATTTCCAATCAAGCTCTTTGGATAATCTTTCTTTTCTTAGGTTTTAGATTCAATTTCAAGCTTTTGATATAATTTATTTTCCTAGTTTTAGAGACCGAAAAAACCTAATGAGAAATGACTCAAAACTACTAGAAACGAAGCTAAACCCTAATAAAAAAGTACGAGAAAAACACAATAATTACATGCAAAACAGTCACTCGTTGGGGTTGTCAGCCCATAAGAGGCCTTAAAACCCTAGGAATGTGATAATGTATGTAAAGATCCGAAATACATAGGGTTTTTATAGTTGTGGAAAGTCTTGGGCAGCAAGAAAACCTAAAAAAATGCATTTCAGCACATTGGCGTCGATTAACGGTTGTTCTTGCGTCGACTAATGCGAACTGGTCGACGCTACAGAGAGTTTTGTGGGCAGGTGCGTCGATCAACATCGGTTCTTGCGTCAACCGACGTAAACTGGTCGATGCTACAGAGAGTTGCAGTCGGCCAGGGCTACTAGAACGGTTCCAGATGGAAAACCGTTATAGATAATCGGCCGCTTCAAATTCTTCAAATCTCGGCCCGTTTTCGCTGAAACTCCGCCCGTACGCCCATCCTCGACTATCTTCAGGCCAAAACACTTCAAAATACCTAAAATAAACATAAAATTAATTAATTATAATTAAAATATGATAAGACAAGTTGGAGATAAGAAAATACAAAAATGTGCTCAATCTATCCAACTTTCACCGAAAACAATAGGAAAAACTAACTAAAATACTAACTAAAATCAAGACAAATTCATTTTAATCACCAAACTTGATCATCCCGTTCCTCGTCTATAATTGGCATGGAAATAATATCCCGTGCTCTGTCTTCCCACTACAAAATGAAATATTTTCATAAAATTCCAAGGGCCATCAACTAGCGAAATGAAGCTCAGAAAGATATGTCTCGGCCATTCCAACAATCTAATGGTACTCCGACTATATCGAGCTAATATGATTTCGAATGCCATCCAAATACAGAAAAATAAACCATTCTATTTTGGTTTGGAATCCTTATCCAGAAAATGAGACCGTCAAAAAAACCAGTTGATGACTCGGCCGCAAGCACATCCCACGCAAGCCGTGTCTGCACAAACTTTGGACCAAAGAAGCATAACCAGCCCGCCTCTAGTAATTTCCCCAGTCTAAACAAAATTATGTACAACGCGTTCTAATCATTGAAAAAGTGTCTCTATCCACTTATTGATGAGGATAGAGTGGACCGAAGAACTAACAATAATAAAATCAATGCGATATAATGTGACCTGCCATTGAAAGGGACCTTCCCTTCCAGTTACTAAACTTCACGATAATATGGTCTATGAGTGGTTCGAGATGGGACTGACGCGGAACCCCCGACGAAGAGGGGAACCCCCCAAATACTAAAATGGTCGAGAACCCTCTGCCATCCCAATGCCCCTGAGAATGTTTCGTTTGCGCCGAACATATTTTCCAAAATACACCATCGATTTCTCATGATTGATAATCTGCCCAGATAAGGCATCATAGTCTTCCAAAAGTTTACAAACTATGCACCTACTGCGCATCGAGGCCTGACAAAAAAAATATCAAATCACCTACATAAAACAAATGAGAGGGAAAACAAGCACCCCAAGAGATTATTTAAACTAAGAATTAATTATCTAAGATCTAAGATTAATTGAACTATGAATTAATTAATTAAAAGACTTTTAATGCTTTTAAGAAAACTAGGGTTCTAGAGCTTTGATTCATCTACACGACCTCTTGGGAAAACCCAATTGATGGTTCACAACGAATTTAGGCTATAGACCCATTAGATCTAGCTACCAATAATCATCAATCTCAACATCACAATCCCAACACAATCATAATCACAATTCCTCATGGAAATAATAATTATTCTAAGAGATATAATTAAAATAATTTAAAACATGTGAACTAAATTAAAGAACATAAGATATAAGTACTTACTAATTAAACGAAGACCGAAAAAACCTAATGAGAAATGACTCAAAACTACTAGAAACGAAGCTAAACCCTAATAAAAAAGTACGAGAAAAACACAATAATTACATGCAAAACAGTCACTCGTTGGGGTTGTCAGCCCATAAGAGGCCTTAAAACCCTAGGAATGTGATAATGTATGTAAAGATCCGAAATACATAGGGTTTTTATAGTTGTGGAAAGTCTTGGGCAGCAAGAAAACCTAAAAAATGCATTTCAGCACATTGGCGTCGATTAACGGTTGTTCTTGCGTCGACTAATGCGAACTGGRCGACGCTACAGAGAGTTTTGTGGGCAGGTGCGTCGATCAACATCGGTTCTTGCGTCAACCGACGTAAACTGGTCGATGCTACAGAGAGTTGCAGTCGGCCAGGGCTACTAGAACGGTTCCAGATGGAAAACCGTTATAGATAATCGGCCGCTTCAAATTCTTCAAATCTCGGCCCGTTTTCGCTGAAACTCCGCRCGTACGCCCATCCTCGACTATRTTCAGGCCAAAACACTTCAAAATACCTAAAATAAACATAAAATTAATTAATTATAATTAAAATATGATAAYACAAGTTGGAGATAAGAAAATACAAAAATGTGCTCAATCTATCCAACTTTCACCGAAAACAATAGGAAAAACTAACTAAAATACTAACTAAAATCAAGACAAATTCATTTTAATCACCAAACRRGATCATCCCGTTCCTCGTCTATAATTGGCATGGAAARAATATCCCGTGCTCTGTCTTCCCACTACAAAATGAAATATTTCATAAAATTCCAAGGGCCATCAACTAGCGAAATGAAGCTCAGAAAGATATGTCTCGGCCATTCCAACAATCTAATGGTACTCCGACTATATRGAGCTAATATGATTTCGAATGCCATCCAAATACAGAAAAATAAACCATTCTATTTTGGTTTGGAATCCTTATCCAGAAAATGAGACCGTCAAAAAACCAGTTGATGACTCGGCCGCAAGCACAMCCCACGCAAGCCGTGTCTGCACAAACTTTGGACCAAAGAAGCATAACCAGCCCGCCTCTAGTAATTTCCCCAGTCTAAACAAAATTATGTACAACGCGTTCTAATCATTGAAAAAGTGTCTCTATCCACTTATTGATGAGGATAGAGTGGACCGAAGAACTAACAATAATAAAATCAATGKGATATATGTGACCTGCCATTGAAAGGGACCTTCCCTTCCAGTTACTAAACTTCACGATAATATGGTCTATGAGTGGTTCGAGATGGGACTGACGCGGAACCCCGACGAAGAGGGGGAACCCCCCAAATACTAAAATGGTCGAGAACCCTCTGCCATCCCAATGCCCCTGAGAATGTTCGTTTGCGCCGAACATATTTTCCAAAATACACCATCGYTTTCTCATGATTGATAATCTGCCCAGATAAGGCATCATAMTCTTCCAAAAGTTTACAAACTATGCACCTACTGCGCATCGAGGCCTGACAAAAAAAATATCAAATCACCTACATAAAACAAATGAGAGGGAAAACAAGCACCCCAAGCCGCTCTGATATCCTGTAAAGATCTATCCTCAACCTGACGAGTTATCAAATAATAAAGCACCTCTTTGGTGGGACAAAAAAGAAGCGGGGACAAAAGGGAAAACAAGCACCCCAAGCCGCTCTGATATCCTGTAAAGATCTATCCTCAACCTGACGAGTTATCAAATAATAAAGCACCTCTTTGGTGGGACAAAAAAGAAGCGGGGACAAAAGGGACCCCCCCCCCCCCCCCCCCCCCCCCCCTTGTCACGTAACCAAGAGGCGAACCATTAATTAAAATGGAAATTTTCATTGAATGTAGAATGTCCACTGACCCACTGGATGAAGGTTTTGAGAAATCGAAAGAGCGTAGAACCATCAATAAAAACTCAAAATAAAATGCCTTGCGTATGTTAGTTTTCACTGCCATGTTGCCACCATTGGTTCGCCGGTCTAAAAAGTTCACACACTTCGACGCTTCGGCAATACAATTGTGGATACGACGACCCATGGTGGACCTGAATTGCTCCACGAAAATAATGTCTTTAGTAACCAGTGCCTTCCAAYAGGCAAGGATTGCTAAGTATAATTGGCCGGAATAGCTCCACCCTATCAATCGAGGGCACTTTCAGAATAAGAACCATGCCAGTGATGGAAATTTCTTGCACCGCCGTACACACGTCGTAACCTATGATATCCTAGTARGGTGATAAAATTGGCCGGGAAAACCATCCGTTCTAGGGGCACTATCGGGGTCCATCTCAAYAACTGAAGCCCGGGTTTACTCAATAGACGGGCGAGCCATGAGAAGATGATTATGGTGATTCGAACAAAACATAGCACGATTGTCGCCAAACGATCAGCCAAATTCGGGTTGTGTGTGTGTGAACCCGAGAAGAGTGTCTTGTAGTACTAAATGATGTGCCTAGAAATCAGCAAAGGGTCCTGACAAATGACATCATTTATTCAAATCGAAGCAATATGATTCCATCTGGCGCCAATCTTAAGAATTCCGTAAAAGTAYGTGGAATTTTGACGCCAAGTGAGTTAGCTTTTCTGGTGCACCATCTCCAACTCCTCGCTCGCAACTTCATAAAGCCTTGCAAAGGTCTCAACCTCTTGACAAAAAAGCTCCTCAAATGCCCTATTTTGTGTTTATATTTGGTACTTCCTTCATCCCATTCTAGCTGTCACAATAGATAATACACGGAGATTAACAAAGATAATTAGTGTTATAATTATTTGTGTAAAATGACCTTAATATCATTTATTTAAAATAATTAAAAGTGTAAAATAATAAAGGTATTGGTAAAATTAGTAAAATAACATTTAATTTATATTAAAAAAGTAAAAAATAATGATAATTAATTTTTGAAAATATAAATATAACAAATAAAATGAGAGATAAAAATTTGTAAATTTCAAGAGATAGAACGGYATATACGGAATATATGATTACATTCATTCAATATCCTTTGTATAATTAAGTTAATAATTATATKATTATATGTGACATTCAGGTTCATGATTGTTTCTGAAATTCAAAACAAGATCTCATTTGTACCAATAGAAACGAAGTTTTGTGACTATAAATCATACGGAAGTTCTACAACCATCGCCTAGATTGACGGCAATTTTTAGGCACTTTTCAACAGGTAAACCTTGAAAGTGTTATTGCTATTCACTAGAATAAGTTGATTAAAGGAAACATTCGACAGCTTTGGTTTGGAATTATTCAATCGTAGGGTGGAATTTATTGGTGATGTCATGCAATTCCTCTTTTATAGTTCAGGCAATTAAGCTTGTTCAATTCATGCCTCGATTTTCATTTTTTTTAGATTAGAGTACTTCGCCGTGATATAAATATTTTTAGTATTTTGGTTGGATTGATATGTTAGATAAATAATAGGATTTATGTTATACTAATAATAATCAATCTTAATTTCTACTGTTATAATCACATTATATTATATATTATATTGCTGATTCATTGTCAGAACTTAATTATTTAGATATTAGGTTTTAATTGTTTGTAAATAAAAACAATGTAAAGAAAAAATTGAAATATTTAAATAATTATTATTTAAATAAATACAATTAAATTTTCATAAATATGTTGAGAATAAAAGTTTATCAATAAATTTAAAAAGTAGGACAACATAATATCACTTGATTTTTTTTTATTATTTTATTTTTACACTTGGAGTAGATCTTTTATTAATAATTTTTTTAAACCCAATTTACTGATATAAAAAAAGAAAGAAAACAAAAAAGAAAATGAAACATAAAAAAAGAAAGAAACTCATGTTATCTATATATCTATATATCTATATAAAGAGAGAGTTTGGCAGGAGAGAGAGAAAAAATTATAGAAAAATAGATGTGTTTTCCCGCCCATAAAATCTTTTTATTTTATTTTATTGTCCATCTATTTATTCTCACCTATTACCGCATAATTTTTAACAGCCCATTTCTCACATTTCCGTTTTCTTCCTCGAAAGGTTTTCTCGGTCTGATTTTTGGTTCTTTTCATTTGCAATCATAGAGTTTTCTATTTCAATTTTCATAGTCAAATTTCTATTTCAATATTTTTATCATTTTTGATACCAAACTAATTTGTATAAAAAAAAAAATCTGAATTTTTTCGCTGATCTCCAAACACTTGGAGAAATATATCTATGATTGGATTTTATAGATCTGCCATTTTTGGATAGTACCAGTTAAAATCTTTTTCCTTGTTTTATATTCTTTTATCAGTTAATATATGCTATTTTTTTTATAGATCTGCAATTTTTGATCGAATGATTTATTTAATTGGTGAATAAATTTTCCATATCTATATGAATGTGAGGAAATTTTCTTTTTATCTTATTGAAGATCAAATGAAATTTAGATCGTTAATTCAGCATCTTAAAGTTGCAATAGAGATGGAAGATTTTATTGCATTTTTTTCATTCAAATGTTTTTTGATTATTTCTTTTCCAGGTCGATTTTTCATTGGATTTATTGTAGTTGTTTCAAAAATATTATCGATCGAATGATTTATTTAATTGTAGATCAATCTTCCATCTTTATATGAATGGATACTTTTTCTTTTTATCTTATTGCAGATCAAATGAAATTCAGATCCAACATTCAGCAACTTACAGTTGAAACCAAAGATTTTCTAATTTTTTTTCTATTTTAATTTTTCGAGTTGTTGAATGAAATTGGAATTCATTATTTTAGATTTGGAATTCAATATAGTTTTATTAAGGAAAAAAGAATTTTTCTGAATTCTAGGAATCATATAAGGAAAAACAAATTTCTCTGAATTACTATAAAAATAAATATATCGATCCGCACTGTTAATCATAGTAAAAACATAATTCTAGGAATCTTATAGTTTTATTAACAAAAAACGGATATGTAGTTTTATTAAGGAAAAACGGATTTTTCTTAATTCTAGGAATCAGGAAAAACAGATTTTAGGCTTTAATTAAATTATATTTTAATCATTACTTAAAATAATGATAATTCGGATTTATTTTATATAACTATTCATGCATATATTAATGATTATGGAATAAGTAATTATTGATACATACGACATAGAGTAACAAAAATATATCGTCATATATATCGCAGTTTAAATTACATACAACCATATATATCGGAATTCTAAGAATCTTATGAAAAACATAATTCTAGGAATCTTATAGGTTTATTATGGGAAAATTGATTTATAGTTTTATTAAGGAAAAATCATTTTAATAATTAAGATATTGGTAAATTAATTAAATCTTACATGCTAAATATATTTGGTATTATACAACCATATATATCGGAATTCTACGAATCTTATGAAAAACAGAATTCTAGAAATCTTATAGTTTTATTAAGGAAAAACAAATTTATAATTTTATTAAGGAAAAATGAATTTATCTGAATTTGAGGAATCTTATAAGGAAAAACAGATTTCTCTGAATATACTATAAAAATAAAATCTTATAATATATCTGTTAACAGATTCAATCCAATTACACTTATTGATATGGTAATTATAAATGTGTATGAGTAATATACAATTAATGGTATAAATGTTAACAATATAGATCTATTAAATTGATTGATACAATTTAGATGCGTTAAGTTAGTTAATTTGATTGATACACCCGTCTACATATATCTATTAAATTGATAGATACAACTTAAATACTATTATATTTTAAGTTGATCCTACTATTATTAAGTTACATACTATTATATTTTAAAATTCATACTACCATTATCAAATTCGTAACTCTACTAAAATTCAAAAAATTAATAAAAAT
>BMAC01000506.1:0-15298 GCA_014905375.1 Phtheirospermum japonicum
CATCATCCGTTTAATTGCTCAATGTCGTCTGCATGAAAAATGGTCTCAGCTTCTTGAACCTCTTGCCGCGCTAAAAATTGATCATCAAGCTCGTGTTCGTCACAGCTAGGATAATAGGAAAAGTGGTCGTAAGAAGCATTAGACTCTGTGGAAATATCATCCTCCAGTGGCTCCTCGGTAAACATAACTTGGCATTCAGTCACCCAATGCCCAAGTGCTCCGCAGCGGCTGCATTTATGGCTCGAAAAGTAAGAATTGTAAGACTCGTCAATAAAAATTGTGTGGGGTGTATGGAGCATCATCTCGGCTTGAGTAGTATTGTTGCCATCTAGGAGTGTAAAATTTCAACGTGAATTCTTCGTATACGTCCTCCCAATTTGGCAAGAATCGGGCCCCAAGTTTATCAGCCATTGATATGCTTTACCATTTAGTTGCCACAGAAAGAAACGCCTCCTAATTTGCTCTCTTGTAAGGTTGAGACGAGGAAAAGTCTGGGTGGACTGCTTCGTATTTTCGAATGAACTCCACCGGATCCTCGCTCTCATGCCCATGGAATTCCGGAAGTTGTGCGTAGTACCAATCATCTATTTCATACTCTTTCATCGAAGGATTTATTGGAATGGCCGGTCTAGGAACAGGAAAATCGAATGGATTTTCATACCATTGTTCGGCTGTCGATTGAAATCCTCGACTTCTCGACATCCTAGCATCAACCGCAAACAACATCAACGCATCGAGTGGAAAACAAAGAACCTTTATACAAATAGACAGAAAAGCAAATAACACGAACAAACATTATCAAAACCTATTTCAGTCCCCGGCAACGGCGCCAATTTTTGATTCGAGCTTTTGTGTGTGCCTACTTTATAAATAATTGTCAGATATTTAATAGCTCGCCCGCAAGAGAACGGGATCGCGTGTAGGTTGGCAAGCTTAACTCGAGTCGTCTCTCAAGGACTGACGTTCGGGATTTTTAATGTTTGTTTAATCACAATGTTTAACACAAGAACTTGTATAAATTTGGTTTTTGAAAATTATAACTACGAGATTAAAAAGCAATAACTAACTATCTTGAACTAATTAAATTAAACTAATTAACCAACTATAATTAACTAGCATGGATTGAACTACGATTACGACTATCAAGCATATGAATTCTCAAGAACAAAATTAATTCTAAAATTCCTAAGCAATTGCATGTCATAAACTAATTAACCAAGCATAAGAAATAAATGAACTAAGCATGAACAATCTCATCACCAAGCATGAACGAAGGTAAAACGCAGCAACTAATTAATTATTAAAAACGAAATCTAAGCTTCAAAGCTTCAGCGATTCAATGGTTCAAACGATTCTAATTATCAAACGGAAAGCAATAAATACTTAAAAACATAAATTAACTAAGAATTAATCTAAAAAGAAACAACTAAAGTTTAGAGAACTTATTAATGTCTAAAAAGTGCTGAAGGATTGCTGGAAATCGGATTTTGGATGGTTGATCTCGGTCGAGAAATCGGAGCTTGAACGAACGTCTTCGTCTTGGTGCTTCGGATCTTGAATCTTCGACGTAGATCTTTGAAATATGTTGTAGGGTGTTGAAAATAGGTTTCTCAACCCTAGGTAAGTGTTTTGGGTCGTGGTTGTCTGTTTAAACCGAAGTATTAAGGGTTTATATAGTTATTGTAAGTCTTGGCGCACAAGAAACCCTAAAAATCACGAAACTGGGCCATCGCGTCGACGGTGCGTCGACTGACGCGTGCCAGTGCTCGGCGTCAGTGCTGCCTGGGCGTGCGCGTCGACTGGCGGGTGCGTCGACATCGACGCTTCAGCAAGTTGCGTCGACGTTTGCGTCGACTGAGTGGGTCGACATCGATGCTTCAGTAAGTTGCGTCGACGTTGCGTCGACTGACGCAGGTCATGGCTCGGCGTCGACTCGCGCAGCTCGGCCGACAGCGCTCGGCAGCAACTCGGCAGGGGGTCTCGGTAGGCGCCCGGCGTGGCTCAGCAGCGTCGGCAGGCAGTGTCGGCATGGCTCGGCAGGTCTTTTCTAGAATGGTTACAGGTAAAAATCCATTATAGAAAGTCTGACAGTTCTAAATTCTTCAAATCATGCCCCGTTTTCGCCGAAACTCCAATCGTTGGCCCAACCTTGACTACGTCCAAACCTAAATACCTCAAAACACTTAAAATAAACATAAAATTAAATAAATATAATAAAATAAGTTGGAGATAAGAAAATACGAAAATAAGCTCATTTTATCCAACTTATACCTAAAACAATAATAAAAAACTAAATAGAATACTAACTTAAATCAAGACAAATACACGTAAATCAGAAGACTCTTGGAGACAGAGCACAATGATTTGTGTTCATCATTGATGGATGAGCAACGAGTAATTTATGAAGAAATTTTAAGTGCGGCGACCAGTGAAAAAGGTGGCGTCTTTTTTGTTTATGGATTTGGAGGAACGGGAAAGATATCCGTATGGAGAACTTTATCTGCTGCATTACGATACAAGGGAGAAAATTTTCTTAATGTAGCCTCAAGTGGAGTTGCGACACTTTTACTGCCGTAGGGACGAATTGCTCTTTCTAGGTTTGGAATACCAATAAATATATCAGAACAATCCATGTGTGGATTTTCACCGAATACAGAATTAGCGGCTCTCATACACAAGACAAAACTGATAATTTGGGATGAAGTGCCAATGATGAATAAATTCTATTTGGAAGCATTGGATAAAAGTTTTAGGCATATCACAAGCGAGCCGCGAAAGTCCCTACCATTTGCGGGGAAAGTTATTGTTTTCGGTGGAGACTTTCGACAAATTCTTCCAGTTATACCAAAGGAAAGTAGGGGAGGATGTTGTTTACTTGAGTATAAGTTCTTCTAGGCTATGAAATCATTGCAAAGTCCTACGGTTGACAAGGAATATGAGATTGAGAGTCGGGCAACCAACGACGAGCTTGACTTCGCAGGAGATTAAAGATTTCTCCTTATGGATACTCAAAAATGGAGATGGAGAGATCGGTGTAGAAGTTGATGGGGAAACTTTAATTGATATTCCTGAAGAATTTATTGATCCATTCTTCCGAAGATAACCATGTAGCAGCTATTGTTCAGAGCACTTATCCTCCACTGTTAGACATTTTTTCAGCCCCTACATTTTTGGAAGAGAGAGCAATACTTGCACCGACCAATAGTATTGTGGAGGAGGTGAATGATTATGTGATGTCTATGATTCCAGTATAGAAAAAGGAATATCTTAGTTCTGACAGCATATGCAAAACTTTTTCCGGATTCAGAAAATCAGATGAGGTTTACTCGACCGATTTCTTGAACATGATTAAGTGTTCAGGAATACCAAACCACATATTGAAGTTGAAGGTGGGAGTTCCAGTGATGCTGATACTGAATATAGATCAAACCTCAGGATTATGCAATAGCACGCGGTTGGTGGTGACATAGCTTGGCGATAGAATCATCGAAGCGAAGATTCTATCGGGGTAACAATATCAGGACCAAAGTTTTTATTCCACGTATGGTATTGAGCCCTTCTGATATCAGATTGTCATTTAAGTTTCAAAGGTGGCAGTTTCCAATTATTGTTTCCTTTTCCATGACTATAAATAAGAGTCAAGGACAAAGCCCTCTCATATGTTCACTTGTATCTGCCAAGATCGATATTCATCTATGATCAATTTTATGTGGCCATCTCGAGAGTCAAGAGCAGATTCTATGCTGCGACAAAAACAGTTTAACTGTGAACAAGACGAGAAATGTAGTTTACAAAGAAGTTCTACAACATTTAAAATGAAAGTCATAAGTGTGTAATCAGTAGGATATGACCAAGTTGGAAATATGTTATCTTTTTACAAACTCCCCAAAATGAACGTAAAAAGAATAACGATTTTACATATAATAGATTTAGAAATTGAAGCAAAATGTGTGGCAAATCCCGCGTATAACACAAGGGAACAAAGAGACTGTTTTCAAATAAGTTTTTCATAATTAGAGTTGAGCAATTTATGTCATGGTTTAAATATGTTTTCGAGAATGTAAAATTAATATTTATTTTTACAAATCCCGTGAAATGCACGGGTGTTACCACTAGTATATATATATAGGGTTGGGTTCAAATGAGAACCCGTCATTATATGTGAACCTAGGGACTCATCTTGACCATTAGATTGGATAATTTGATGGTGAGATCATGACATGTCAGCATGGTAATAATGTAAAAAAATACACTAATTAATTAAAAATGGTATTTTGGACATATATCAACGTTTACAAAGAGCACTACATTGTTCTTTGGAAACATAATAGATTAAGAAAAAAAACACTACGATTCTATACAAAAAGCATCGCAAATTTCGTCTATAAACTGCAAATTCAAAAATTTGAAATGAAACTCAAATTTTCAACGAACCATAACTTTTTCAAATTTTATTCATTTTTAATAAAATATATATCAAATTAATCACATTCTCAAGATCTTACAATTTAAGATACATATTGCATATTTAAAACGTAATATATATATATATATATATATATATATTATATATATATATATATATATATATGATTAGGTTCAAATAGAACCCACGTCAATATATGCGAACCTAGGGACCAATCCTAACCATTGATCTAATAATATGTGTGGACCAAATTTTTTCTATTTTTTAAATTCGTTAAATTACATATATGGAAGGAGAAGGGCTTTCATGTAATTTTATAAAATGCTGAACCCTACCATATCATCCCCCAACCCCCTTTTCTTCCCAAACCCGTTTCTCTCTTTTTCCTTCTTCTCCAGAAATCGGCCGCCTTCTCCAGAAATCGGCCGCCTTCGGTCGTCGGCGAATGGCACCTGGCGATGGCCAATCGGGCGGCAGCGTTGAATCGAGGTCGGCAGCGGCTGGTTCCACCGTGGGCAGTTGGGTGATGCGCCCTTTCTGATTCAGGCCACCGGTTAGGCAGCGGCTCCAATCGATGGCGGCGGCAGCTGTGGGGCATCGACGAAGGCGGCGTTTGGAAACAACCGGCGAGGCGGACCTACCATGTCATCCCCCAGCCCCTTTTTCTTCCCAAACCCGTTTCTCTCTTTTTCCTTCTTCTCCAGAAATCGGCCGCCTTCGATCGTCCGGCGAATGGCACCTGGCGATGGCAATCGGGCGGCAGCGTGGAATCGAGGTCGGCAGCGGCTGGTTCACCATGGGCAGTTGGGTGACGCGCCCTTTCTGATTCGGGCCACCGGTTAGGGCAGCGGCTCCAATCGATGGCGGCGGCAGCTGTGGGGCGTCGACGAGGCGGCGTTTGGGAAACAACCGGCGAGGCGACGAGCGGCGTACGATGGAATTGACTCGACGATGAAAATTGGGTGGCGGCAGAAAATCAGGCGGCGAGTCGGGCTTGACCTCGGGCCGCGACTGGTTGTGGTTGGTGGTGGGTTGGACGGTTTGGTTTCGGGCCACGTTCTGGGCCGCAGTTGTTTTGGCTTCCGTGGTGGACCAGAAAACGGGCTGTGGTGACGAGATGATGGTTTCAGGTTTGGTGATGGGTCGTGGTTAGTGGTGGTTCAGCCCGGATTGGCGTACGGGTTTGCTGGCGGTGGTTTGCCCGGAAAGGATTGTGGTGGTGGTGGTGGCTGATCATGGGTTTGCGATGGTGTTGTTGAACCCAGTGCTTTTGAATTGGGCCCCGGTGCTTTTTGAAGGAATAATCCGGTGCTTTTGGGAGAAATTGGCAGGGGAACTGGGGTGGCGACGGTGATGCGGCTGTGGTTGTTGGCCGATCTTGGTTGAGTTTGGTTCGTCGGACGGCGGACTTGGATTTGGACGGCGGTGATGTTGAAAAATAAAAAGCAGTGGTAGTGTAGTAAAAAAAGCACCGCAACAATATTAAGAAAGCACTCCAAAAAACTAGCACTGCCAACATAAAAAAAAAAAAAAAAAAAAACACTGCTGAAGACTTGTGTAGTGCTATAAATAGTCATATATAATGCTTTTAATATTCAGATTTTTAAATTTAATTATATTTATTTATTTTTACATTTTTAAATATGCAATATGTATCTTAAATCGTAGATCTTGAGAATGTGATTAATTTGATATATATTTCTTTATTAAAAATGAATAAAAATTAAAAAAGTTATGGTTCGTTGAAAATTTGAGTTTTATTATAAATTTTGAATTTGTAGTTATACATCCGTTGTACTTTTTAAAAAGCAATTTAGTGCTCTTCATAAACGTCGTTATATGTCCAAAATACCCTTTTTAATTATTTAATGGATTTTTTTAAATTATTACCATACTGACATGTCATAATCTCAACCATCAAGATTATCCAATCTAATGGTCAAGATGAGTCTCTAACATGTCATAATCTCAACCATCAAGATTATTCAATCTAATGGTCAAGATGAGTTCTAGGTTCGCATAACATCATCTTGATAGATGCATTGTTTTTTATGTTTAAAAAAGTGTGAATTAAAGTTATCTTCATCAATATTATTGTTAGTTGAATATTTATTTTTATCAATAGTTGGTTATATAATTTTTCATATTTTGACCATGTTAAATTATATTTTCCTAAAGTTTAGGAATTTTTTATATTAATAATTCTGTTTGATTGTTTACATTTTTCTTAAGACCATGAAGTTATTCTATTCACATAAACTCATTACTTACATATTGATAACATCCAACAAATTACATTAGAATCGTTTAAAATTCTCACAATTTAATTATATAAAAACCCATTAAATTCCATTAAAATCTAATGTGATTCATAATAGAATCCATAGAATTCTTTAAAATCTATGAAATTTCAAAAGTTTAAAAATCTTTCATTTCACGACGAGGACACCCACGAAAACAAATAATACCAAGTCCTTCTTAACTACGATATTTTATTTTATCATCCCACCAAATTGTATTTTATAGCACTTTACCCTCAAACTATGATTACTGTTTCATTTCCTCGAAAAAATGAAATAAAAACATATTAGAGGGGTAAATTGCAAGAATAGAAGCCTTTAGCGAGTAAAGTGCAAAATCACCTACAGTTCTAGTTTACTAAAGGAAATCACCTCTCTCTGTGTTTGAAAGAGAGAGAGAGAGGGGGTGGAGAATATGCTGAATTTTATTCTTGGTTACTATGGTCCCTCCATAGCCCATACAAATAAATGAAAAGATATAATAATAGCTCTAATAATCTAAACAGAAAAGTGTCCAAAAGGTGTTAGCCAAGCTAGAGCTAAATTCCCCAACAACCACACACAACACAACCATCATCCTCCAACAACCACACACTACTAGTAAGTAAATCAACCCTTTTTGGATTGATGGCCCTACAATTGTTTTGCTTGGAAGGCCCTCAATTTTCTCCATGAGATTAGGTTTGCCCTACCTTCTTATGATTGCATGGCTTGCACTCATAATCCAATCCGCTTCAAACAAGATTATAGGAAAAGGAAATAAATAAATAAATTGTGCGCCCACACACTAAAACCCCCTTCAATTTCTAATGAATTTTATAGCGACTTTTAAAATTTTGGAAACATGAGTGTTGAATTTGGACGATTTACCTTCAACGTATAGATCCATGCGAAAATTGTAACAAGAAACTCGTAAAAAAACACATTCACTTACAAAATCGAGATGATGTTCAAGTGTACAATTCAGGAAGATTCATAGCTCTATTATCTCTCCTGATCACATTTAAACTGCAAAAGCAGCTTCTCAATTTCAAGAAAGAAAACTAAAGATTTAAAAGTTGTCGTCTTTATTAGGGTAATTTAAGATCAGGTCATCTGCTGTTTTGCTTTCAGTATGATTTTGACCAAACCCATATCCAGATCAGGGTAATTTCTTGCCACAAGCAACCGATAATCTCGAAACCAAAAAAAGCTTAACACAATTCTTTAGCTGCGGCTATAACAGCTTCGGCTGTAATGCCAAATTCCTGGTATATTTTCCCAGCAGGCGCACTAGCCCCGAATCGATCGATCCCAATAGCCTTTCCTTTTGACCCAACAATCTTATCCCATCCGAATGTCGTTGCAGCCTCAATGCTAACCCTAGCCGTCACAGAGGCCGGCAATACACTCTCCTTGTACTCATCGGACTGATCATCAAAAAGCTCCCAAGAAACAAACGACACAACCCTAACCGCCTTTCCTTCCTTTCTGAGCTCGTCGGCAGCCTTTGCCGCAATTTCCAACTCCGAACCAGTTCCGATCAAAATCACATCGGGCTTGTTACCGGACGAATTGTCCGATATAATGTACCCTCCCTTTTCGACCCCTTCAATTGAGGTTCCGGGCAGTTGGGGCAGCTTTTGCCGGGAAAGGGCAAGGACGGAGGGTCTCTTCCTGTTGACAACGGCCACCTTGTATGCACCGGCCGTCTCGTTGCCGTCGGCCGGGCGGAGCATTAGAATGTTGGGCATGGCCCGGAAACTGGCCAAGTGCTCGATGGGCTGATGAGTGGGCCCGTCTTCTCCGAGCCCGATAGAGTCGTGGGTCATGACGTAGATGACTCCAGCTTCGGACAGAGCAGAGATTCTCATGGCGGCCCGCATGTAGTCGGTGAACACGAAGAAGGTGGCGCAGTAGGGGACGAAGCCGGGGCTGTGAAGGGCGATGCCGTTGCAAATGGCGCCCATTCCGTGTTCCCGGACCCCAAATCGAACGTTACGTTCTTCCGGAGTGTTCTTTTGGAAATCACCAAACGTTTTGAGAAGGGTCATGTTGGAAGAGGCAAGATCGGCACTGCCACCGATCAGACCGGGGAGAACCTTTACAAGAGCATTCAGATTTTGCTGGGAGAGGTTTCTAGTGGCATCAGCTGGGCTCTCGGGTGTGTATGTCTGAAACAAGATAATAAATAATTAAGAAGTAATTTATATATTAATAATAAAAATAAAATAAGCAACACTCATACTCACAGGAAGGGCTTTCTCCCAACCAGCTGGGAATTCACCGTTGATGATAGATTTCAACTCAGCAGCTTCCTCTGGATATTTCTTCGAGTACTCGGCAAATTTGGCATTCCACTCAGCTTCAAAAGCAGCTCCCTCAGCAGTATGTCGGCTCCAATGGCTGCCACAATGAATACATTCAAAAAATCGGCATCCAAATAAAAAGGAAATATAATAAGTCAATCCGAGTTTTTGCGGTCCTTACCTCTTGACGTCATCAGGCACGTGGAAAGGCTCATACGGCCATCCGAGGTTCTGTCTGGTGGCTTCGACTTCTTTGGAGCCCAATGCACTTCCATGGACACTGTATGAGTTGGCCTTGTTTGGTGAACCAAATCCGATGGTTGTAGTTACCTGCTCATTAAAAACAAAATAAAAAAATCAGCAATTAATTAATATGAAAAATAAAATTTAGGGAAAAAAATATGTGACCTTGATCAAAGTGGGCTTGTCTGTCACAGACTGAGCTTCCTTGATGGCAGCACGGATTTCATCATAACCGGTGTTACCGTTCTTCACCCAAATCACATGCCAACCAAGAGCCTCAAAACGGGTGTCAACATTCTCAGTAAAAGCAATCTCTGTGTCACCGTCAATGGAGATGTGATTGTCGTCATAGAAAGCAATCAGTTTTCCGAGCCCCCAGTGCCCAGCAAGGGAGCAGGCTTCGTTTGAGATACCCTCCATTTGACAACCATCGCCGAGGATACAATATCTGCATACAAATATATCAATAAGGGATTTTTTATGTATTAATCCTAGATTTAAATATTACACATCAAGAGATGAGTAAACAAGTTGTTTTACGTGTAGTGGTCAACTATTTCACTATCCGGTTTATTGTATCGGGCGGCCAAATGCTTCTCTGCAAGCGCCAATCCAACAGCATTGGCAATACCTTGTCCAAGTGGGCCTACACAACAAAATCAAATTAAATCGGGACATTAAACTCGAATTCACAGATCTCGATTCAGGGTGCAATAAAATGAAAAAAGATATTTCAGAACTCGATTCTAACCGGTGGTGACTTCAACACCGGGGGTCTCAAAGTTCTCGGGATGTCCAGGTGTCTTGCTTCCCCATTGACGAAAACTCTTCAAGTCCTCTTCCTATGAGGTAAAGTAAATAGTTTCAGCCAAGAAGTATATGAAATGCTCAATAAAATAATAAAATTCCAAGAAATTACTAGAACAGAATAAACCAAATCAACATGAATCCTCAAAAATAATCTTCAAAAGATATCCCGAAACATCTCAGAACTCAGATCCACAAATGAGAAGTGTATCACCTAAACAATTTAGTTCAAATCAATCCCATTTAGATCCATTTTCCACTCAAGAAAAATCCCACATGAGCGAGCAGAGTGAGCATGTAATTTGCTGATCAGAACTAGTAAGGACTTAACAGATTAATAAATTATAAGCCAAAGATTTCGACCTTGACGGCGTCGTATCCGGCCAAGTGAAGAAGTGCGTACTGTAGCATACACCCATGCCCGGCTGAGAGCACGAACCGGTCGCGATTGAACCAGTAAGGGTTTTTCGGGTTGTACCTCATCACCTCATCGTACAACAAGTGGCCCATCGGGGCACACCCCATGGGAAGACCCGGGTGACCCGAATTCGCCTTCTCAACGGCGTCGATCGCCAGGAACCGGATTGTATTGACGGACTTCTCGATGAGCTCGGTGTCTGTCGTTTTCTCAAGGGTCTCTACGGCGGCGGAGGCGCGGACGGGGAGGCGGGTTATGGCGGCTGCGGCGGCGCGGCGGCGGGAGACGGTGGAAGAGGAGGTTGATTTGAGGCCGGAGAAAGAGGGGAGAGCCGAGGAGGTGGACGAAGGGTGGGGGTGCAGGGCGGAGCCATGGCGGGGGATGGCAGGGCGAGAAAGGATGGCCTGAGAGAGTGTGAGGGAAGAAGAAGAAGCCATAGCTCTGCTCTGAGTGTGTGTGTGTTGTTCACTAACTTCGTGTTTGTCAAATAATATGGATTGGGCGTTTTCAAGATAAACAAAAGAAAATATGAGGTGTGTGTAAAGTTGCCAAAATATTTTAGTATTGTGTGTACTATTTTTTTTTAATTCTACTTATCTAGGTGAGACCTTGGTCCGATGCACGGGTGACGTGTATTTTAAGACATTCATTTATGTCATATGATATCATATGTGAGTTTTCTAATAATTGTATGAATTATACACCTACATTGTCATATTTTAAAAATAATAACATCAAACAATCGGTGAAAATACAAATTTGAATTAGGGTGAGAAAAAATCGAAAAATCGATCGAGATTTAGTTTAAGAATTTCAGAAAATTGATTATTTGGTTCATTTCGATTTTTGTGTACTGATAAATGAAATAACTTAATATAATTTTAATTAAGTAATTTTTATATTACTTATTGTTATTTTTTATTAATTCGGTTCGATTTAGTTAAATAGGTTATAAGTCTATTTTCGGTTCGGTTTATTTAATTCGCGTATGAGTCTATTTTCGATTCGACTCGATTTGAAATTCCAAAGCTTAAACAACATAGAGATTTTACGGTGCTGTTAAATATTATTTTTTACTTAATTATAACCATTAGATTATTCTAGAGGATAAATAGTGAGGTTGATCAATGTATGTAAATACATGGGTAATGGGGCATGGTGCATTCACAACACAATAGCCATTTCCTAAATAACAATATACATCCATAAAGAAGTATAACAATTAGTTGACAACTCTTTCGATAATTCGGTTTTAAATGGCCCTTTTGTTTTTTTAATGATGAAACTTTATATAAAAATATTCAAAATAAATTACACTACAAACATTGTTGACTGATAATATGGCTCCTAACACGATTAGCGGCAAGGAGGATAACGTCACTCCACAAAGGAGTTTAAAAATCCATGAACAAGGAAAAAAACAAAGACGACTTTAACAAACGAAAACTAAACCCCCAAATAAGACCAAGAACTACAACAAATCAACAAAACCGAACTAAAGGTGCACCATCTCAACTAGCAACCAGGCTTACCACCGGGCGACATAGACTTGGTAAAACCACACTCGTGGTCACATTGCGAGAAATCCAACCACAACACAATCACCTTCAGTCCGGCCACGCACAAACGAAACAGAAAACAACATCCTGGGCACAAGCTACCACGCACTACCAAACAAATATATATCCAACCTACAGATTTCGCCCCTCACTGGAACCAACACAACAACCCGGGTACGAGTTACTATCACGCACTGTTCGGAAAAGATAACTTTTTTGAACCTACAAGATTTCGCCCCTCCACAACGACTCTAAACGAAAAGAAAACAAAAGACAACCACAAACAAATCAAGCACCACAAGCTCTAATAGCCACCTCAACAAGGATCCGTCCCCCATTTCTAGCCACAAAGAAAGTCGTCGAGGGTGCATAATTCTCTGTCTCATGCAGGTGAAGGTGGACCTTAATTCCATGCATTGCTAACTTAATATTTATTCATTAGGCACATTTCTTCATCTTCCCTATGTGGAGGGGTATGAAAAGCGCATATAAGGGGCTTGATTGGAGGTGTTGATCCAATTTCAGTTAATCGGAAAATAATCAATTCCGGTCCTGGTTTCGGTTAGAACCGAAATCGAGAACCTATTTCCAGCAGTTCGATCTTGGTTCTAAAGTTTGATGAACCGAAACTGACGGTTAACCGAGAAAGAAGAAAATGGTGATTTAAAATCGTCGGTATAAACCTGTAGTTAGATTTCCCAATTTGTGACTGTTTAAAATCAACGAGTCAAATTATATAGCCGTTGGAGATAAACGGTCACAAGAAATAGTCGTTGAATTTCGAACCAGTGGTTCCAACGGCTAGTTTTTTTTATTAAATCATTTTAAAATAATAATTTTTTAATCTATTTCACAACTGTAAATATCCCATTCTCCAACACCAATCAGCATACCAATTCATCTCTACTTTTTTTTTTTTTTTTTTTTTGTAATTCTCTTATATTTTCAAGCTTGGAATTGTTAATTTGTATAAAAATACTATCAATAATTTTTCTTCTTATTCTTCTTCTTCTCGTTTTAATTATCTTTGTTTTAGAATATTATTATGGCAATCTCATCTTATAATATTAATACTAATACTATTCGAGAATCTCGTTGAGGCCGAGTTCGAGTTGGAGGTCGAGGTCCTCGATGAGAACATCGGTCGTTGCCGAATATTATGTTTCCGATAAGATGACTCCGGAGGAAATTGATAACTTATATAATCAAATCAATTTCACTGAACATAATCAAACTAATTTTCGTGATAATTTATCCACATCCAACGAATTCGAACTGTCGGCCGATTTTAATCCGGATGAAGATAAGGAATAAGGAGGTTATAATCGTGATATGCCACCGTCTCAAATAAAATAAAAGGCAAAGGAATACCAATCTCTCATCTTCCGATTGCATTTCCCAAAAACAATGATAAATGATGTACCTCGGGCACAATGCAGTTATTGCAAGAGTCACTACGCCCTCGGTACCAAAAATAATACCGGCCACGGGATGCTCAAAGCACACGTGGAGAAGAATTATCCCGACAGATACGGCGTTCATAGCTCTCAAACAAAAATAAACTTCTTGTCTTCATCTACCGACGGCGCCGGGGCCAACGGTTAAGGTATGAGTTCCAATTTATTTCAATAATGAAAGTGGTCGTATAAAGTTTTTTTGAAGATTTATTGCCTTTATGGAAGTCATTATGAAAGTCACATTAAAGGTGCATTTAATCCATTTAACACTATGATTACACGAAATAAGATTATTCACAATTGTGAAAACATGGTTGGTGAATATAAGTTAAATTTAATTTACATATTTAATAGCTGCCTCACAGTGTCTCGATAAGTTAAGATATTTGGACGGATTCTCATCATCATAGTGTTAATTATATATGAATTACATGCATTTAGATTGATAATTCTTGGACTTTGCAAAACCATTTGATTTTATATAGAGAGTTTAATACTCAACGTACCGCGGTCAATATTTATCGCAAAATATCCACTATTTTGTCCGAATTTCATTTAGTTAGGAAAAAATATCAGTTTTATTTGAGAATACCGCCGTTACTACAGCTAATTTAGAAACTCTAAAAGTTTTTTGTCAAACTTCTATTGGTGGTGAGTTATTTCGTGTTAGATACATTTGTCATGTTTTGGATTTATATGTTCAAAATGGTTTAAATACTTTCAAATATAAAATTGCTCTAATTAGAAATGCAGTATTTTATATCGCAAAACATGATTAGCTTGCAAAAAGAAATAGCAAAAATATTGTCGAATCAATGGTTTGCATCCAAAAAAGTTTTCAATTGATGTGTAAAATCATTGAAAATCGACTTATAAACTGCTCAATGATTCTTTTGAATATAAAGAATTATTGTGTGCTTTTTTTTGCTAATCAATATGTCGATTTCATTTTATTTCCAATACGTAGGATGATTGTTATAATTTGATTGTCCATTTTAAAAAAAAATTAACGACACCACCGTGACTTTATCTTGTATTTATTATCCAACCTCTACACTGAATTCTTGATCAATGTGTTCAAATTGTACTTATTAGTAATTCACTTCTCGATTCGCCCGAGTTAGGTGATTGCATTTCTAGTGTGTTGAGCAAATGAGTCGAGTATTTTCTATACATTCCCGATATATTTTTGATTGCAAAAGTTTTAGATCCGGATTATCGGGTCAGAGGTTTAAAAAATCTGCTTACAATTAATTATGAAGCATTATGACCTTTTTTTACAAAACTCGAACATTGAGATTCCCAACCCCTTAATTTGTACGTCCCAAGCAAAACAATCTTTATTTGCTATTTTTCATGAATATAACAAATGTTATAGTGATGTTAATGTGTCACCTTCACCTTCCCTTTACCCCACCACTATTTCTAATGTAATACCATTATTCAACAATCCTCAACAAGCTCTAACCCCATATACGAGGTTAATTGAGGATACTAAGCGAAAACGGCAAAGAGCTAATGTTAATTGAACAGTGAAATTAGAAACTTATTTAGGGGCATTTGAGTCAGGGAGTATTCCAAAAAAGCCTGACGACACTAACGATCTTGTGCAATATTGGTCTAAAGTGGCTACTATTTTTCTTACACTCTCTACGATTGACAAGGAAGTTCTCGTCGTTCCTGTTTCCAGGATTTCTACTGAACATGCCTTTAATACGGGAGACTTTGTGTTAGATGATTGACAAGGTTAACCCCATTGTACCGACATGAGTTTTTTCTAGCGCGCTTTGTCCTCACTCA
>BMAC01000506.1:15323-39815 GCA_014905375.1 Phtheirospermum japonicum
AACAAGGTGCATCTTCTTTTCTAGAAGTCCTCTCATCGAAACTCCAAAGTTAAGCATGCTTGGCCTGGAGTAGAGGTGGGATGGGTGACCCCCTGGGAAGTCTCTCAGGGTGCGCGTGAGTGAGGACAAAGCGCGCTAGAAAAAACTCATGTCGGTACAATGGGCTAACCTTGTCAATCATCTAACACAAAGTCTCCCGTATTAAAGGCACGAACAAGGTGCATCTTCTTTTCTAGAAGTCCTCTCATCGAAACTCCAAAGTTAAGCATGCTTGGCCTGGAGTAGAGGTGGGATGGGTGACCCCCTGGGAAGTCTCTCAGGGTGCGCGTGAGTGAGGACAAAGCGCGCTAGAAAAAACTCATGTCGGTACAATGGGCTAACCTTGTCAATCATCTAACACAAAGTCTCCCGTATTAAAGGCACGGGGGCCTTCTCCCTCACGGGCTTTCCATACGCGTTGCAACCTTGTCCCGCATAGCACTTAGTTCCCGGTTTTCCGGCTGGCAAACGGCTCTGATACCATTTGTAACGCCTTGTCCCGCATAGCACTTAGTTCCCGGTTTTCCGGCTGGCAAACGGCTCTGATACCATTTGTAACGCCCCAGGATCGCCCTCAAGACCTGACGGTTAGCCCCACTATACCGGCATGAGTTTTTTCTAGCGCACTTTGTCCTCACTCACGCGCACCTTGAGAGAATTCCCAGGGGGTCACCCATCCCACCTCTACTCCAGGCCAAGCACGCTTAACTTTGGAGTTTCGATGAGAGGGCTTCCAGAAAAGAAGATGCACCTTGTTGGTATGAGTTTACCAATCAAATCTATTGAGTTTTCCTAGGTAGTCTCATAATTTGGGGTGTTACAAAATGTTAATAAATGATAGGGTCAAAACTGAAAAATAAGAACAAGAACTACAATTGGATGAAGGTCAAGAGAGCGACCATTACGATACTACTTCGAAAAAAAACAACAACGATAGCAATAAATGAATAAATACGAGCCTCCTCTACTATACACATAGGTAAGTAATGTAAGTATAAGAAATACTTGAACTTTGAAAAATAAGCATGTCTATCTCTTGTGGAAAGACAGTAATAAAAAAGGATGCTTATCTTTGTGGACAGAGGGAGTGATTATTATAAAATGACATAATATAATACTGAAATAATTTATAAAACCACAAGTAAAATATAAAACATATTCTGCCGAAGTAATTTTTTCGGTCGATTTTTGCAAAACCGCATCGGCTTAAGGATGCTTAGCGGCCACCAAGCCCAAATTTTGCAACACTATTCAAAATATAATGAAATCATGCATTGTTGACGTTTATTCCCGTATTTATTCAATTCATTCATCTCAATTTTATTTATATTTCACATGCACTTAATTTTTATTCATTATACATTTAGTGCTAGGTATATGTGCATTGGGTACTCAATTCTCGTATATTTAGTAATTAGTTATTATGCACATGATGCTTAATTTATACGCGTCTAATACTTTGCGAGTGTGCATTTAGATTTTATTCATAATGCATTTAGTACTCAGTGTATGTGCTTTTGGTACTTAGTTTGGATGTGTTTAGTACTTAATTGTTATGCATCTCATACTTAGTTTATATGCATCCAATACTTTGCGAGTGTACATTTGTTTTTTTTTCGTTATACATTTAATACTCAATGTATGTACATTTGATACTTAATTTGCGTGTATCTACTACTTATTTGTTATGAATCTAGTACTAAGTTTATATGTATCAAATACTCTGCGTGTGCATTTATTTTTTATTTGTTATGCATTTTAGTACTCAGTGGATGTGCGTATAATACTTAATTTGCGTTTACTAAATACTTAGCTTTTATGCATCTGGTACTTAGTTTATATGCATCAAATACTTGGCGAGTGTGCATTTATTTTTCATTTGCAATACATTTAGTACTTAATGTATGTGCATATGGTACTTTGTTCGCGTGTATTTAGTATTATAGTTATTATGCAATTGATAGTTTACATCCTTCCTACACTTGGTGAGTGTGCATTTAATTTTTTATTTGTTACGCAGTTATAACTCAGTGTATGTGCAGTAGGTACTTGTTTGCGTGTATTTGGTACTTAATTGTTATGCATCTGGTAATTATATTTGGCGAGTGTGGATTTATTTTTTAATCGTGATACATTTAGTACTTAATGTATTTACACCTGATACTTAATTTGTGTGTATTTAGTACTTAGTTGTTATGCATTATAGTTTATATACATCCAATACTTGCCGGTTATTATGTGTCCATATTTTCCACATAAATAATAGTCACATGCAAATAAACTAAGTATATAAATCCCCGCAACTAATCCAACATATTCAGAATATCCCTCAAGCTAAATTCGTGTGTATGTAGTACCCAGTGTATATATACATAATATTTAACAAGCATGCACATTGTACTTGTAAGCGGGCTACATAGTACTAAATGAGCGCGAATTTAGTACTTAGTAAGTGTGCATGCAGTACTTAGTTAGCGTTCACATACCACTTAATTACTTGATTATGCATGTAATACTTACATAGTAATTAGTAAGTACGAATAATTGATTTTCTTTTAATTTCACGTTAACATTTTGAAGCACCATTAGATATTTCATATTTTTTAAGTAGAACACACAATACACATACTATAACTATTACATATAATATTATACAAAAATTACTTCTTTTATAGATATTTGATAATATTTATATTAATCTAACAATTTTTGAAATTATTGATTAATGTATTCAGTATTATATAAACAATAAAAGAATTATAAAGATATTATAACGATTATAAATGATTTTCTAATCTATATTAATCCACAATCTAACAACAAGAAAATGATAAATATTATTTTTGGTATAAACAGAATTTAAACACTAGTTCACATAAATATATAAAAATTATTATAAAACAATTATTTATTATTATTAATATAATTATAAATTTATTAATTTTAAGTACTTTAAACATAAATACAATTACAGTATATACCTAATACTGTCAAAACAAGTCGTGTTTTTTTACTTTCGAACAATTCATTTATATTCGAACTTTACCTACACATCTATGAATCCACATTTAATAAATATTTTAAATATATTCGTACGAATTAAATACCAAAATTTTCATGTTCTATATATGAATAATATAATTAGTTGCTTGGTTTGTACGTGTCAAATACCTAATAAGCAGTTAAGCAATACTTAGCCATATAAACAACAATGATAACTAGGAATGTTAAAAAAAATTAATTTATTTCAATATGGATACAATAATGGAAATGGAGCATGCAGTAATTTCCGTTGGCCAAAGACCTTTTTGTTATTTATTAATACTACGGGTAAAATTCGAATTTTTATGTGATATGTAGTTGACTTAAAACTAGTAATAAAAGGAGGGAGTGAAGATTTTGTCTTTTTTACGTAGGGACTGAATTATGAATTGATTTCTATCATAGACATTTTCACCAATTTACCGTTTTAATATTTGGCAAAAAAAAATAAAAAAAATCAGGAAACTCATCTAAAAGGCATGCGTCTTTTCACACTTGAACGAACCTTGGCGGTCAACAAAACAACACATGCCTAGGCACTAGGCGAGACGTTGTTTTCACGCCTCAGGCCTAGGCGCCACCTTTTAGAACAATAGTTGTTATTTGAACGGAGCTGCCACACGGGGTCGCTTATCCTTCATGGGCTAAACTTCGTTTTCGAGCCTGTTTGATTCCATTCTTCCTCGTTTTCTACCAAAGCATATTTTACTTCTCTCCAAGCTCATGACACTTCAAGAATGTTAAATAATCATTAAATAACATACAAAATGAGCAAAACATGCAACATGTAAAAATACAAAATACAATTAAATCACGTTATTTATTCACAATCAAGTGCTAACGATGGTCATAAAATATACGTGTAAAAATGTGCTTATCAATTTTCCTCTCCCCCTCCCACCCGCCACACACACATTTAGATATTTCATATTTTTTAAGTAGAGCACACAATACACATACTATAACTATTACACATAATATTATACGAAAATTACTTCTTTTAAAGATATTTGATAATATTTATATTAATCTAGCAATTTTTGAAATTATTGATTAATGTATTCAGTATTATATAAACAATAAAAGAATTATAAAGATATTATAACGATTATAAATGATTTTTTAATCTATATTAATCCATAATCTAACAATATGAAAATGATAAATATTATTTTTTGTACAATCGGAATTTAAACACTAGTTCACATAAATATATAAAAATCACTTATTAAACAATTATTTTTTATTATTAATATAATTATAAAGTTATTAATGTTAAGTACTTTAAACATATGTACAATTACAATTTACACAATACTGTCAAAATAAGTCGTATTTTTTTTTTACTTTAGAGCAATTCATTTATATTCGAACTTTACTTGCACATCTATGAATCCACATTTAATAAATATTTTAAATATTCGTATAAATTAAATACTAAAACTTTCATGTTCTATATATAAATAATATAATTACTTTCATGTCAAATACCTAATAAGTAGTTAAGTAATACTTAGCTATATAAATAGCAATGATAACTAAGAATTACTTAGTCACATCTAAGAATTTTTTTAACATTCTTAGATGTGGTTAAGTAATACTTAGCCATATAAATAGCAATGATAACTAAGCCAATATTGGTAATGGAGCATGCAGTGCTTTCCATTGGCCAAAGACTTTTTTGTTATTTATTAATACTAGGGGTAAAACTGGATTTTTTATGTGATAGGTAGTTGACTTAAAACTATTAATAAAAGAAGGGAGTAAATGGTGTTTTTTTTTTTTTTTTTTTTTTTTTTTTTTTTTTTTTTTTTAATGTTGGGACTAAATCATAAATTGATTTCTAAGCATAGACATGTTTCACAAATTTACCATTGTAATATTTGGCTAAATTAAAAAACAAAATTAGGAAACTCATTTAAAAGGCATGCGTTTTTTCACGCTTGAACGAGCATAGGCGGTCAATAAAACAAGTTGACCGCCTTTACACACGCCTACACTCTAGACGAGACGTTTTTTTCACACCTCACGCCTATGCGCCACCTTTTAGAACACTGACTGTTCTTTGACCGGAGCTACCACACGGGGTCGCTTATCCTTCATGGGCCAAACTTCGTTTTCGAGTCTGTTTGATTTCATTCTTCTTCGTTTTCTACCCAAACATTACTTCTCTTCAAGCTCATGACACTCCAAGAATGCTAAATAATCATTAACATACTACATGAGCAAAACATGCAACATGTTTAAATATACCAAATACAATTAAATCATGTTGTTTATTCACAATCAAGTCATAACGATTGTCCTAAAATATGCGTGTAAAAACCGTGCTTGTCAATTTCACACACACACACACACACGCACGCACACAGAGTAAATGTGGGGCGTCTAGGGAAATATCACAAACCCCAGGGCTTGAATTTATAATATTTATGGAAGGCCCATTAAGTTCCTTTGTTATTACAAACTAGTCCCCGTACTCCGAAAACCTCATAAATATACACTTTCATCCCCATAAGATGGAAAACCAGAGCGCGCGAAAGCGAAACCTCTCGAATACCCCAAACCCCCTCACAATACACACACTGATTGTGAAAATGGAAGTATCGAGTCTACCGATTTCTGCTTCACAGAGAGGAAAATTGATATCAGCAGGCTACACTTCTCTCTCTTCCCTTTCCTCCATATCTACTTCCAAGTTAGCTCAAGGTATATGTACACCCATTTGTTTGTATTTTTTTTATCCGTGTCTGTGTATACTGCGTGATTAAGTCTTCAATACATACTTTCCTCAATGCTTTCATTGATGTCGATTCTTTGAATTTGTCGGACTTTTTTTTTTTTGGGTATGTAGATTTGAAGATTTCGGAAAATGAGTCGGCGGAGATTTTGAAAATTGCGTCGGCAAGGAATGGGCCTGGCAAAATCGAGAACGGAGGTCGTGCGATTATGAATGGTAAATCAATTTTCCATTTTTGGTATGTTGATACTTGATATGCTCTTACGCTATGTTCAATTTTGAGCAATAATGGTACTATAGAGTATTTTCACACTAAAAATAATAAAAATAAAATGAAAAATAAATCTCAGCTTCTAGCCCCAAAAATAATTAGGTCATCGATAGTTACTAAGGTATCTGAAAACTTTAGCACTTTATCAATCAGTTTCTGGAGCTGCTTGAAGATCAATTAGTTGTAACAATTCACTCTGTGTAGGAGCACAAACAGCATGGGATATCTTACATGAGGAGGAATCTTCTATATGCATCACCACGTCTTGCTCGGATTTGGATGAGATTCTCGGTGGTGGTGTTCGCTGCAAAGAAGTTACTGAGATTGGTTAGTCATTGGACCTTTTTTTTTTAACATTGATTCTGTTTTTCAGTGTATTCTTACTATGGTTGAGTTTTTGATTTTATTAGGTGGAGTGCCAGGCATTGGTAAAACACAGCTCGGGTGAGGATTATCCCAATATTACTATTTTTGTCATTCAATTTGAGATTTTGAATTGTAAATATATAAATTTGGATAATTTTAGGATTCAACTGGCAGTAAATGTTCAAATTCCAGCTGATTATGGTGGCCTTGGGGGGAAGGCAATTTATATAGGTTTGTATTATGTAGAGTGGATATAATTAAATAGCTGAATGTTCTTTGTATCTTATATGCATTGGTTTTTAAATTTATTTTCTGATGCTCAGATACAGAAGGGAGTTTTATGGTGGAGCGGGTTTTACAAATCGCGGAGGCATGTGCTGAGGACATGCTAGAATATAATAGCTATTCTCAAGCCCGTCGAGTAGATAAACAGCCAAACTCGTTTATGGACAATATATTCTACTTTCGCATATGCACTTACACTGAACAAATCGCTGTGGTAAATTACTTGGAGAAGTTTATCAACGAGCATAAAGATGTGAGTTTAGCAGATTGCACGGTGGTTCAAACTTGTGACCTTTCAACAATTTTTATTAGAGGCTGCATTTTTTTTCTCGCAGGTCAAGATTGTTATTATCGATAGCATCACTTTCCACTTCCGGCAAGATTTTGAGGACATGGCTCTTAGGACTCGACTACTTTCTGGGATTGCACTAAAATTGATGAAAATTGCAAAGAAGTTTAATTTGGCTGTAAGGACATCTGAATTCTTGTTATCGGGCCCTGTTAACTTTCACTTCCATGTAGTTACTTGCTCATGCGTCTAAGAGGGTGTTTTGGTAGAGCCCATAAAGTTATTAAAAACATCTAATAAGCTATTTGCTAGCTTATATGATCTTAGAAATTTGTTTGTTATTATTATTATTATTTTTTTCTCAAAGAACTCATAAAATCCTGGAAAAGCTGTTTAGGAGCTTGTAAGCTGTATTGAAAAAGCAAGGATAAACTTTCTGCAGGTAGTTCTATTAAATCAAGTTACCACAAAGTACAACGAAGGTTCATTTCAATTGGCTCTCGCTCTTGGTAAATACCCCACATCCAATCAGAATAATTTTCAATTGATTTTATCTTTACATTTTTTGTTTTCTCCCCTAAGGTTATGGGTTGGATACTAGGAAGTAATAACCTTAGTACTTATATATGAATTAACAGGTGACAGTTGGGCACACGCTTCTACGAACCGGATTATATTGTACTGGAACGGTAATGAGAGGTACGCATATATAGACAAGTCACCCTCGATGCGATCAGCATCGGCTTCATATGCAGTGACCGGTAGAGGTATTCGGAATTCATCCTCAAACTGTAAAAGAGTTAAATTGATGTAGGCTTTCAGTGATCCTTGTGCCTTACAGGTCATTTCACCTATAGAGAGTATAATGAAAATGCTAGTCATTTAATGTTATGCCTGCATTTCTTGTTTCTTCAGCCTGTTTTTTTTTTTGGTTTCTCCACGTGCAGCCAGTAAACCATATTATTGGTAAATTTTATTAGTTCAATTTTCTTCTGTTTCTCCAAATGGTCATTTTTGTGAATTGTTATTGATGCCCGTTTCTGTACTACATTACAATGTGTTTTGAGAAAAAGAATTTGTCAGATTCGCCATTTATGATCATTGGTTTCAACTCTTGTTTTTACTCCAAACTACAAACTCTCATTCTCATTTTCACACGGAATTTACCAAACCCGTTCACAAATCCTCTGGGGACAATTGGGAAGATGAAGTGCCCTTTTCAACTTTCAAAATCAAAGAAAAGGGCTCTTTGACCAAACCCATAGTCAGAAGAAAACGTGAGTAGTGGCTTCAAAGTTTCAACATAAAGCGTTGTTCCAATGACGAAACAAATTACGGTGCGCTTTCTTTCAAGTTTATTACTAGTTTGGTTGAACACCTACCCACCTCACGTTTTAGTGAAACATACATTAACAAAATAGTGAAAGTGAGTGAAGAAAAAAAAATAAAAAAATTGCCCACCTACCCCTTTAAACTTCAATTTTATATGATCGTCGAGATGAGGAATTTTGCTGGTGCAGGTGACCCCAACAATATCTTATGATAAAATTCTATTCTCCCATGTATCTTGCTGCTTTTTCTATTTTTTTGGGGGGAATTATAAAAATAAAAGAAGAAACGAATAACAAATTCCCATGTCCAACCTTAACACACTCATTGAGCTTAAAGCAAGTCAAAAGTAAATATAGCCTTAGGAGCCACAATAAGCCAAAGATGCTTTGCTAACCCTTTCTATCTTCAAAAGTTCACCAACCGTAGAGGCAAATGGAGTGGAGAGTGGAATGACTATTCCCATATATGATGTAATCGTACATGACTTGTGTATAACGATTTTCCTTGGCTAAAGTATTTTATGACATGGTTTATTGACTAATGTATTACACTCGGGAGTTTACTCAAGAAGTTGTGCTATTTTTGTTAATAAATAATAAAAACACTACCACAACAATTCATAGTATTTTATTGTAAGATTCAGTTGAAAGTAATTTGTGTACAAGAGGTTCTCTATTTGAATTTAGTTATATAGTGCACTTTTTTTTTTTCTGGAGAAAAGTTACTTACCACACTTACACATAACTTAGGAGATAACGTGTTAAAATTAATATTTGATTGTGAAATTAAAATTCAATTGCAAATATAAATAGTTATTGGATATCCTTTTCCGAAATTCGATCCAAATAAGTAAAATCAATGGTATAAAAGGAAAAAAAACAAAGAATCAATTAGATATAAATATACATAATAATATATATTTGTGAATTTCCTATTTCGGCAACTTTACACGCACCTCATATTTTCTTTTATCTTCAAAACGCCCCATCCATTTTCGACAAAAACAAAGTAAACACACACACCGAGCACAGCCATGGCTTCTTCTTCTTCACTCACACTCTCTCAGGCCATCCTCACTCGCTCCGCCATCCCCCGCCATGGCTCCACCCAGAACCTCCTCCCTTCTTCCGCCTCCTTCGCTATCCCCTCTTTCTCCGGCCTCAAATCCACCTCCTCTTTCACCGTCTCCCGCCGCTGCGCCGCCGGCGCCGCCATAACCCGCCTCCCCGTACGTGCCTCCGCCGCTGTCGAGACCCTCGAGAAAACGACAGACACCGAGCTCATCGAGAAGTCCGTCAACACAATCCGGTTCCTGGCGATCGACGCCGTGGAGAAGGCGAATTCGGGTCACCCGGGTCTGCCCATGGGTTGTGCTCCGATGGGTCACCTATTGTACGATGAGGTGATGAGGTACAACCCGAAGAACCCTTACTGGTTTAATCGCGACCGGTTCGTGCTCTCCGCCGGGCATGGGTGTATGCTACAGTACGCACTTCTTCACCTGGCCGGATACGACGCCGTCAAGGTCGAAATTTCTGGCTTATAAATTATAATTTATTAATCTGTTGAGTTTTTACTAGTTTTGATCAGCAATCACATGACATGCCCTCTCTGCTCATTCATGTGGGATTTTTCTTTAATAGAAGATGGATCTAAATGGGATTGATTTTAAATAAATTGTTAGTTGATACATTTCTCATTCGTGGATCTGAGTTCTGAGATGTTTCTGGATATATTTTAAGGATTATTTTTGAGAACTCCGGTTGATTCGGTTTATCTGGATTGAGAAAAAGACCTGGTTTAGTAATTTCTTGGAATTTTAAGCTTATGTTTTCAGTGTGTTTAAATAAAATTAGACTTATGAAACATGCCTCAAATTGAGCATTTCATATAATTTTTTAGCTGAAAACTATTGTTTGCTTTACAGGAAGAGGACTTGAAGAGTTTTCGTCAATGGGGAAGCAAGACACCTGGACATCCTGAGAACTTTGAGACCCCCGGTGTTGAAGTCACCACCGGTTAGAATCGAGTTCTGAAATATCTTTTTTCATTTTATTGCACCCTGAATCGAGATCTGTGAATTCGAGTTTAATGTCCCGATTTAATTTGATTTTGTTGTGTAGGCCCACTTGGACAAGGTATTGCCAATGCTGTTGGATTGGCGCTTGCAGAGAAGCATTTGGCCGCCCGATACAATAAACCGGATAGTGAAATAGTCGACCACTACACGTAAAACAACTTGTTTACTCATCTCTTGATGTGTGTTATTTAAATCTTGGATTAAAAAAAAAAATCCCTTATTGTATATTTGTATGCAGATATTGTATCCTCGGCGATGGTTGTCAAATGGAGGGTATCTCAAACGAGGCATGCTCCCTTGCTGGACATTGGGGGCTCGGAAAATTGATCGCTTTCTATGATGACAATCACATCTCCATTGACGGTGACACAGAGATTGCTTTTACTGAGAATGCTGACACCCGTTTTGAGGCTCTTGGTTGGCATGTGATTTGGGTGAAGAATGGTAACACTGGTTATGATGAAATTCGTGCTGCCATTAAGGAAGCAAAGTCTGTTACGGACAAGCCCACTTTGATCAAGGTCATTTTTTCTTTTCTTTTTACCTCTAATTTCTAAAATTTTATTTATCATATTAATTGCTGATTTCTTATTTTGTTTTTAATGAGCAGGTAACTACAACCATCGGATTTGGTTCACCAAACAAGGCCAACTCATACAGTGTCCATGGAAGTGCATTGGGCTCCAAAGAAGTCGAAGCCACCAGACAGAACCTCGGATGGCCCTATGAGCCCTTCCACGTGCCTGATGATGTCAAGAGGTAAGGACCATTCTCTTTCCCGTATTATTATATTTCATTTTAATTGAATGCCAATTTGTTTGAATATTATCTGTGGCAGCCATTGGAGCCGACACACTGCTGAGGGAGCTGCTTTTGAAGCTGAATGGAATGCCAAATTTGCTGAGTACTCAAAGAAATATCCAGAGGAAGCTGCTGAGTTGAAATCTATCATCACTGGTGAATTCCCAGCTGGTTGGGAGAAGGCCCTTCCTGTGAGTTTTTTTTCCCTCTTTTTTTTTTTTTTAATAAAATTATTTCTTAATTATTTACTATCTTGTTTCAGACATACACACCTGAGAGCCCAGCCGATGCCACTAGAAACCTTTCTCAGCAAAATCTGAATGCTCTTGCAAAAGTCCTCCCCGGTCTGATCGGTGGCAGTGCCGATCTCGCCTCCTCCAACATGACCCTTCTCAAAAACGTTCGGCGATTTCCAAAAGAACACTCCGGAAGAACGTAACGTGCGATTTGGGGTCCGGGAACACGGAATGGGCGCCATTTGCAATGGCATCGCCCTTCACAGCCCGGGCTTCATCCCCTACTGCGCAACCTTCTTCGTGTTCACCGACTACATGCGGGCCGCCATGAGAATTTCCGCCTTGTCCGAAGCCGGAGTCATCTACGTCATGACCCACGACTCTATCGGGCTCGGAGAAGATGGGCCCACTCACCAGCCCATCGAGCACTTGGCCAGTTTCCGGGCCATGCCCAATATACTAATGCTCCGCCCGGCCGACGGCAACGAGACGGCCGGCGCGTACAAGGTGGCCGTTGTCAACAGGAAGAGACCCTCCGTCCTTGCCCTTTCCCGGCAAAAGCTGCCCCAACTGCCCGGGACCTCCATTGAAGGGGTTGAAAAGGGAGGTTACATCATATCGGACAATTCGTCCGGTAACAAGCCCGATGTGATTTTGATCGGAACTGGTTCAGAGTTGGAAATTGCGGCAAAGGCTGCCGACGAGCTCAGAAAGGAAGGAAAGGCGGTTAGGGTTGTGTCGTTTGTTTCTTGGGAGCTTTTCGATGATCAGTCTGATGAGTACAAGGAGAGTGTATTGCCGGCCTCTGTGACGGCTAGGGTTAGCATTGAGGCTGCAACGACATTCGGATGGGAAAAGATTGTTGGTTCTAAAAGGAAGGCTATTGGGATCGATCGATTCGGGGCTAGTGCGCCTGCTGGGAAAATTTACCAGGAATTTGGGATTACAGCCGAAGCTGTTATAGCCGCAAGCTAAAGGAATTGTTTTAAGCTTTGTGGTTGCTTGTGGTGAGAAATTACGCTAATCAGGATTTTTTGGAGTTGGTGTAAAATCGTACTGAAAGTGCAGCAAAGACTTGAATGGTGGTGGCTCAAAACGATAGTTTCTAATAAAGACGACGAGTTTTTTTATCCTTTTTTTTTTTTTTCTTGAAGTTGAAATTGAGAAGCAGCTCCGGCAGTTTAAATGTTACCAGGAAAGATGATAGGCATATGTATCCTCCTGAAATGTACACTTGAACATCGTCTAGATTTTGTAACTCAAAATGTGTTTTTTTTTAATGATTATAAATTTCTTGTTACTTTTTTTTTTGGCAAATATGATGCATCCTTATTGGGTAATCAATTTGCGTTAGAATTTCAGTCTAGATTTTTGTAACTCAAAATTATTTTTTTTTAATGATTATAAATTTCTTGTTACTTTTTTTTTGGCAAATATGATGCATCCTTATTGGCGTAATCAATTTGCGTTAGAATTTCAATATCTTGTTTGTGCGAATCCTTGGACTATACATGTCAAATCATGTCTGAAAGTCAGATAAAATCTTAGGTTTCAGAAATTGTTGGTAAGTATATAGAGCCTTCAGGGGCCACGATAAGCCAACAAAGGTGCTTTTCTCGCTACCCCTTTCTATCTTCAAGAAAAAGGTTTCGACTTTCAACTTTCTACCTTTGGACTACTTAAGTGAAAAAAACATACGTAAACTCATCCTTCTTATACTATGATTTTTTTTTTTTCCCATCTTTACCAAATAATGTTAGAATTCACACTCAAAATAAATGCCTCTGCCTTAAATGTATGATCAAAAGATTAATCCATCAAGCTGTGAACTTTGAAGGCTATGAATAATCTAAGAGGGTTGTTGAATAGATGCTTGAATTAGAGAGGTGAGCGATGGATGAACCCGGGCCGTTTTCAACGAGCGGGCTTCACTTTTTCCTTCTGCGTACTCCTCGCCCAACGGCCACCTTGGTCGGAGATCAAGCTGATTCATTTAACTCAAAATTTTCAGACAGTAAAAAAAGATGCAGTATGTAACATAGTAGTCAAGAATAAATCTGTAACAACAAAACAGGCGATTTCTAAATCATCAACAGTATTGTACAATTCATAGTATAATAAACTATGTAACGAAAATTTATTTTTATTTTTCGGGAAATTTTTCAAAAAGGCCTCTCCCACAAGATTTTTCGTCTTCAACTCCAACAACAAAAAAAATTCTTGGTAAATAACCATTTTCCTCACCTGATTGTACTTAAACCCTAATCCTCACCTGCTGATTATACTTGATTCCCATTTGATTTTTTAATCATGCAAGGGTAATTTTTGATCCAACATTTTACGGTATAATTTGCTGTGTACCAAGAGCAATTTCAATTACATGCAATTGAACTTCTGAAAATAATGAAATCGAAAAGAGACAAACCAGAGCATCCTCGGGTTCGCATGCAGGTGGCGGAGGATCATATCTTCCCACACGAAAATGCTCAATGCCAGTCCAAGCAATCATTACGCCTATCGTAAACACAAAGGCATGATTAAATTCTAGTCAAATTTCATATTTGTGATGTAGAGTGGGCAACTATGTAATTAAACATGCTGTACTTTGAGTTGTTCTTCAACAATTTTTTTCTGTCCATCTTTTATCAACTTTTATTAGCCATCATCTTGATGACACGACTTCATATTTATAAAAAATAGGGATAATTATAAAAACACCCCTGAATTTTAGCCTAATTGCAAAAAACTCCCGTTATCTTTCAAACTTACAAATAACCCTTAAAGTGTGACAAACAACCCCTCAAAGTTTGTGTTTAACTAACATATACCCCCTTCTTTGATAGATAACCAGTTCTTTTTGTAATTATGCTAAATCTCAGGGGTAGTTTTGTAATTAACCCTAAAAACTAAATATATCTTACCATTGTCGGTACAAAGAGTAGGGGGAGGACAAACAAGTTGCAGCCCTTTCTTTTCCACTATCTGATTAAGCCGAGACCTAACATACTGATTAGATGCAACACCTCCAGAGACTACCTGTAGCAGATAAAAACGTAGCATAGCTTGTCATGAAAAAAATAAAATTTAATGCTCCAAAAACCAAATAATGTGCCAGGAGAGAGAACATTAATAATGTATTTAACTGACCAAATGCTTTATAGAAGGCTCGATATTCAATGCCCATTCAATTGCTCGTTCACATTTGTCTTCTAGATGCAACACTGCAACTCTCTGCAATCAGGAAGCAAATTAAATCGAAAAACATAGAGGAATATAGAATTAATTACAAAAAACTCAGCTATCTCTAAAATTACAAATACGTGAGTTAAACCTCAAGTTTTTTTTTTTTTTGTGGTAATTATCCAAGAATAAATATTACCTGAAAAGAGGCGGCAATATCAGCCCGAGCCCTTCTATCTTCACTACTAACTGAAGAAATGGGAATTGAAGCATCACTGCACAAAATTAATTAAAATATTAACAGAGATTAGATATTTGTTATTAGAATGGAAATCAGAGCAACAATCTACAAGAAATGTATATTGAAGAATAAAAATTTTACAACAGCCGGAAAATATTTTAGAAGCAAAACAATTGACACAGAAACTTGAAAAGGCTTAACAGATAAATTACATATTTTTGGATTCAATAGCCAGCCTCACTTGAGTCTTGAGACCCGCGTATGAAAAGTTGCAGTCTTTATGCTGTTTCATGGGGACCTAAAGAACATCACAACATTAACCATTCGAGTCAAAATAATCTAAATCCAAAAGGGAGAATTACAAAACTACCCTCCAGGTTTAGCCTGATTACAAAAAAATAATAATAATAAATTACAAATGCCCCCACATTTCATACAACCCTTGGAGGTTTGTATTCCTTTTATCAAATACAACTGGTAATAAAAAATAATGTGTATATATATATCAGGGGGGCATTTTCTGTAAAACCAAACTCAAAACGGTAGAACCCAGATTCAGGTTTAGAAGATAGCTAGCCTTGAATAGGACGGATTTTTCATCACCCTCACGAGCCAGATCCTCAACAGCAGGTCCGCCACTCTTACTCATATCGAGACCAAGCCATTTTGCCGTCTTGTCATATGCCTCACCAATAGCATCATCTATTGAAGTACCAAGTTGTATATAATGCCCAAGATCACGAGCAAGAATAAGAAGATTATGGCCACCTACGTAAACGGGGCAAACATACTTGTAAATCTTCAAGAATCAAGATGCTTGAAAACTAATTGAAAAGCAAAAATTAAATGAAGATTTTTTTAAACGCTGTGATTAGCATACCCGAGACAAGTAAGGCCATGAAAGGAAACTGTAACTGCTTTTCAACTAACCTAGATGAAAGCAATATGTTAAGTCTTCGCCATGTCAAGCCTGTAATAATATAGAAACTTACACCTTCACATTTTTCTTCTAAACTAATGAATTGAGATAAACAACAACAACAACAAAAAAATCATGATACAGACACTCATTTTCAAACAAGTAAAAATGAACTTAAATCAGGCAAGTAATGAATTTTGTAATTAAAATCACACTTTTTTTAATTTTTCTTGAAAATGCTAACAGTTCTTAGAAAATTTTATTACTACCTTGCTACCAAAGCATGGGCTTCCATGTGATGCACACCAACTATGGGTAAAGCATAAGCACCTGCAAGTTTCCGAGCTTTCCTCACACCAACTGCAATGAAATTGTAATAAACATGGGTTAAATGCTTTAACTCTAAAAAATGGGGTTAAAAAGCACAAAAAAACATAAAACAAATTACCACGTAGACAAAGGCTCAAGCCAGGACCAATTGTAACAGCAACTGCAGAGAGATCTTCCTCAGTTAGTTTAGCCTTATCAAGAGCCTCTTGCACTACCTGCACACATAGAGCATATACCATGTCACGTTTATAAAACATAAGTAGAATATATCAAAATCAGGAAATAACAACACAAATAACTAAATGAAAATAAATAATAAAAATTGCAATTAAGTAATAAAAAAGTCTTAAACCTGATCAATAACTAGTAAATGTGCTTCTTCTGCCATTTTAGGAGCTACACCTCCATATCGGACAAGCAACTCTGCCTTTAAGGAGTGAAATAGGATAAGCAAATAACATCATTACATATGGATTATGCACATAGTCTTAATTATGTTCACGAGAACAAAAAATGAAGTAACAATTAATGGTCGATTATCATTCAAAATCAAAATGGATGAAACGAACATAATTCAATCGTGTGCTTTAATTCTCCAAATGCATAGTAATAACAGAGAGAAAATTCAGTGCAGCTAAAAATTCATGAAAACTCAATATAAAGACCCAAAAAGTAAAAAAGTAAAAATAAAAAAATAAAATCGGTAAGACAACAGCATTCGAATACAATTATGCATACCTGAGAAGACACAACTTGGCTAAGAATTTCACCATTGCTTCGAACCTATCATCACGAAAACATTCAAAGAACCAAACTTTATAATTCATTTCACGAATTAACCAAGACCCACAAATTATTAATCGTTAACTTCACAAAATAATCCCAGCCCACCAAATAATTACATAAAATTAACACCCAAAACACTTACTACAGCTGCAGCAGTGTCATCACAGCTAGTTTCAATACCCAGAACAACTAATTCTTCATCTTGGACTAATGAATTTGCAATTTGGGCTTTTGGGCATGAAGAAAATGATACATTATTAGGTGAAACGTGGAGAAAAGGTAGCATGAGCTTACTCAATTTACTACGGTGGCCTTGGAGTTTTTGAAGAGTTTTAATGGAGTGGTGAAGTGAGGGTTTGCGATAAAGGGTTAGGCGGGAAACTGTGGAGGACAAGTTGGATACCAAAGACGCCATGAGAGATGAGAGAGAGTCTGTCAGATAGAGTTCGAAATATTTTTATATGAATTCATAAGTTGATATTATTTTCGAATTTGACAGTGATTTTCGCAATAAGCTTAAATAATTTGGAGCAAGGAAAATATGAGAGTATTTTGTGATTCCATTTAAAATTCAGAATATCTGCGAATAAATTATGGGATTGTAGTGCGAGTCTGAGTGGGGGCAACGACCCAGTAGATCTGCTTAGCCTATCCAGTGGACCAGTATTAGGGCTGGATTGGGCCTTCTGCTTGGAGGCCCGATAAATCTTAGGCTAAAATATGATAACTATTGGGCCACTTTGCCAGTTGGGTTTGGGCAAAAATAGGCTTTTTGGGCTGGCCCAAATTAATAATATTTTCCTTTTTCACAGTTTGTGTGTGTGGTGCTTATATTTTAAACTTTAAACGATGTTGGGCATAATTTAAATTTAAGCCTATTTATGAAAGTTGTATTTAATTAAGGCACGATCAAACATCAAATATTGGTTAAGTTTAGAATGGCTTTGAGCCAGGAAATCTTCAACCCAATCTTAATTGAGCTGACTCGTAAAAAATACAAATTTTCTTTCAAAAACCTTATTTTCACCTCGTTCTTTTTTTAAGGATGTAATGGTCATCTTGTGCCTCATTACTAGCATGACATTTGTAACAACATAACACTATTTTTATACTATGGAAATTGTTAAAACATAAGACTCCGCATATTTGTTTTTAACTTAATTCCACGGTTCCGACCATGTTTTATACATTTGTATGCATAATCAAGCAGCTGTAAATCCAATAATTCTCAACACTCAGACAAAATTTCGGTCATTTACTTTTTTTTTTCCTTTCTAGGAATTATGAATGAGTTTCATGCCATAAATTCATTCATAGGATAGAGTTTGAGTCGCAACCAATGTTAATATATATAAACAATTTCAGTTTTTTTGCTAACCCTAGTTTGTTAGTGACGTGACAAAGTAGTTAAAAGTTATTAGGGTTAATTAATTGTTGTTAGTTTTTGTTGGTTACTATTGGCAAAAACGGATGAATGGTGAAGTCCACCTGAAAGGGTTAAATACACAATTCATGTAATTAATCATCATCTTTGTAATTCCAATTATTCTCCAAATGATCTTTCTCTAAAATCTCAGCATGGTATCAAGAGCCAGAGCTTCTCTCTCCTTTCGTTTCTAATTTTTTCGCTGCCTCTCTACTTTTCTCTAATTTCTTGTCTGCTTTGTCGAGCTTCTTCAAGTTTCATCAATGGCAACAGTAAATTTGCCCACTCTAAATACTCTTACCGTCCGATTAGATTGGAGATCAATCCATCATCCTGACAGCAAGGGTTGGTACAGATATCAATCTGGATTTTGCGATCTGGAATCACCATGATCAATTTCTCATGAGCTGGCTGCTAAGCTCTATTTCTGAATGTATGCTCGGTCATGTTGATCGATGTACACATGCCTTTTAAATTTGGAAAACTTTTGAGAATCTGTTTTAGGTCTCAATCGAAGGCCAGAGATATGAATTTACGCTTTCAACTTCAAACTAAAAAAAAGTATAGAGGCATTTGTTATGCAGATGCAGAACATTACAGATCAAATTCAAGTTGTAGGTCAAGAATTGAAGGATGATGATCTGATCATGTATAACCTTGGTAGATTAGGACCTGAATATGAAAGTGTTGTCGTCAATCTCATTACTCATGGTGATACGTTATCTCTGTCAGAGGTCCAGTTTATCCTGCAAACATATGAAATGCGCCTTGTTCAGATGCAATCCTCTTTCTCTCATGCATCATCTCCTAATTCTGGTAATCCTTTAGCTAATCTGGCTACTCAACGAACTAATGGTGATTTTCGTACATCTCAGGCTGGTTATACTGGTAGAGGCCGGGGACGAGGCAAGTTTAGCCGTGGAGGTGCTATAATTGTCTATCAACTATGTGGCAAGAACAATCATATTGCCAACAAATGCTTCAAACGCTTTGATGTAAATTTTCAAGGTTTGGAGTTTTCAGGACTGTTTGTTACCTGAAAATGGAGAGCAAATAAATATCTCCTAATCTTCAAGAATAATCTCCAAAGGTTGAAAATTAGGATGCCTGCAACCACCAATAAATGTCAGATGGGGACCGGAAGGGTTTTCCGTCGAACCCCCTCCGATGCTTAAGTTAGTATATGGAGAGAATTTGGGAAAATAATTGCTTGATTAGAGAATGACTTACTTTTTGTACTTTTGTAATTATCTATTTATACGTGTACTTTTCTAGGGTTTCCTTAAAATCAGGGCCTTACGCCACGTCACCCTTCTGAGTTTTTCTTTTGGTTACTCTACCTTGAGCTAGAGCCTCAAGGTCCTTCATATGACCTCAAACTAGGTCAAAGATCTCGAGCTGTGTACACAGTGCCGGTTATCCACTGTCCTCGAGCTAGAGGCATAGGGCCGAGCTAATCCTGATCCCTTTTATCCCGAAATAATTACTCCCCCCTACTATGGTTATATTTCCTTAGAATATGACCATAGTAAGTTTTCCTACTATCTATCCGAGTTACAATCAAGACCTTGAGTTAACAAGCCATTGAAATTACCTCCCTTGCTATTTTTTCTTTTTTTAGCAGTTTGCCCTTCTTTACTAGGGCTTGTAGCCTTAACCTCGAGCCGTTCTCTTTTAGCTCTGAACTGGAGATAATTTCCTTGTTTTTCCCCAGCCAGAATTTTTTCCTTTGACCTCGAGCTGTTGGCTCTTCTGAATGGAGGATTTTAGCCTTGACCTTGATCTATTTTCCTTAATAATCCTGGAAGAAATTTTTTCGCTTCAACCTCCACCTGTTGGCCTTTCAAAGCCGGAAATTTTTCAACCTCGACCTCGAGCTGTTGGCCTTAATAATCCTGGCGGAAATCTTTCGCCTCGGCCTCGACCTGTTGGCCTTTCAAGGCTGAAAATTTGACCTCGAGCTGTTGGCCTTTTAAGGCTGAAAAATTGACCTCGAGCTCGAGTTGTTAATAATTTGGCAGAAATTCTTCGCCTCGACCTCGAGCTATTGGCCTTAATAATCCTGGCGGAAATCTTTCGCCTCGGCCTCGACCTGTTGGCCTTTTAAGGCTAAAATTTTTTCAACCTTGACCTCGATCTGTTGGCCTTTTAAGGTTGAAAGATTGACCTTGAGCTCGAGTTGTTAATAATTTGGCAGAAATTCTTCGCCTCGACCTCGAGCTATTGGCCTTAATAATCCTGGCGGGAATCTTTCGCCTCGGCCTCGACCTGTTGGCCTTTCAAGGCTGAAAATTTGACCTCGAGCTGTTAGCCTTTTAAAGCTGAAAATTTTTCAACCTTGACCTCGATCTGTTGGCCTTTTAAAGTTGAAAAATTGACCTCGAGCTCGAGTTGTTAATAATTTGGCAGAAATTCTTCGCCTCGAGCTCAAGAGAATTTTCCTCGACCTTGAGCAGAATTCTTCGCCTTTTGGCCAAGATAATTTTCCTCGACCTATTTGGGTATGATGAGCTCATCCCATCGGTTTTTTAGGCCCAACTGAAGCTGTACCTCGAGCTGTTGTGGCCCAATAAACGCATCCCATCAGTTTTGCTGGCCCAATTAAAGCTATGCCTCGAGCTGTTACGGCCCAATAAGCGCGTTCCATCAGTTTGTCTGGCCCAATTAAAGCTGTGCCTCGAGCTGTTGCGGCCCAATAGGCGCGTTCCATCAGTTTGTCTGGCCCAATTAAAGTTGTGCCTCGAGCTGTTGTGGCCCAATAAGCGCGTTACATCCATTTTTCTGGCCCAATTAAAGCCGTTCCTCGATCTGCATTTAGGGTTTCTCCGTCCACCTCAAGAGAGTGTCTTTCCCGCTTCTTGTAAAAAACCCTTAAAACTTCCTAGAACCCTTCATTTTCTACTCCATCCGCTCCCTATTTGTACTTGGTGTTTTAGAATTTCTCTAACTCTGACAGGCTCTCTCCTCTGACATCTTTATTCCTCAAATCTTCAAACCTTCAAATCTCCAGATCTTCAAACAACCGCCAGATTGTTCTTGAGTTTTTCGTGAGTATATGTACTACTTGATCCCTTTTCCCTAATATCCCTTTGCTTATATGTGTTTATTGTTTTTATTATTTTATTACTGTTGTTATCAATTTCCCATAATGTCTGCTCCTTCATCATCTCACACCGCCACTGACGACATGAGGCTCGCACTTGCTCTTCTCCCTGAGCAGGGTGAGAGATCGGGCTCTCCAAGGCGCGCCTCATCTCCTCGGAGTGAATCTTCTTCGGCTTCCCCTCACTCAAAGGAAACCTTATCCTCTGCGCTTCCAATATTAGATCCCCGTCACATATCTTGTAACATATCTAATAAAACTTTAGGATACATTCGTTCCAATATAGGAGTTCCTCCTTCCTATCAATTAATCCTTCCTTCTCCTGAGGATAGAGCTCCTCATCCCCCTAAAATGTTTAACGTTCTTTCTCGGTCAATTGGATGGGGGTCTTCGCTTTTCGATTCCTCCTTTACTAATGGAGATTATGCGTCTTTACGAGATTCCTCTTAACCAATTTGCCCCAAACTCCTTTAGGGATATGGTAGGCTTCATAATGGTAGCTCAATATTTAGGAATTAAGCCTACTGCATCTCTATTCTTCTCTCTCTTTCAGTCCAAATCTCTCAACCCTCCAAGCTTTTTTTATTTTTCCTGTCGAGGGGATGCCAAATTTTTATGTAAAACTCCCACCTCGAACCAAGAATGGAGGCAAAAATTCTTTTTTGTCAAATCTTCCGAATCTTGGGATTTTCCCACGGAGTGGATATGGCAGATCCCCGTTCAACGAAAATACAACACCAAAAAATGCTCTCAAGGTGCCCAAAACCTCGTTGATCGTATCACTCGCAAGCCTTATGATCTATCTCGTCTTATTCGCCCCTCTTTGCTTTACCATTATGGTCTTAGCCCATTCGAGATCCCCCTCGAAGCAGACATTGGTAATCCATCAAACTCTTATCCTTATACTACCCTTACTTGTCTATATTTTCCTCACCCTTACTTTCGTTTTTGCAGACACGATGTTCAACAAGCTGCTAGCTAAACCTGGAGAGGCACGAGAAAAGGTCGTGTCGGTGGGTCGGGCTCTTCCAAAACCAACCTCTGAGCTTATTGTCGCTACAGGCTCTGAAGAGCCTGCCTCTAGGCCGGCGCTAGCTGGGGCAGATCTTCCACTGGCAAAAAGATCCCGGACTGCTCTTTATCAAGGTCCTTCTCCTTCAACCCCAAATCAGTCATTCTTCACACAAAGTGTTTTGAGGAATGAAGATGGCTTCACCGCGACCCACTATGTGCAAGGTGTTTGTCCCACCACTGATCGGGAGAGGGTGGAGAAATTCTCCGACACAGAGCTTCTTGATGCTTGGAATGTGGCTCTTTCTAAGGTGTATGCTCTGACTTCTAACGTCTCCGCTCGAGCTCGCCTGGGTTTCAACGACCCGAAATTGGCGCATGACTTGCAATCTGCCCGTAACCAAATTGCGGCCTTGACCTCCGAGCTGGAGCAGGTGCAGACTTCTCTGAAACAGAGAGAAGAGGAGGTTCTCTCTCTTAAGAATCAGCTAGTGGTTCAAGAGGGTGATTTAATGTTGAAAGCTGAGAAGGCGCGTGCCGAGGGTGAAGAGGCGGGCAGGGAGGGCTATCTTAAGTCAGAAGAAGGCTTGTCTGTGATCCAAAGAGTTCGAGATGCTACACGCCACAACTTAGTCAACTCGGAGGATCTTTACCGTGTCCTTATCAAGACTATTCCATTTTATCTGCACTACTATGTGGGTAAGGTGAAAGAATGGATAGCCTCAGGAGGCTCAGTGGATGATTTCAACGAGGAAACAGCTCTGGAAGATACCCCTGATTGCCCCCTTTTCCTTCCAAGAGATGAGGATACCAGGCTTAATACTTTCGGAGCTGCAGACTATTTTGAGTATGTTCTTCACCATTTTCCGGGCCATCTCAGTCTTATGACCTTGCGATTCCAGCCATTCCTCCACTGATCGAAGGCGTCACTCAAGGATTAGGAGATGCCCAGTTTGGTGAAGATATTGAGGCTAGTTGATTCAGCAGGGAGCTCGAGGAGAATCTTCTTTCTACTGCTGACTATGGGCAATAGTATCTTGGAGTTGGGTGTAATCATTTTCTGATGTTGAGGTTGTGTTCAACAAGCCCAACATGTAGATGTAACTTTTTAGCGATGTCGTTTTGTAACCCAAATTTTCTTCTGAATGATTGCCATCTGTTTTGACTTGCGTTTTTATTTTGCATTTCTTCATTATTGCTAGCTTCGTATCTGTTTGCCTGACTATTCCACGAGATCGAGATCTTTAATTTACACCTCATTTATTCAGCTGAACTCTCGAAAGGCATCTCGACCTCAAACTTCATTTGGGCGGGTTATGTACTTTCTCGTAAAAAATTTCAAACATTTTGGGGGGAAAATTTGGCTTTATAGGCACTTATTTCCCCCTCTCCCCTTCCATCTTTTTCATTATCCAAATATGTCTGGATTTTTAGCAAGCCCACCGCCGGACGTTTATGAACTTCAGGAAGAAATAACCAAGCTCCGCCGTCAGCTAGAAAGGAAAGGACAGCACAAACAATTTTATAAGGATCATTGGAAATCGTCAAACAACCATGTTCTTCATCTTCGTTAGGATGTTTTGGATCTTCGCCAGCAAGTGAATCATCTATACAACGCGAATGAAGCTTTAATTAGCAGTGCCAGGGCTGAGACCCACCGCGCTGACATGTACTATCTGAGGTTCTGCGAAACGGATCATGAGCTCTGGAAATTGAAGAATGCTCAGCGTCGTTCTGACTAATGATGATTTCTGCTTATTAGTTTTTATGTTTGTGCTCGAGTTTTGGACTTTAGAGCCCCATGTTCATGTAATAAGTATTAGACCTTAGGGTCTAATTTTAATAATTTTTAATTCTGCTTTATACCTTTACATCCGCATAGTTTATTTTTTATCACATGGATATTTTTCGCATGTTGTTCAATGGCATCCGCCCCTCTAGATTTATTCCGAGTGTCTACCCGACCTACCACAGCGGGTAGGATTTGACATTTGTTAATCAAAATTCGAGTATTC
>BMAC01000506.1:44392-54622 GCA_014905375.1 Phtheirospermum japonicum
GTTAATGATAGCCTGAACCTTCTCAGGATTGGTCTCAATTCCTCTTTCAGTGACCATATAGCCTAAGAATTTTCCCGACCTGACCCCAAACGCACACTTCTTTGGGTTCAACTTCATCCGGTATTTCCTCAACGTCTGGAAGGTTTCCGCTAAATCACTTACATGTGAACCCGACTTGATGCTCTTCACGAGCATATCATCCACATACACCTCCATGTTCCTACCTAATTGCTGAGAGAACATTCTGTCTACCAACCTTTGGTATGTAGCTCCTGCATTCTTAAGGCCAAAAGGCATTACCACATAACAGAAAGTGCCGAAAGGTGTGATGAAGCTGATCCTCTTTTGATCTTCGACTGCTAGCCTTATCTGGTGATAGCCCTGAGAGGCGTCCATCATGCTCAAGAGTTCGCAACCCGATGTTGAATCTACCATCTGGTCTATTCATGGTAGAGGGTAGTGATCTTTAGGACAAGCCCTATTCAGATCCCTGAAGTCCACGCACATCCTCCAATTATCTTCTAGTTTAGGGACCAGAACAACATTGGACAACCACTCGGGGAATTGAATTTCCTTGATGTGCTTAGCCTCTAACAGCTTGGTCACCTCCACCCGGATGATAGCCTCTTTCTTGGCCCCGAAATCCCTTTTTCTCTATTTAACGGGCGTAAATGAGGGATTGATATTGAGCTTATGCTCCACGACCAAAGGGTCGATTCCTACTAACTCGTTCGGCGACTAGGCAAACACATCTGCGTTATTGCGTAAGAAATTAACCAGCTCTTTCAATATATCTAGAGACAGGGTAGTTCCCACCCGCACGACTCTGTGTGCTTCTCCAGGAACTATCTCCACCATCATCAACATCTCATTTGGCTCGACCCGCTCCTTCGAATCATCTGGTAATGCCTGGGTCCCCGAGTTGTTTGTTCTAGTAGGCTCCTCCTTTTTCTTCCCCTGTTTTACACTCTGTACATACAACTTCCTCGAAGTGTACTGGTCGCTGCCTACCTCCCCCACCTCACCCCTTACGGGGAACTTCATCTTCATATGGTAAATAGACACCACTGCCTGGAAACTGCTGAGTGATGGTCTCCCGAGCATGGCATTATATGCCGAAGGGGCATCCACCACCAAAAAATGGATCATCTTGGTCTTTCGACAATGTGCCTAACCCAAGGAGACAGAGAGTACTATTGACCCTAAAGGCTGTATAGTACCTCCTGCGAACCCAATCAAAGAGGTCTCCACTGGCTCCAACTTCTCTTCGAGATCCATCTTTTCCAAACAATCCGGAAATAAGATGTCCGCCGAGCTTCCTGTATCCACAAAGATGCGTCCGACTTCATAATTAGCTATCATTGCCCTAATCACCAAAGCATCTGCATGCAGTCTTAGAACCTCTCCAACATCCTGAGGCTTGAAGTGTATAACCGGACTATCTGCCACTTTCCCGATCTCAAGTCCTTTCCTCCTCTCTGGGTAAGCTGCCCTGACATACCCCTTTCTCAACCTGTTTGAATCACCGTCTCCAAGTCCTCCTATGATCATGTTAATCACCCCTCTCCTCGGGGGATCCTTTTCTTTCTCCTCGTTCCTTAACTCTGGGCGCTGCGCTGGCGGAGATTGTCTACCCCCTTTCCTAAAGGTTGCTCTACCCTTTCTCCGCTCTGTGTACACAAATTCCTTCAAATGTCCCGCTTGGATGAGTCTCTCTATCTCGTCCCTCAGGTGAGTGCATTGCTCTGTGGTGTGCCCATAAAAATTATGGAAACGACAAAACTTGTCGGACTTCTCCCTCCTAGGAGTTGCTGAATATGTTCGGGGCCATTTCAAATCTGGTCGCTGCTCGATTGCTACAAAAATCTCATCTTGCGGGAAAGCAAGAGGTGTATACCGATCCATTCGAGCCTTACTAATTCCTAGCTCAGACCTGGGTTTCTTACTTGAACCCCTATCCTCTCCTTTTTCTCTTCTCCTCTCGAACTCCTCCCATCTGTCTCTACGCTTATCGACCTCATCCTTCACACGTAGGGCCTTTTCCAAGTTGATAAACTTCTCAGCCCGGGCTAAGAGGTCTCCAAAGCTCCTTGGTGGTTCTACCACTAGAGACTGGAAGAAATCTCCCCTCTTTAGCCCTTGGGCTAAAGCATTCATCAATGTTTCTTCTGAAGCTGATGGCACCTCCAATTTAGCTGTAGTGAACCGATTTATGTAGGCTCTGAGGCTTTATCGTTCTTTCTGCTGGATGCTGAATAGCTCTAGTGCCATTTTTTGGTATTTTCTGCAACTAGCGAACTGGTGTAGGAAAGCTGCACTGAACTCTTCAAAATTGTGTATCGATCCTGGCGGCAGTTGACTGAACCAAAGTTGCGCCGCCTTAGTAAAGGTGGTGGGGAAGACTCTACACATTACCGCATCAGTGAATTGGTATACTGTTGCTGAACTCTCATATCTGCACAAATGGTCATAGGGATCCGCGGTTCCATCGTATTCGAATCCCATCGACTGGTAACCGCTGGGTAAAGCATCTCTCAAGACCTCTTCAGCGAATGGGGTCGCCCGACGAGCTCTTGCCGGAAGAGCCTGACTTGCTAACTTCCTCTTGAGCTCTCTCATCTCCTTATGCAGGTTTTCCACCACCTCCGGTAGATCCGAAGCATTCTTGCTGAAAGTGTCATCAGTTGACACAGCTGTACTCTCATCATCTAGCGGTCCTGAACCGTGGGGCGGCTTTGCTATATTTTCCCCTGCCTGGGTGTTTCCTCGAGGTGGTGCTGAAGGTGATGCGCCCCTGTCAGCCAATCTCTTGTCAACCGCCTCCTCCACAGCTCGTGTGATAATACCTGATAACTGCTCTAAAAATAGTGATCCCAACGAGTTTGCTCCTGGGGCTGATGAGAATCCTGTTCCAGGAGTCGGGTTAGGGGTTTTCGCATCCAGGTCTGGGGGTGTGCTCTACGGAACACCTGCCTCTTCCACCGTTCTCCCTGTCGTGCCCGTCACCGGTGTCTTATTCAAATCCCTATCCAGATTTCGTCGTAACTCCTCCATCCTTGCGTACTTCAGAACACTCACGTCTTGAAACTGATGATATTTCCCACAGACGGCGCCAATTATTTGTTACCTGAAAATGGAGAGCAAATAAATATCTCCTAATCTTCAAGAATAATCTCCAAAGGTTGAAAATTAGGATGCCTGCAACCACCAACAAATGTCAGATGGGGACCGGAAGGGTTTTCCGGTGAACCCCCTCCGATGCTTAAGTTAGTATATGGAGAGAATTTAGGAAAATAATTGCTTGATTAGAGAATGACTTACTTTTTGTACTTTTGTAATTATCTATTTATAGGTGTGCTTTTCTAGGGTTTCCTTAAAATCAGGGCCTTACGCCACGTCACCCTTCTGGGTTTTTCTTTTGGTTACTCTACCTTGAGCTAGAGCCTCAAGGTCCTTCATATGACCTCAAACTAGGTCAAAGATCTCGAGTTGTGTACACAGCGCCGGTTATCCACTGTCCTTGAGCTAGAGGCATAGGGCTGAGCTAATCCTGATCCCTTTTATCCCGAAACAAGGACCTATCACAAATCCATCTATGAAACATTCTTCAACACTGGCTAATCTTGCTTACTCTAGACTCACACCTGGCCTAACACAAATAACACCAAGTTCAGAATCCTAATCCAATGGTCAAAACACATGATTCTCTTCAAATCATCATCAGGCTCATGCACATAATCCCTACAGACTCTACTCATCTACTGGTAATCAATATCAATCTCAATCCACTAGTGTACCGTTTAATGGTCAAGATTCCTCAGAATGGTTCTTAGATAGTGGAGCTACTCATCACTTGCATCATTTCTGGGAAATCTGAATCTGCATACTCCATATAAGGGTAAGACCAAGTTAACTGTTGGTAATGGTGTATATGTTCCTATTACTCACACTGGAACTACTAAGTTACCTACTCTACTTCCTTCACACTTCTGTTCTCTTAAAAATGTTCTAAATGTTCCTGATATCACACATAATCTGTTAAGCATCTCAAAATTCCTTCAAGATATATAAATCATGCCTTAATTAAATTTCATGTTAATCATTGTCTTATCAAGGATCTAAAGTCACACAATGTTCTTCTGAAAGGTAAGCTAAAGGATGGACTCTATCAGCTTGATCTCTCACATTTTTCCACTCATCACTCTCTAACTCTAGTGGCCTTTCAGACATCCATCTTCTCTCAGCCTAGCACAATTTCAAATCAGTGTCCTCATCTGCATTGTAGCAATAAAGAAACTCTATGGTACAATAGATTAGGTCATCCTTGTAATAACACCTTGGAAAAGGTCATGCAAATCACTTATGTACCATATAATTTGAACAATGTACCATTATGTGAAGCCTGTAAGCTAGGAAAACAACATCAAATGCATTTTCCTTCTTTAATTCATACCACTAATAAACCACTGGAACTAGCTCACTCTGATGTATGGGGACCTGCTTCTACTTTAACCATTGAAGGCTACAAATTTTATGTTTTGTTTGTGGATGATTTTACAATATTTTCATGGATTTATCATTTATTTCAAAAGTCTGAGGTTTCTTCTACTTTTCAGAAATTCCTGATCATGGCAGAAAAATAGTTTTCTTGTACATTAAGAGCATTACAATGTGATATAGGAGGTGAATACATTGCTCTTACACAATTTTCTCAAAACATCTGATATCCTACTTAGACACTCATGTCCTTACACTCATCCTTGGAATGGTTTAGTTGAGAGAAAACATTAGCACACCACTGAGAGTGGCCTTTCTCTCTTAGCTCATGCCAATACTCCACCTCAGTTCTGATGAAATGCATTCAGTACTGATGTTTACCTCATAAACAAGCTACCTACTCCAGTTCTACAAAACATATCCCCCTATCAGAAACTTTTTCTCAAGTCACCTGATTAAAATTTTCTCAAAACCTTTGGGTGTGTCTGTTTTCCCTTTCTAAGACCTTATAACTCCTCTAAACTACAATTTAGAAGCTCTAAGTGCATTTTCCTGGGCTACAATTCAATTCATAAAGGATACAAATTTCTTCATCCATCTGGTAGAATTTACATCTCCAGGACAGTGAATTTTAATGAGCAAGATTTTTCTTATCCCTCCTTATTCTCCTCAAAATCATCTACCTCATCTAATAAAATCTCATCCCATCTCCCTATCCTTCCCACACCTGACCTAATCATTCCTCCTCTTAGTCCCTCTTCATCTCCTGCCACTACAGCATCCTCATCAACCTCAGGAAGTGCATCTAGCATTGACCAAGCTTAACAACCACCTGCTCCACCTCAGCAAAATACCTCAGTTCAACTTTAATCTCTACCTCAGTCCACCTCAACACACTCCATGGTTACTAGAGCAAAAAATGGCATCTACAAACCAAAAGCATTTCTCACACCTTAGACACTAGTAACAGAACCTCTTATTGTCAGTGAAGCTTTATCTCACCTTTTATGGAAAGCAACCATGGATGATGAGTTTCAGGCCCTGATTAACAACAACACATGGACCTTAGTTCCTTTTTCAAATGATATGAATATAATCATCAACAAGTGGATATTCAGGGTAAAGAAGAAGGCAGATGGTTCTTTGGACATATGCAAGGCAAGACTAGTAGCTAGAGGTTTTCAACAAACAGCAGGTGTCAACTATTTTGACACTTTCAGCCCAGTAATCAAACATTCACCATCAGACTTGTTTTCTCTCTATCTATCACAAAGGGCTGGCAAATTCAACAACAAGATGTCAACAATGTCTTTTTAAAAGGGGATCTTAAAGAGGTGATCTTCATGCAGCAACTTAAGGGTTACATTGATCAAACTAGCCCTAACTCTGTCCGTAGACTGGTTAAGTCCTTGTATGGGCACAAATAGGCACCAAAGGCCTGGCATGACAAACTCAAAAGCTTTCTCAACTAATTAGGCTTCAAGAGCTCCATTTCAGACTCCTCTCCTTTTCATCTTCAACATTAGGGCAAATTAATTCTTATTCTTATCTATGTATAGATGATATTCTCATCACTGGTGATGATCCTAAGGCTATTCATCACATCATTACAGTTCTTGATCAAACGTTTTCTCTCAAACATCTTGGAGAGGTTAACTATTTTTTTGGCATAGAAGCTCTAAGATCTTGAGCAGGCATTCTTCTCAAACAAAGCATGTACGTCAGGGAGCTCCTGCATAAGGCTGACATGAGCAACTGCAAATCCAGTCCCACACCTTATTGCTCCAAACTTAAACTTTCTCTTCATGACAACAGAGAATTTGACCAACCTGCGCTTTATAAGAGCATTGTAGGGTCTTTACAATATCTCACATTAACCAGACCTGACATATCCTTCATTGTCAACAAACTTAGTCAATTTCTCGTCTCACCAACTATTCATCATTGGAAAACATGTAAAAGGTTTCTCAAATATCTTCAGGGCACTCTAAGTAATGGTATTCTCTTCAAGCCAATCTCCATAATGGTCTTATATGGTCTTGCTGATGCAAACTTTGCTAGCTGTATAGATGACAGAAGGAGCACCAGTGGTTATTGCATTTTCTTGGGGTCTAACCCAATTACTTGGAGCTCAAAAAAGCAACATGTTGTAGCTCGAATTAGTACTGAAGCCGAATACAGAGCTCTTGCTCTAGCCACCACTGAATTAATCTGGATTCAAACCTTGTTTAAAGAATTAAGTCTGTCTCTTTCTCAGTCTCCAGTCCTATGGTGTGATAACATAGGACCAATCACACTTTGCCTTCAACCCATTCTTCCATGTACGTACCCGACACATTGAAGTTGATGTCCATTTTCTGAGAGAGAAGGTTCAAAACAAGGAACTAGATGTCCGGTATGTACCTAGTGAATTTCAGACATCTGACATTTTCACAAAAGGATTGTCTGAAAATCGCTTGCACTTCTTAAGTCAAAGACTATCTTTTCGGGTTTCACCGGGTTAATCTTGCATTGGCGCGTATTAACAATTTTCAATTTTTTTGCTAACTCTAATTTATTAGTGACGTGGCAAAGCAGTTTAGAAAGTTTTTAGGTTTAACTAATTATTGTTAATTGTTGTTGGCAAAAAACGGATGAATGGTGAAATCCACCTAAAACTGTTTTGCCCGATCCATGTAATTAATCATCATCTTTGTAATTCTAATTATTCTCCGTATGATCATTCTCTAAAATTTCAGCAACACAGGACCTGAACAAGTTCAGAGTGGTATGTATAAAATTAGATGGAACCTAATAAAAAAGAAATGTAAGTGGTGATCTTAGGAACCCTAGAACCTAAACGGGATTGATAGGTTTACACATGAATTTATATAATATCATTAGTGACAAACCTCTTACATGAGAATCAACAAGATGAACAAAGCACATGCACATAATTAAGAGCATATGTTTACCAAGGTCCACATGATATGTAACGCTCATTAAGACTTGTCCACTTTTCAACAAGCTTGTTTATCAATGAATACTATATAGTATTCAAGCTTCTAAATTATGAATGAGAAGAAAAGTAGCAACACTTTTAATTTTTGCAAGTCTCTCATACATAACACAAAAATGTCTGTTGACCAACTAATGAAATTATGACATGAACTCAAACATGAATGGCTAAAGGCTAAGCAATCATAGTCATCAAGCGAGAATTTAAATTAAAAAACTATGCAATGTATGAAACCAATCCACGCCAATGGGCACCAACAAAACTCAATTAAAATACCACCAAGGAGTATCATAGTTCCCACTATCATTTCATTCAAAAAACAAAAAAACAAAAAAAAAAAAACAGTAATAATACTAAATAAAATAAAGAACGTGAAAAATGTATATAAAAAATGGAAAATCACGCACGCTAGGGCTATCACACTCGAATACATTAATACATACATCGCTAAGAATTTCACAATTGCTTCGAACCTATCATCACGCAAAAACATTAAAAAAGAACCAAACTGAAATCATTCATTTCACAAAATAACCAAGACCCACATTCTTTTTATTTTTATTATTTATTTTGTTTCACAAAATAATCCCGACCCAGTGCATCATGTTGTAGAACCAAAAGATGTGGTTATCTATATACGACATGCATTGGTCCAACTGTCCAAGAGTTACCAAATGGATGATAGACTATTGAATATCTATTTGGTAACATAAATAAACATATATATTCATATATACACACACACACTCTTTTCTCGTGTTTCTTGCGTTGTTAATTTCTTGCTTTTGAAATCAAATTCGTGTAACAAATTGATGGAAATGCAATTTGTCAAGTCGCTACGATTTCGCTAATTCCCATTGTTATCTTTTTTTCTTTTTTTTAGTTTGTGAAATATACAACATAATCATTGACCAAATATCTTTATGGTCGACTCATCTTTTACTTTACCTAGATTTCATCTTTCTGCATGTCTCTTAAGGAGGAAATAAAACATATCTATTCCACTGATATGATTGAGGATTTTGCACTCTCTGTTCACTCCCAAAGCTACAAAAATTAAAGCAAATGTCCCCTTTTCCTTGTCGTTATGTACCTTTGTTTCTTGGGAAGTAAAACAATTATTTTTCCACTAATTAGGCTTGTTTTTAGGAATAATGAGCAGTCAAATATATCCACTTGTATGGCTTTTCTTTGATAATCATGGGTTGGAGTTATATTTGAGAGGAGAGTATAAATTTGCATACCTTTCAAATGTTAGCAACACTAATTTTATTGGGCCTTTATTTATCTTTTAGTCCTGTTCCAAATAAACAACCATATATCTTGGAGTATACAAATTACCCACTAGTGAAATTTGTTAGGAAGTTAGTTTTTAACTTGGATGATTAATGATTTTTACTGAAAATTCATTTTTTACTAAGATATTCAAATGTGAGTGTATTGTTTCTTAACTACTAAAAGTTGATTTGTCTTGAGAGTACCTTTAGGTAAACCTAATAATATGCGCCAAATAATTTCATTGAACTTGCCTATCAAATGATATATATAGTCCATCACATCCTAAAACTAATGCTGATGTTTTCTTGTTTGTTACTGTATTTAACCTTTTCTTGAACTAGCTTTTAACCAAACCGCTGATAATTTGTGGTTGGGTGAGATCCTAAGATCATTCACTTTGTTTTATTTGAAGTGTGAAAATTAGAAACAATTATCAGGAGCTCTACGAAATTCAAGTTTGGCATAATTTGAATTTAATATTCCAGAAGAAGGCCCCCCAAGATGGCCATAAAAAAAAAAAAAAGAGTAAGAATTAAGTGGACCTTATTATGTGCCCATAGTGCTGATTTAATAATGCAACATGTGATCATAAAGAAGCACACAATATAGCTGAATGGAGTCTTTCTTCTAACTTTCAATGATTATTGATTAGTATCTTTGTAAAAGCCATATCTTAAAATCTCTCTTAAATTTCATATTGTTCTTTTCAATACTCTTGCTATTATTTTGCCTTTTTCTTTAATTTTTTTTCTTCTTCTTTAGATGCTATCTTGCTTTTATTTGACCTATATGAGTGCCACTGGCTTAAGCAAACTGTTCATTATTGCTACTAACACATAGGACTACATTATTTTCAATTTCAATTTTTTTATTGGCCTGTGAACAATGGTAAGTGTTGTAGCACACCCTTAAATATTCAACAAAACTAAATATTTTCTTTATTTTTCATATTTTTGAGCTTGTTTTTACCACATGCAGGAAAGAGGAATTGATGAATATGTGGATGCTTGCACCACAGACGGGACGATCGATATATATGGAAAGCCGGCGGTGAGAGAAAAAACCGGTGGATGGAAAGCAGGATCCCTAGTTCTTGGTATTTATTCGGTTTATTTATTACCAAATAAAATGAAATCAATTTGTATTCTCTTTTTATGTAATTTATCTATTGAATATGAAATGAAAATGTAATTGATCTGTTTGTTGTTGTTGTTGTTGTTCAGTAACCGAAGGATTGGCCGCGCTTGCATTTACCGGAGTAGAAGTAAATATGGTTGTTTTCTTGAAATCGGTGTTGAGACAATCCAATGCGAACGCAGCCAACACGTTTAGTACGTGGATGGGAACTCTTAACATGTGCACTTTGTTTGGCGCTTTTCTAAGTGACTCGTACTTGGGGAGATATTTGACTTGTGTTGTGTTTCAAGCTGTTCTAGTCATTGTAAGTGTTTTTTTTT
>BMAC01000506.1:54657-75509 GCA_014905375.1 Phtheirospermum japonicum
TGGGTGGGTGGGAGAATAATGGTGAAAAGTGCTATAAAAGGTGAAAATGGATTTCAAGAGTATGGTAATGAATGATAAGTTGATTTTATGTAGAAATAGTAAAATTGTGATTGAATAGAACTAATGGTTAGAAATATGTGAATAGCTAAATAGTGGAAATTAGTGGAAAACGTATAGTAATGATTGCTTGTGTCCTCAATTTTCACTATACATCTTGTACAATACTTTTACAGGGATTGCTGCTACTGTCACTGTCAACCCAAGAATTCATGCTCGAACCAAAAGGTTGCGGCACAATTAACGACATTTGTAACCCGCCATCGCCACCTAAAGTCGCTAGCTTCTACGTATCCATATTCCTGCTAGCTCTGGGGAGCGGCGCTATAGAGCCAGCACTGGCGACATTGGGTGCGGATCAGTTCGACGAGGGTGATCCCGAAGAGAACAAGTCGAAAAACTCCTTCTTCAGCTATTATTACGTCGCCTTGAATATCGGATCGTTGATCGCGGAGACGGTGTTGGTTTACATTGAGAATCTTGGGAAATGGGTGTTGGCCTTTTGGGTATCGACTCTCTGCGGCTTCTTGGCTTTGATTTTTTTACTCAGTGGGACTTGTCGATATCGACACACTAGGCCGTCTGGGAACCCGGTTTCTAGGTTCTGTCAAGTGATCGTCGCTTGTGTTCGGAAATTAAAAGTCGACGTGCCGTTGCATGGAGAAGGGCTCTACGAAGTTCAAGGACGGGACGACAAGGAATGTGCGCGAAGATTATCTCATACCAATGATTTCAAGTAAGTTATATTCCATTTAGTAGTTCATCCTACGAATAGAGCCATTTTATTTGGTTAGCCCGAGCCAAACCCCATTTTAAGCCTAATTCATTTGTAAAAACATAGCTCATGCCCGCCATATTGTCGGGCCAACCCACGGGCTAGACTAAAAACTGTCGGCTCTATTTATGAACCGAGTGAATGCACGTGTACAAAAATGACATCATCGTTTGTTTACAAACAGGATTCTTGACAAGGCGGCCGTAATGACCGAATCGGATGAGATCCTATTATCCATCAAAGGCCAAACGCCGAACCCCTGGCGTCTCTGCACGGCTACACAAGTCGAAGAAGTGAAATGCGTGTTGAGGTTGCTCCCGATATGGTTTTGCGCCATCGTCACGTCCGTCGTGTTCGTGCAAGTCCTCTCCCTCTTCGTCGAGCAAGGATCCGCCATGAACACAAAGATATCGTCCAATTTTCACATCGCCCCGGCCAGCATGACCGCCTTCGACATCATAAGCACTTCAACGTTCATCATCTCCTACGAGAAGGTGATCGTACCGTTTTACATCAAACTAACCAAGAAAGAGCCGAGGGCTCCGAGCGAGCTACAAAGAATGGGGATCGGGATGGTGGTAGCGATTATCGGAATGATTGTTGCGGGCCTAGTCGAGCAATGTAGGCTCAAGTACGCCGATGAAGGCGAAACGAGCTCTCTAAGTATATTTTGGCAAGTTCCGCAGTATGTGCTCGTGGGGGTTTCGGAAGCTTTCATATACGTCGCGCAATGGGAATTCTTCGCGTCCCAGATTCCAGAAGGTTTGAAGAGCATCGGGCTCGGCATGTCGATGTCATCCTCGGCTTTAGGTAGTTTTTTGTGCAGCATAATTTTGACGGTGGTTATGAAGATAACGGCCAAGGATGGGAAACCGGGGTGGATATCCCCGAATTTAAACGAAGGTCATATGGATAGGTTTTTCTTCTTGTCAGCTGCTTTGATTGCTTTTGATCTCGTGGTGTTTGTCGCGTGTGCGAATCGGTTTAAGTGTATTGTGAAACAAGAGAAACGAGACGAAGAAAACGAGTCTCGGGTTCTGGCTTGACCTTGATGAAGAAAAGAACGATGAAAAAAAAAGAAACAGAGGTTTGCAAGAGTAAAAGTGTATTCTACATCATACAGATTTTGGGATTTAGAAAGAAAAAAAAAGGCTTGACCAGTAACTCAAAAAATATGCAAATATTGATCATATATCATTAGGTTGAAAGGTGCTGAACATTTTTCAATTTCCAGGCCAGGGATCTATTATTGACTTATTGAACTATGTCATTTGGTACTACAACGATTAACTTCACTCAAATTCATATCATGATATTCATACATTCATTCAAAAACCCCATAAACACAGTATCGCTTACTTACCAAAAATCGGATAATGGTCAAGAAAAAAAATAGCAAGTCCAAAAAGAGAACCCTACGAAACGGATGAATTGTCTTTTCGTTTCACATTCGGAAAAAAGCACATACCGATTTTGCAAGGCGTTGCAATGTCATACCCGGAATTATTAATCTAAAAGAAAATAGAAATTCATTTTATTTCACCACCACATATAGGATAAACGAACACATCGGCTCACTTTGATATCTTTGCGGTCAGTTCTCTTACAAGCTTGGCCGCAACCATGGCTGTCATCCCATCAACAGTGTCTCGTTGCGGATTCAACTCGACGACATCACCAGCAACGACGTCGCCTTTGACGTTTTGAAGTATGTTGAGAACGTCGCGGAAAGAGAGGCCTCCCGGCTCGATGTGGGATACACCCGGAGCAAATGCTGGATCGAGACAGTCCAAATCCACGGAAATATATACGCCTTTTACACCTTCACCGAGTTTCTGCCCCAAAAAAATAATATAATTAAATTAACAAAATAAGAATCACTGCAATAAATTGTAAATTGTGATTCTTTACAATTGTTTGTTGTTCTTATTATTACTGATTGGCGCCAATTTGCTATATGTCATGCCTTACAAATACAAGCAAAATTTTAAAAAAATAAAATAAAATACAATAAAAAATCCACTAACTTATGTTATTAATCACATTTTCCAGACAATTTCCATAATTATGGACAGTTCAGCAAGAGGCAAAAAAATGAAAAAATATAGGGAAAATTGTCATAAAGTCCACTCCCACAAGATTATTGATCTCAATCTCAAACTCCAACAAAAGAAATTCATTGATAAATAATCCTTTTTCTCACCTGATTATACTTGAACCCTAATATTATGAATAAAATATCCCTTAAATCCTCACCTGATTATACTCATTTCTCATCTGATTATTTATTCCACGCCTAATTGTGCAAGGGACAATTTTGACTTTTATTTTTAAATTGGACTAAATGACAATGAAAAAAAAAAAAGGTTGGACTAATTGCCCTACAGTTGCCAAATCCTGTCCTTTTATCCAAGATCCCAAAAAATATAAGCATGAGTGAGAGAGAAACCAGATTCTCTAATAGGTGTCGATCCTTGGAAAACGTCTGCATTTCATATTGCTCGACACCAAACCGTTTGCCTTGGTCGCGTCCTTCCTTTGTTATCGATCTAATTCCTACCTGCAATCAAGCATTACGATATTTTGTTTAATTCCCTATAAATACAAGATTTTGCAACAAAGTTTTATAGATGGTTAGTAATATATTTTTAACTGAAGCATGCAGAATACTGATAGAGTGCCTTAATTTAAACATAACAGCATCATTATACAAGAAATCACTGCTAAAAGATAGTGTACTTTGTCGTTTAAGTTATACATTACATAAAAAAGGATACAATAACATATTTATTTACCTGCAACAGTCGGCGAGCATAACCACCCTCCATAATCCTAGCGAACGAGGATGCATGAGAATATTTGTTCCCCTCGTAAGCATCGTAAATATCAGGATGAGCGTCGAGGTGAAGAATATCAACGGGTCCTCCAAGCTTCTCAGACACTGCTCTCACCACGGGAAACGAAATAGAGTGGTCACCTCCCAGCACCAAAGGACGCAATGGGTCCTGAACACGCATTAAACAAACTAATTATATAAAACAAAATTCACGTGGTTTTATGGAAAGTAAAAATTATAAAATATGGATAATTACAATCAACTCCTGAGGTATGTGCAAATTACAAAAAAATAAAATTATCCAAAGGTTTTGAAGAATCACAAAAACCCCTCGAGGTTTGCTATGTATAACACGTTACCCCCTATATGATTTTAAATATTTCAAACACACCCTTACATTTGTAAAAATATTACAATTAACCCCCCTCACATTTAAGACACTCAGACCTCAAGTTCATTTTTTTTTTTTTAAATACCCACAATTTTATTATTATTTATTTTTGCAGTTATCCCTATAAAATATACAAAAAGCCCCTCCTAAATCATGGAAGCTTACTTGTTCCATCACTAGCTTCACAGATTCACTTATGATGCCCATCAGTCTATCATCATCTACTCCGCAATCTCGTAATTCTTGAACCGGCACATCACCAACATCCGTTAGGACCCGTGGATCGTTCAGATCTTTACCTGCATATATTCGGGATTGTTATGCAAGAGAAATTGTACTGTTTTATAGTCTCAGCTGAAGACAATAAAACAAGACAATGGCCTTTTGTTTTTCAAATTTTTTTAAAACAAATTTAAACAATATGCCTTCTATTATTCTATATCTGTTATAATGCATTTTTTTAACTCTGAATACAAACTTCAATAAAATAAAAGAAAGAGAGAGCATTAAAAGGCCGTGTTAGATTTTCTACTGCAAGTTAATTGGTTTTGTGATTGTGCTCCTCTGATTTATCAAAGCAAAGAAAATTACATTTTATTACCGTTAAAACACTTTTCTTTCTACTTATCAGAAATTACACAAGTGAAATATGATAAGAGGCCATAATCAATCATATTCTAAGCACAGAATGCCATTATCAAATAACCAGGTTTCTTGTAAATAGACCATAAAGCCATGACCGATAACGATAAGGCATATATTTTACTTACCTTCTTCTGTGGCGGAATTTGTGCTCCCGCACCAAATGGCCTCTCTTATACGAGGTGGCGCGAATGCGGGCCCCTGCAGAAATGAAGAATTGTGTCCTAAAGGAACTCCAAGAAGAGACGATGATGCCTTAACACCTCCCAAGGCTCGCAGCAGCTCCCCCTGTTATACATTAAATTTAATACTATATAATATTTTTTTTTAAATAAAATTATCATCTTAAATTGTACTTAACAAAGAATGTCACATGCCTATCATGTCAATGCAGGTAAATCTTTAGAACATGCATAATCAATTAATTTTTCGATTCCAATTGCTACAGTAACATATTGTGCCAATAATCACGAGAGACCAAAACATAGAAAAATATGAAAATTAATCAGATTATAACCTTCAGCTTTGCTCGTTCACGGATAAGCGTCAGTGATGCCTCGATAACACGATTTTGACCGTTCTCTATCAAGTCCTTAGGAACATTTGCGGCATTCAACCTCTGCAAGTAATGAATTCCCATTTTGCCAACGTTCTTCATTCTTTCTTCTGTTTCTGGATTTCAAATTTTCTGCACAAACCAGACGAAAAGAAACATTTAATGTTGTGTTAAAACATATTCAAATTTGAATGTTTCTAGAAATACTTTAATACATGATTTTACTTTTACTTTCTAATTGTTATTCAAACATAATATTTTCAAACTGAATTTAATTTTTTTTACCTGTTTTTTATTTTTTACCAATAATAATAATTTTATTTATTTTTAAAAACGTATTATTACTAGTATTAAGTTTTCGTGTTCTAAAATTGACCTGGCTTTCTACATCAACCGCACCCAGTAAGCAAAAGTATCTCAAATCAAACCATCTCTTCTTTTCAGAAAATAATTTCAGAAGCAAATAGATAAAATATTTAAACTGAATTATATATTCCAAAAAGAGAAAAGGCTATAGAATGAGAAACTTTTACATTGTTAACTTTCGGATCCAAATTGTCTTTAGTGATGTGTATTAATCATAAGCGAATTCCCTTCCCAGATTATTTCTCCTAATTAACTCGATTAATCAAAATCGACTGAGTTAAACACCGATATATAATTCTGAAAGTTAAAAAAAAAAGAAAAAAAAAAGGACAAATAAGAGTAAAATTCATATTTGAAGGAATGAAAACTTACCCGAACGAGAGAGGAGACGATGAAAGAAATGGAGTTAGCTAGCGCAGTGCGTGTTGTGTGTGAAATTGTGAAGAGAGAGAGGAGGTTTAATGGTGCTATTTTTGGCGCTAATCTCAGGAGTAAAAGGTCTTGCTGTCAGTGTTTAGTCTGCTTTATTAATGGCAGCACCAACAGCAAAATGGATAAATAATCTACTCTGTTTTTTTGTATTCTTATTTTTTTCCCTAAAATAATTCATAAAGAGATGAGATGATAACTTATTCACTTCCAATCGATTTATTTATACCGCTTGATAAATATTTGTACTCAGCTCCTCGTAGTTAATTAGGTGCCAAAATTCGTGAAAAGTTATAATGGAAAACCTTCTAAAATATTTTTCTAATCAAATGATTTGATAGAACTTTCTTTTTATCATTTCTTTTATAAAATATTTTTTTTATATACTAACATATCATTTTATATTTTTAAATATTATTTTAAGACAAAGTTAAAATTTCATTTATCAAAGTAATTGTTTTGGTATCATTGTTTATATATTTTTACGAAATCTTTATTGATTATTATAAATTTATAAAATATTAATTTTCACATGCTCACATATTATTTTATAAATTCTATATAAATATTATTTTTATACATAAGGATTTTTTATTTATCAATATAATTATCTTGGTATAATTGTTTATTCTTTAACTTAAAATATTTTTAGGAAGTCTTTATTTATTATTCTAAAATTATTATTATTTTTTTATATATTTTTTTAATTTATATATATATATATATATATATATATATATATATATATATATATATATATATATATATATTATCTATTTATACCTCTCAATCATGTTTATATTGGTAAATTAACTTTTAATTATCTGTTTCTAATTTACCAAACAGTATTTTACAGTCAGCTATCAATTATCAGTTATCACTGGTTAATTCTGGACCTACAATACTTTATTTATCTCAAATGTTAATTACTAGTGTTCTAAAACTCGGTTTAGGCGGCCTTTCACAGCCTACAATTTTCTCTAGGTGGTGGGATTAGACGCCCGGGGAAAAATCAGCGACCCGAAGTTGATTTTTTTTATTTTTTACAATGTGAAGTTTGATGTTTTATTTGTAATTGAAATAATACAAAAGTTTGAGAAATTAATCAGTTTTATTATTAGAAGTTATAAATACTTAAACATTCAGCCATCGTGTTTGATGAAAGTTCACGAGAAGAAATCTAAAAGAAATAAATAATTACTTTTGTTGATGATAAGTTTATATTATGCACTATGTAATAATTTTATTATGTAGTTACATTTTGACTTTTTGTTCAATATTAATGACTATATATTCGAATAAAATATGATATTTTCGTTTAATTTTAAGCTCCGCCTTCGCCTTTAGGCGCCGGGCGATGTTCCGCCGCTAGGCGATTGATCACTATTGCAATTTGCAAATAAGATAATCATTATAGTAAATTTGCTTGGATATTATTATAATTTCGGATCGGTTAAATGGAAAATTGATGATAAAACATCCCTTCATCACATAAAGAAACTACGGGTGTGACCAAAATTAATTCCTCACCAAACAATTGAATTATATAAACAATCACGGTTATCAGTCAAAATAATTGAATATATTAATAATACATGTGCGAGAAATCATCCCCATCCTAAGTTGGATTAGGACATGCGTTACACGTAATCTCCCAATAGGCAAAAAAAGTAGTGAATCCAATGACGTCTCTCAATCAATAAGCTTTTAGAATGAGATAAAGTTCATGGTCTTCAGATTACCAATTGGATAAAGTCTGTATAAATTACTTTAATTATTTAAAAAACATGATCCAATTCTGTTCGACCATTATAATTAGGTGCACATATAACTCCCTCCACCCGCTTAAAACATGTTTAAAGATACAAATACACTTATTAAGATAATGTGCTTGAGATTGTAAAAAAAAAAAAAATCGCCTATTCTCCGACCTATGAACCTATGATGCACGTGCATTTTAAAATATGACATTTTGTCATATCGTGTCCCTCGTGTCGTGTTCTATTTTACGTTATATTTTAAGTATCATAATCGTATTCGCGTGTCGTGTCTCGTGACCATTTCTCTTATCGGTGCAACTTAACTCTTTGCACTATCCTTGTATTAAATACAAATTCTATTATATTTTTTATATTCAAATAAAATAAAGTAAAGTAAATAAGGTGTTTTTAATAAGATATTCTTCGAATTATTCTTGTATTAAATATAATTTCTACTCTTAATTTTTAGTATTCAATTAAAATAAATAAAGTAAATTAAGTAGGCCTTTTTAATAAGATATTTTCCGAGTGTATTCAATAATGTCCAATAATTTAATATAATTTTAATAAATGAATATATGTAATTACGTCTAATTAGTATACATCATCACGTAAAATTGAAACTTTAAATTCTAAAATATAAAAATAAAATTCTAAACTCTAAAATAAAATTTAAATTATAAAATGAAAAAATAAATTTTAAACACGACAACAATATATTTATATAAATCTGATAATATATTAAACAATAATAAATTTGACTGAATTTTAGCCAGTGGGTGCACTCGAATTTATCCAAAGCTTTTTTTTTTTTTAATTATTATTTGGTCGATAGTGAAGATTACTAAGGTGACGTTTGGAAGTTGTTCCTCGTAGTTTGTAGCCGCCTAGTCTTGCGTGCCACAGCGCGGCGTCAGCGACTATTAGCGGCCATCAAATTTTCATTCACGAGAAACTCTAACCAGCCCACCATATAAAGCCCAATTTAACTGGTCTTGTCTTCTCGACCCATTATACATCACCATGTAGAGGTGTTGATTAGGAAAGAACCGGTCAATCAATTAATCGACTGTTATTAATTATCGGTTAATTAATTGGTAATCTTAATTGTAATCGAACCAACAATGAATTAGTTAAGGTTATAGTTAAGATCGATTAATCAAATAATCGGCAATTAACTAACGAGTTTTTTTAATTGAATTAAAAAATTAAATAAAATTTGAATAATTGAGATGAATGAGAAACTTAAATGAAATTAGAATGAGATAAATAGATGAGAACTTAAATAAATTTTGAATAATTGAATTTTTGAAGAAATTTTTTTAAAAATAAAAAATAAAAAAAGGACTTGATTTTAATTCTAATATTAGAAATTAAAATTAAAAATTTTAACTTTTAATATTAGAATTAACCTGCCTATGTATCCTCGTATAGGAATCAAAGTCCTCGTAATTCAATTTTTTTTTATTTTGAAAAAGAAAAGTTTAAAAAAAGACTTGATTTTAATTATAATATTAGAAATTAAAATTAAAAATTTTAACTTTTAATATTAGAATTAACTTGCCTACGTGTCCTCGTAAAGGAATCAAAGTCGGCGTAGTTAAAATTAAAAATTTTAACTTTTAATATTTGGAGGAGGCTCGTATTCATTCATTCGTTGTTGTCATTGCTTCTCGAAGTGGTATCGTAATGGTCACTATCTCCACCTTTATCTAATTGCATTTCTTGTTCTTGTTTTTCAACTTTAACTCAATCATTCATTAACATTTGATTTTCAAAATTTTTTGGGCCATAAGTTAGACCGGCGATCATATAATACAAAGTCTCTCGTACTGAAGGCCTGTTCAACATAAACTGTTGAAACAGGAACAATGAGAACCTACTTGGCAATTCTAGAGAGTGTAGGAAAAATAGTGGTCACTTTCGACCAAAACTGCATAAGATCGTTAATACCATCGAGCTTTTTCGGGATACTTTCCGACTCAAAAGCACCTAAATAACTTTCTAATTCCATTGTTCGACTAGCGCTAGCCCTTTGCCGTTTCGCTTAATATCCTCAATCAATCTCGTATATGTGGCTAGAGCTTGTCGAGGGTCGTTGAATAATGGTCTTACATTAGAAGTGGTGGGGAAGGGAAAGGAGAAAGTGACACATTAACATCGCTAGAAGATTGATTGTATTCATGAAAAAGATGAAGTAAAGATTGTCTTGCTTGGTGAGCACAAGATAAGGGGTTGGGAATCTCAATATTTGAGTTTTGTAAAAAATGTCCTAATGCTTCATAATAAAATTTAAGTAAAGTTTCTAAACCCTCAAGCCGATAATCCGGGTCTAAAATATTTGCAATTAAAAAAATATCAGAAATCTAGAGACAATATTTGACCCATTTACTTAACATACTAGCAATACATTCATCCAGTTCAGGCGAATCGAGTAATGAATACTAATAAGTACAATTTGAATACATTGATCAAGAATTAGTGTGGATATAGGATAATAAACACCGGATAAAGTAACGGTGGCGTCGTTAAATTTTTTTAAAAAGGACATCATATTATAACAATCATCCCACACATTGAAAAATATAACGAAATCGACATCTTGATTAGCAAAAAATGCACACAATACTTCTCTATATTCAAAAGAATCATTAAGTAATTTATAAGTCAAGTTCCGACGATATGGCAAGTCAATTGAATTTATTTATTTTTTGATGCAAACCATTGATTTGCCAATACTTTCGCCACTTTTTTGCAACCGAATCATGTTTTTCAATATGAAATACAACACTCCTAATCGGAGCAATTTATATTCAAAAGTAGTTAAATCATCTTGAACACATAAATTCAAAATATGATAAATGCATCTAACATGAAAAAATCTACCGCCAATAGAAGGTTGACAATAAGCTTGTAGACTTTCTAAACTATTCGTATTAGCGGCGGTATTATCAAATGAAATTGAAAAAACATTGTTACCTAAATGATACTCGAATAAAATAGTGGATATTTTGTGCGAAATATTCACTGGGGTATGCGAACTATTAAACTCTCTATATGTAATTAAATATTTTTGTAAAGTCCAAAAATTATCAACCCAATAGCATTTAATTCTCATATAATTATTATGATGATGAGAATCCGTCCAAATATCCGAACATATAGAGACACTATGAGACAAACTATCAAATATGGAAATCAAATTCGACTTATACTCACCAACTATTTTTTCAATATCACAAGTAAATTTATTTCGTGAAATTCTAGTGTTAGATGGATTAAATGCAACTCTAGTAAAATCTTCATAATGACTACTATGCGCATGATTGAAAGGAAGACCCATAACGGAAATTAATCTCGCAAGAAATTCGCTATAACCACATTCGCTATATTGAAATAAATTAGAACTCGTACCTTGGCCGTCGGCCCCAGCACCGGTGGTAGATGAAGATGCACTACAAAAAAACAGTGTTTTACAGAGGAAAAATCCCTCGATAATAAGCTAAAATTCCTTGATATTCAATTTACCGAGGAAAAAATCGAGGGAAGTTTTTCCTCGGTAAAACCCTCCACGGAGAAAAAATCTCGAGGGAAATTTTACCATCGGTATAAATTTTTGAGGGGATTACCGAAGGTTCCTCTCTTCAATAAATTTCTCTGGGCCTGATAATATATGCCCTCGGAAAAACCAAGGGGAAAACTACCCTCGAAAGAATCGAGGGCTAGTTTCTTTTGGAAAAATTAAGGGATATTTACCCCTCGAAAAAATCGAGGGGTAAAAGACCCTCGTAAAAATCGAGGGTTACTATCCACTCGGTATTCCCCTAGGTTTTTTTTGGAAAATATTAAAAAATAATATTATTTAAAATGAGGGAACTTTTGAGGGACTCGTGCCCTCCAGTTTCTCTGAGGGGATTCCCCTCAATTTTTTTCTTTTTTTAAAAATTATTTTTAAATATTAATTTTAATTCATGTTTATTTATTAAAATACCTCAAAATTTTCAAAAAAAAAATCATAATGAACAGATAAATAAATAAACTAATTATTATAAAAATACTTAAAATTTTATAATTATTACATTTGTTCGACAAAAGTGTTTAGTAACAAAGTTTATAAAAATATAAATCTGTCCTATGATGGGGGAGGCTGCGGCGGGGGTACTGCTGGAAACGAGCATACAGCTCGACCATCTGGGCGTTCACCTGTGCCAAAAATGTCTCCTGCTGCATGCGCTGCTCCTCAAGTAGTTGCTCAGACTCGGTGTATTGCTGCTCCATCGCCTTATGAGCTCGTCTCGTGGACTCTAAATCCTTCCTCTGTGCCTGGAGTTGCGCCTCAAGCTGTCTCATGTGGGTCCTCTCATGCTGGGAGGAGGAGGAAGAAGAGCTGCCTCCGAAAAAACTCATCGCATCAGCCACCACCTTCCCGAATGAGTCGGTGCCGTAGTATCGGTTCTTGCTCGACTTAACGACGTCGAGAAGAACCCGGTCGGAGTCAATCTCGCTATCCGATTCCTGGGAAGACGCACGTACCTCCTCCAGATGTTGCTCCTACTCCTCCTGAAATACAACTCGTAAGTAAATTATACATTAAAACCAAAGAACATGTTAAAAATAAGAAAGAGACTCACATTAGTATTACTGGATCTTGCATCGATCCACGTGTCGTCGTCCTTCCTGTGCGTACATACAAAAACCTGGTACGTATTGGCCGGCGCACCTGTCTCCCGCTCCTGTATCCAAATAAAATTTTCAAATAATTAATATTAAAAATAAATAAATAAATAATATATTATATTTTGAAATTACTTACGATATACAGAGCATAATCGACCGCAGATCTTGACCCCCCCTATATACATCTCAGTATACGGATCAGCAGGCTCGCTCCTCCTGTTTCGGTTGCACTGCTCAGGTTTTTTCTTGTTCTCGAGCTTATCCTGCTCAACCTTCCAAACCCTAGTTAAAATACACGATATATAAGATGATTCTTCAGAAAGGATGTAAGAGGGTCCTTCAGAATTTTTCTTGTTCTCGAGCTTGTCCTACTCAACCTTCCAAACCCTAGTTAAAATGCATGATATATAAGATAATTCCTCAGAAATGATGTAAGAGGGTCCTCCAGCATGAAAATCGTGATGGCGTCCAAAGGTGGCAGGACGGCTTTCTCCGTGGTAAATCCATCTATAGTAATTCGGCTCGAACCCGTGTCTAACCAAGTGGTACTTAATCTCATCGATGTCGAGAAATCTATTATTCCTACATCTACTATGACTACATCTTAAGTATATACGTATTTCTAAATTGAACCCTAATTATATAATTACTCTTAAATTGAACACTAATTATATAATTATTCTTAAATTGAACCCTAATTATATAATTATCCCAAAAAAATCACAATTATATAACTATCCCTAAATTGAACCCTAATTATATAATTATTCTTAAATTGAACCCTAATTATATAGTTATCCCTAAATTGAACTCTAATTATATAATTATTCTTAAATTGAAACCTAATTATACAAATATCCCTAAATTGAACCCTAATTATATAATTATCCCTGAACTGAACCCTAATTATATAATTATCCCTAAATTGAACCATAATTATATAATTGTCCCTAAATTGAATTCGAATTATATAATTGTCCATAAATTGAACACTAATATATAATTATCCCAAAATTGAACCCTAATTATATAATTATCCCTAAATTGAACCCTAATTATAAATTAAACCCTAAAACTAATTCTAAAATTAACAAATCAAATCCTAATTTTGTAATTGACATATTAAAAAACCATATTTAAATTACAACAAAAAAAGATAAAATCAAGAGAAGATCAATTAAATAACTTCAAAATAAAAATAAAAAAATATAAGAAACACATACGTACTTTGGTGGCGGGGATGGCGGTGAGTCTGGAGACAGGCTGGAGGAGGACGACAGCGGTGAGCAGCATCGGCGAGGTGGACAATATATTTTGAAACCATGAGAAGGAACCAATGCCACGGGTTATAACTCTCCAAATCAACAACTGCATAAGCTAGTGGCAAGACTTGTTGGTTTGCGTCAATTGCGCGTGCCATCAACAACGTGTGCTTGTACTTTCCAACCAAAAAAGTTCCATCAACACTTATCACCTTGCGATAATGTTTAAAAGCCTCGATACATGGTCAAAATGCCCAAAATACAAATCTTAACAAATGCATATCGGGTATTCCAGAAGATTTGTGTAGCTATTCGACCACTGTCCCTAGGCTGTACATCTGCAAGGCCTTCATGTATTTTGGTAAATGTTGGACCGACTGCTCCCACGACCCGTACACATTATCACGAGCCTGTCGCAAAGCCTTGCCATGCCTTGTGATATGGCACTTTATAACCATATTCTTGTTCGACAACCATCTGGACATGCGAGCGCCATATAACGGATCTTGCTCGACGTGAGTGGTATTGAGCATAGCAATCATGTTTTTACACAAATTGGGGTGATCATGACGTGTAAAAGATGCAAGACATCTGTGCGCAGAACCCAATTTTGTGATTTCCCGAACACCCTTTCGTTTTTGAGAATTAGCGCGGAGACACTATCTGTACTCAGGTGATTCGTTGATTAATGGATTCGGAATATTTACATGATTCTCCCCAAGTAGCTTTGACAAACAAACAACTTTTCAAACCTTTGGGTTGTTGTGTACCATTCTATACGCACACTTAGCGACACGCACAGAGTAATCTTTGACAACCCACATCATATGTTTTTTATTTTTGAATATCATGCCTTTTCTGATCACTCCTTCGTCTTTGTCGTAGTAGTAATCCTGTTGAGGGACATCAATAGAATCAATAGGAATGTCTTTGTAGTCGTAATTAAAAATTGGTAGTTCTTGTAGAGTTACGATCCTCTATCCACTCTTTTATGGATAGTAGGGGCACGTTCAACTACGGTAGGTTCAAAGTGATCTTCATTTTGGTATACTACCCCCTAACTGAAAGAATTCATCGTCAGTTTCATCACCATCATCTATTTCATCTAAACTATTTTCAGAACCGCATCATTCATCTGGTCCGATGTAATCGGAGGTGTAGTTCGGGATCACCAGTGGGGGATGCTCAGTGGTATCTAAATTTACATAATCGATAGTAGTTCTTCCACCCTCATCTCGTAGCATTGATGCATACATGTCATAATCATTGCCAGAAGAAATATTCGCCATATGTGCGATTACTTCTAAAATATATAAATGCCCCGAGAATAAGTTCAAATATTCACATAATTAACCCTAAACACAAAACATTAAAACGAATAAATTAAGATTTTCACATAATTAACAATTTTCTCACAAATTAAATAATTTCAAATATTCACGTAATTAAAAATCTTTTTACAAATTAATAAATTCAATATTCGTAATAATTAACAACTAAACACAAAATATCGAAATGAATAAATTAAAATTTTCACATAATTAATAATTTTCTCACAAATTAAATAATTTCAAATATTCACATAATTAGAAATTTTTTCACAAAAAAATAAATTCAACACTCATAAATAATTAACAATTAAACACATAACGAATAAATTAAAATTTTCACATAACAATTTTCTCAATTAAATAACTTCAAGTATTCACGTAATTAGAAATCTTTTCACAAATAAATAAATTCAATATTCGTAAAAATTAACAACTAAATACAAAACGAATAAATTAATTTTTTCACAAAATTATAAATTTTCTCATAAACAAATAAAATCAATTTTAATAAATAATTAACAACTAAACACGAAACGAATAAATTTAGATTTACACATAATTAAAAATTTCTCACAAAATAAATAAATTTAAATATTCACATAATTAATAATTTCATCATAAGCAAATAAGATTAATTTGCATAAACAATTAACAACTTAAAACAAAAACGAATAAATTCGAAATTTCACATAATTAACACTTTTATCACAAACAAATCAAATAAAGTTTCATAAATATTTACAACTAAAATTCACAAACATATAAATTCAATATACAATTTTAAAGTATGGACTAAAGAAGAACTTGATGGCAGCTAGTCAGCCTAAACTCTACGATGATCGGCCTTCTAAAAAAGAAGAATAAGAAAGGCCGGTCAAGGCTAACTCCAAGTCAGCAAGGGTCCGAAGGAGAAGTCAGTATACAAAAACCTTCGTTGAGAGGCCGAGTCTTTGTACCTCAAAGGGGTCAAAGTCTCGAGATGAGTTCTAGTCATAGAATGGATTTTTTCTTAGTCCATCTGCAAGTTGGGAGATCGGTGAAATAGAAGCTGTGGTTCAGCATAGTATGGTCGGGCATAAAGTTCTTAAGCTCTCCTGCTTATGGGCCTGGTCTTCTTCCTAATGTCCAGAGCAAAAGGGAAAAAGAGAGACTCCGAGGGAAGTCTTCCATTTTCATTTCATCTCCTATAGAGATAGTAGGGATTTATCTAGACTGGCCGTCTTTGAATAATCACACGAGCACCTTAGAGGGGGTTGTCTAAGTATCCTTAGAAGGCTGGATTATACCATTAAGATGGAAGAGAATAGGCACACAATGGCACGCATACATACTTGGTCGGATTGACTACGAGGTTGGGAATAGGCTCTTGATCAAGCTCCTCGGGTCTCCGCTGGGAATACTACTATAAAGATTGATCAGCATTAACCGACCTTCTCTTGAATAAAAGCGAGAACCTGGTAAGGGGAAGTGCGATCGGAAAGTGTCGTTAGGACGCTTTAGCCTAAACCAAGGAAGATCATCTCAATCATCAGACTGAGAGCAAGGGCGAGAACTTGAGAACATTCTTTCTCTTATTCATTCAGGGGCCATTTTTCCAACATATCCAGTATATGCCACGGCCTCTGTCAATATCTATATTCACTGGTGGCTCTACTTTTTTACTAGATCGGGGTAGAAAACTACTTATGAACATAGTAGGAGTACCATTAAGCAGACAGTCCCAGCATATAGCGCAATGCGTATTCAGATTTGAATCTGAAAAGGGCCATTTAAAACCGAAGAACCGAAAGAGATGCTGGTATAATATTGGGTCTCCCCCTCCAGCAGGATCAAAAAAGGTTGTATTAAAGTTTCGATCAGTTAATAACATGGTAATTGCCCCTGCCAGTACCGGAAGTGATAATAAAAGTAGGAATGCTGTCACTAGAACGGACCAAACAAATAGGGGTGATCTATGCATAGTCATTCCAGGTCCACGCATGTTGGAGATAGTTGTTATAAAATTGATAGAACCTAAAATGGATGAAACACCAGATAGATGAAGACTAGAAATTGCTAAATCAACTGCTCCTCCAGAATGGCTGGTAATACCACTTAAGGGCAGATAGACCGTCCACCCAGTTCCGCGACCCACTTCTACTAAGGCTGAGCTTAATAGGAGCAAGAGACTTGGTGGCAACAACCAGAATGAAATATTATTTAATCGTGGAAATGCCATGTCAGGCGCACCTATAAGAATCGGAACAGACCAATTACCAGATCCACCTATCATCGCCAGCATAACCATAAAAAAGATCATTAAAAAGGCGTGAGCCGTTATTAAAACATTATAAAGTTGATGATTCCCACCAAGAACTTGATCGCCGGGTCGTGCTATTTCCATACGAATCAGTACTGAAAAGCATATGCCCATCACTCCAGCAATGGCACCGAAGATGAAATATAGAGTCCCTATATCTTTGTGGTTAGTGGAGAACACCCATCGGACCGGATTTGTCATAAAATGGAGATTCTTTCCTTTCCTTCCTTATCAGAGAGGGGCCCCCTTAAGGAAGCGGGCTTATTTATTGAAAAAGAGGGAGGTGGGGAAGGTCCGAAAAGCCCTCACTTTATTGATGGGACATTTGGATCCTCTTTTCCTCTCACCCGTAACCCGTTCTGGTTCAGGAAAGGGTCAACGCAAGGATCTTACTTCAAAGCAATCTCTGGAGTTTTCCCTTATCTGAACGGGTCTTGCAAGAAAATAAAATTTTATATTGAGCTCCAAATATACGCTATTGGGATGGGATGGCTCCTACTAGCCCCCCCCCCCCCCAAGAACCGCACGTGCGAGTTCCTCCGCATACGGCTCAAGTGGCGGAGGCCTTTCCTTCGCGCTTCTTTGTAGCCAAGCTTCGACCGCGACTGCTGCATTGCATTGCCAGAATCCATGTTGTATATTTGAAAGAGGTTGACCTCCTTGCTTCTCTCATGTACACGCCGAGCCCCTTTTCTCCTCGGCCCACAGAGACAAAATGCAGGACTGGTGCCAACAGTTCATCACGGAAGAAAGGACTCACTAAGCTGGGATCACTAACTAATCTAAATCACTAACTAATAATCTAATATAATAGAAAATACTAATCTAATAGAAAAGAACTGTCTTTTCTRTATACTTTCCCCGGTTCCGTTGCTATCGCGGGCTTTACGCAATCGATCGGATTAGATRGATATCCCTTCAACACAATATAGGTCATCGAAAGGATCTCGGAGACCCACCAAAGTACGAAAGCCAGGATCTTTCAGAAAACAGATTCCTATTCGAAGAGTGCATAACTGYATGGATAAGCTTACACTAACCCGTCAATTTGGGATCCAATTCGATATTTTCCTTGGGAGGTATCGGGAAGGAATTGGAATGGAATAAGATCGATTCATACAGAAGAAAAGGTTCTCTATTGATTCTGTACCTATGGGAGAGGAAGAGGAAGAAATCGAAGATTTCACATAGTACTTTTGATCGAAAAATGAATCTGATTGATTTCGTACCCTTCGTTCAATGGTCAAATTCTACATGATCAAACCTATGGGACTTAAGGAATGATATAAAAAAAAGAAAGGGAAAAAGAAATTTATATTAAATAAAAATGAAGTAGAAGAACCCAGATTCCAAATGAACAAATTCAAACTTGAAAAGGACCTTTCTGATTCTCGAGTAGCACAATCTAATTCGCAAATGTCACCCAATTGAGCACGTATAGCATCTTTTTTCACAAAATTAACAATTAAACTCAATTAAAAAACAAATGATAATTCATTCACCTAACAATAATTGATTATTTCTAAGGGTGATTAACTAAAATTTTATAAAATAACTAATTTTTTGAAATAAATTAAAACTTTGAGTTAGAAATTACCTTGTGAGCTTGGAGTTTGGAGAAACTTGAATATGCTGAGGGAAGCTTGGAGTTGTTGCTGCTGCTGCTGCTACTGCTTTGCTGGGAGGAGAAAACAAGAGAGAAAGAGAGATGTTGCTGGATGTTGGGGGGCGGATTAGGGTTGGGGTTATAATATAAAGGGATTTTTTTATTTTTTTTTACAAATTCACCCGGGACGCGTTTGTCATGGCGTTCCATCCTTTTTTATATTTCAAAATTTGTCAAGTAGTATTTAATTTTACTAAAGTAGTATGAAATCTAACGGTGGCGACTGGTGGCGGTTGTTGGTGATTTTGCCAAGTAGTATGTAATCTTAACAATGTTGTATAAAATCACGCGGTGTAGTATAATCATTCAAGAAGTAGTATGAAATCACACGGTATATTATAAGATTTTATGATGTATGATGAAATTGATTAATAAGGGTACATTAGTATTATTGTATAGTACTTTGTATTAATTAGGAAGTTAACATTTGACAGACTATTTGAGATAAAATATTTTTATAATGGTTTATATGAAAATTGTCTCATTATTTTTTGTTTTTTGCCCTTAAATATTGCATTTTTCATAATTTGTCGTACTGACTCAAACTTTTGTGCACCCCATTTTTAATAATTAATTTTAAATCATGTCAGTTTGCTCGCAAGTGTACGAGGTAACTGTAGGGTGATGAGTTTGACTCGAGTCGTATCTCTCGAGGAAACAACTGTTCAGTTTTATCAATATTTCTCTCAATTACGAACAACATACATATACATTTGGGGTTTTAAATGGATTGAATTGATCATTATAACCTAAAAAATAATTAAACTAAAACTAATTTAACTAATCACTTTAACTAGAATATCAACTACGAGCAATAATTAAACTACTTGAACTCAAGAACTAAGAATTAATAGCAACTAATCTAACAGCATGAATATAATAAATTATCACTAAGCAATGTATCATGTGAATCTAAGATTAACGAATAAACTAATCATAAATCAATCGCATAAATCAACTAAATTAACCAATATCCAATAACAAGCATAAACGATTAAGCTAATTAAACTAGTTCTAGCATTAACTAAGAATTAAAGTAAACAATTAAACTAGAAATTAACTACTAAATTAACTAAGAGTTTAGAGAACTTATTGGAACTAATGAAAGCAGTAAAAATCTCCAACTATTCCAGAGGTCGAACGTTGATCTTGGGCGAAGAATGAATCCCGAACTCGAAATTCGACTTTTTGGTCGCGTTGTTCTTCGATCCTTGATCTCCGTCTTCAAATCTCGTTATGATATGTGGGATTATTGTTATTTTAAGCTAAAATACCCTAGGGGGTCGTGTGTTCTCTTCAAAATCCGAAATAAGGAGGGTTTTTATAGATATTAGAAGTCTTGGCGCACAAGAAACCCTAAAATCCGAATTCTGGGCCGTCGCGTCGACGGTGCGTCGACTGACGCGTGCTGGCGCTCGGCGGACTCGGCAGGTGTGCGCGTCGGCTGGGCAGGTGCGTCGACGGTGTGCGTCGACATCGACGCTTCAGCAAGTAGCGTCGACAGTGGTGCGTCGACATCGACAATTCAGCAAGTTGCGTCGACGGAGCATCGACTGACGCGGTCATGACTCGCTGACATGGCTCGCGTCGACGGTGCGTCGACGGTCGCGTCAGTCGACGCGACTGCGCGTCTGTCTCCAATTCTTGATCTTTTGCTACTCGTTTCACCGGAAAGCTTGTTCTTCACTTCTTGAACATCGAACCTCGTCTATTACGCGTTAAACTCTTCCGGTTACTTAGCTGTAAGGTGAAAAACAACGAAATATCACCTACTTGCATCAATTACGATCAAAATGCGGTAAAAT